>OY754941.1:2212160-2601234 GCA_963576515.1 Cryptocephalus primarius
TAGTATAGTAAAGGGTAAAGATTCTCTTTCTTCCAGGTCGATCTCAAAAATAGGAATTTTTTTAGTAAAAGAGGACAGTAAAAGGGAAAGGGAGGGAAAAATAATTTTAACTTTAGGAAAGCAGCAGTTTTTGAGGGAAAAAATGTGAGCTTTAGTTTTTTTGTTAAGTGAAAGTTCAACCACTCTTAAAAAGTTTAGCTTCTTTCAATGTGTCCCAATCTAGAATTGAAATATTTTTTATCTCTGGCATTTTTTCCCAAAAAAAAACGCACCAACGTAATTTTAATTCCCTTTAGAAATAAAACTCGTTTCAATCTTACCCGAAAACAAAGTCAAAGTCAAGTTTCTCCTTTTTCTAATATAACAAGATAACCAGTTTTCTCCTTAATCGAAGTTTCAAGCTCTTTTAAATAGCACAACTTCCCTTAATTTTCCCCTGGCTATCTATAGTTCTAAACAAATTTCAATTTTTGTTACTGTTCTTTAGGCAACGCATCGGGAAATTTTCTGTGAAATTAAATTTTCAGCTTTCAAAATTTTCCAGAAAGCCAAAATTTTTTCACATTTATCATTTTTTTTACACAAAATAAGAAATCTTCACTTTTCCTGAAACTAAGTTTCAACCATAAATACTATAGAGAAATACACTAAAACTTTGTTTATATAAGTCTTACTTTCTTCGGTTACTATTAGACATCACAGCGAGGAGCGATAGTGGCTTTCCCTCTTTAGGTGGCGTCTACAATTATTACAGTCACGTAAATTCCAATGGTAGTGTACAGTTTGATATACTTCTCTACAATATTCATGGGTTTAAACATACCTTAAAAAGTACGATGTGTTTCAATCTGTCCCAAATTTTCCAACTTTCAAATGCATCTTGCCACTCTAATCTTTGGCATTGTGCTCCAGAAATCAAACTTGTTTAAATTGTTTTCTAGAATAAAAGTTCATAAAGTTCAACCTTTTCCAAGAAACAAGGCCAAATTCCAATTCTTCCTTTCTTCATGAGATAACAGCTTCAGTTTCATCTTGAAACAATATTTCAACCATCTCTAAAAAGCACAACTTCTTTTACTAAACCTAAATGACCTACAGTTTAAAGAAATTCCAATCTTTGTCATTATTTCTCAAAAATCGAACCAACATTTCAATCTTTCCAAAAGATAAAGTTCATTCCAGTCATTACCAGAAACAAATCCTGATTCTAACATATAAAAAATAATTTTTCTTTTTTTTTGTCTTTTTTTGGAAATATGTTTCAACCATCCTTAAAAAGCCCTCCATTCTTTGAATATGTCTCAAATTTTCTAGAGTTCAAAACAAATTTCATTTTTCACCATTTCCTTCAAAAAGCAAATCAAACTGATTTCAAACTATTCTATCAGGAAAGTTTATTTAAAACGTTTCCAGGAAATAGAAGTTAATTCGAGCTCCACCTTTTTCTTCACAAAATAAGGTAACTTTGGTTATTGGTGAAACGAAGTTTCTACCTTTCTCAAAATGCAGAACTTCCTTCAATCTCCTCCAAATTTCTTAAGGTCCGAAGTAAATTTCAAAATTCTTTATCATTCTCTAAAGGCCGATTCTGATTTTGATATTTTACGGAGATAAAGTTAATCTGGACCGTCTCAACTTTTGTAAAACCTAAATCTTCGGAAGACACGATTACAAAATGCCTTCTCTAACGAGAATTTCGAATTTTGAGAATGTAGATGCATTAGTATGTTGATATATTCGCTCCGATAATTTTTGTTTGGCTGGCGAATTATACAGTATCATATAATACTTCTTTAGCATTAATGGGTTCAGTGGCCATTTGCACCAAGTGAGATAACTTGCCTGTCATAATAATAGGGCCATAAGTGCTATAGATCACTAGCCTTTAGTGTCCTCATTTAATTTTTTAATTTTGAAAATCTACTGACTTGCAAATATTTTTTTTATTACACAGTTATAATATTAAAGAAATTATTTTTGTTTACAGTTTGTGGTTTTTCCAAATTACATCAAATGATTATGGTCTCTGTTTCTGTTAAACAGTGACAAACATTGTTTTAGTTCACAAATGCAAAAGCATACGTTTCATTCAAAAGCAATTCTACAATCTCCTCTTGCTTTGATATCATATAGCAAATTTGTTGGTTGATTTGTTGTTGATGAGGCCTTCATAATTTGAAATGTGTACTATCCATCGCATTATCGAATCGAGTTGCGTTAGGTTAGGTTAGGTTTAATTAATTTTTGGCCTGATCTGCGCTTCTTGTAAACACACTTTATGCCGGAGTTTCGGGTACACATCTGCGAAATTAGGTCTTGTTTGTTTGATAACGGCCCCCCTCCGACATTGAGCGGTATTATCTTTAATGGTTCCGATAAGATAGCGGCACTCTAGTAAAATGGTAATGTGTTGTGTGTAGGGTTATCGTCCTACGAACGCGATTAATCAATCTGCAGATATTTCGATAACCGAGAGGACTGGAAGGGATCAAACTTTGAGAAAGTTACGGACTTTTGCGTTATGTTAAGATTTCCGGGATGGGATAGCTAGAAGTTTTCCGGATTCAGGGACACTAGGTGAAAAATCCACATCATCCAAGGGGGGTGTTGAAGCAATTTTACTGTGGTAGCTGAAACAGCGTTGCTCGAGAGGATATAATTCCATACTTGTGGGATTTGCGACTTGACTGGATGAAGCTGGACGTTAATGGCGAAGGGGCAGGATTTTGTGAAATGTTGAAAACTCTCTCAAATGAGAAGTTTATTCCTGAAAAGATTTACTGTCATGAAAAAAAAACTATAAAAACAGAACTAATGGAAATTGTTGTTTCCGAAAATCAATCCCATAGGAGTGTCATTTAAAAAAAGAATTAATAGTATTAAATTTGACATACCATTATAACTTAATCATTTTTAGAAACTTGAAATTAATGTTAAATGTAACAGAAATTATTATATAATATTAAGTTGGAGTGCTGTACTAGTTGGCTTAGGTATATATAGAGTAGTATAAAAGAAATTCAAGAACAGTTTATGGAAAACGGATGCAAAAATACATTTTCTGGCATAATTACAAATTCAAACAATTGAATTATTATGGTGTAAGTTAGTCAATAATTAATTGACTGGTAAATGCTAGTCAAGTAATAACACAACACTAATTGATCTCCAGGTTGTTTAGAGAGTTATTGAAATTATTAAATTCTAATCATTCTTATCTCTGTATATTCATATTTCTTTAAGAATTATTCAGTTTAATGCATTATTCATTGCACTGAGTCGATAAACTAGTTTATGGCTTGTTATGTTGGTGACGTTAGTTAGTCAATAATTAAGTGTTTGATAAAAGGCAGTCACTTAACAAGAGACTTAAACTTATCGATGTTAAATTGGTTAGTTAGCAACTAGGATTAATAATTGCTACTCATTTCTGTTTCAGTATATCTCTGATACACCATATATATACTATATATACCTACTAGATACACTATAGATATATTATATCTAGTTTGCTCAGGATTGATATATTCTATCAATAAAAATTTGGCACATGACATTTATTAGTTAATTATAAACTAGATGCTAGAATCTAGTCAGTTTATAAGATAAGCTTTCACATTTTATATTTAGATCTATTAAATACTACTCGGTTCTGTCTTCATATGTTTTTACTTGCTTTGGAGTTATTCAACTTAATCTGTTATTAATTACTCTGAAGGTATTTGACCCCTCTCTCTAAATAAAAAGAAAAATGTACTAAAGTATCTTATTAGTCAAATTTCCTCCAGCTCTTGTGTACATTAAGAACGTGATATGGAACTTTATTTTACACTTACATTTTTTGCGGGTCTCTCATAATCTTGTATACACGTTATGATTAATGGCAAACTTAATGGTGCGTGTACGATTTTCTGATTATTGGGATATGTTATGGTATGTGACGAGGGCCATTATTATATATTAATATTAATAGAAACTCTCTGTCAACTTTGGGAAATAATTCTATAGCCAAGCTCTTTAAGTCAAAGTAGAAAACTGAGACCAGTTGCGACCTTATGCTTTGTTCAACTGTTTTTTATTATTTTCCCATTTTTAAATTTTATTATTTTGCAGATTAACTGAACTTGTTTTGTTGTTGACGGCATCTTCGAAACAAGTTATAGAACCCGGTATCTCGTAATGGATTTCTATCATCTGATGTGTGATGCTAAAAGCAGCTAAACAAAGTCCCTCATGTTGAGAGTTCCTTATAAAACTGTTTTTAATTCTGTATCTCATTGCCTTCTTCAATCTTGAGAATTTTGTAAGAAAATCTTGAAAATCGTGTTGTTCATTCAAATTGTTGGGTATAATATTAATATGACACACTTCTAAGAATTTTCTCTTACACTATTTAGTTGCATGTTCCAAAATTGTTATATTTTTTAAATCAAATAAATATATATTAGATATAGAATGTTCAACTAAGTCTGAACGCAGTGAATTGTTAATTTTGATGTTTAGTTATGTCTTTTTTTGACATAATGTTTCGAATCTCCTCTATAAACTTTTCGTGGCGAGCAATTTAAACATATGGTTTGGCTGATTGAAATATTATGTTAATTGTCTATGGTTGTGTTGTCCTTTAATTTCGAATGTATTATGTTATTAAAAGTAATGAAAGCAAACCATGCGGAAGTCAAATTTATTGGTTTCAAAAGTTGTGGTGTTGTAGCTAGCGAGCCATGATAAGATAATTTGAAGTATGTTAATTCTTGTCAATTTCATGGTTTACTATATTGATATTATTCAATTCCATGTGTGACCGATTTCTCAAAAATAAAATTCTATCATGTGTGGTTGATTTTATAAGTCCTTTTGGATACAAATTTTTTAACATTATCATTGGACGTTGTTCATCCTGCGATGTCCACCTAATGGATGCTAGCACGTAGTTGTGTTTTCGGTTATCTTGTTACTGATCGATTCCGACCTCAGAATATAGTGAATCCCGGACCACAAATATAGTTGGGTTTAATTTATAAAGAATTTATAGTCCTTAATAGACTATATGATCTGCAGACTGTTGATCAGATCATTTGATGGCCAAAGCAAAAGTTGTAGTAAAATATAAAACAACCAACAGTCAAAATGAGCAAGAAGTGACCAGTGGAGTAGCTGAAGCGCACAGGTATCATTTAGAAAGTTTAAAACAGGACTCTGTAAAATCCCTATATAATTCCTACAATTTCTACGATTGCTGCAATTCTTATAAAAATTGAGATTGTCTCGCACACTAAGTGATATCAAGGAAATCAAAGAATATTTTGCAAACAGCACATTAGAGTCAGATTAAAGAGTATATTCATAGTACAGCAAGAGAAGCCTTAGGAGTAAAGGAGAATTCTATGAAGAGGGATCCGGAATGGTTGGCAAACGATATTGAAGAAATGGTGACAGAGTAGGGCAACAACTATATCAGAAATGGTTGAGTATACAAGGCAGCTAGGATAGCAACTTCTATGCAACATGTAACAAAAGCGTAAAAATGGAGTTCTCATGAACCATACAATAGAAATACAAATGAGCATGAGGGATAGAAATGTGACAGAATAGATTCGTTTGGAAACTGAGATGCGGGATGGACAGGAGCTCTAGGACTCCCACTCAATGTACCTCTATATATATATATATATATATATATATATATATATATATATATATATATATATATATATATATATATATATACTAGTTGATTTCTACGTTATTTGGGTAGTCGCTATGTTCATTAAAACATTCTAATTTCTGTTTCGTTATATCTCAATAAGAGTTAGCTTGCTTAATACGTTCTTCCATCTGACGAATCCATAAAATGGTTTATCAGTGTTTGAGATATTCACCCAACGACGATAAAGTTTAATCGGTTAACAAGGGAAACTTAACTAATCGATCTCCAGGGTGATTAGCTGGTCACTAGGTTAATTAAATTTTATTTATTTCTGTTTTGGTGTTTCTCTATTTCATTCAGTCAGATTAAGCAGTGAATTATTTCCGTAAGTTAATGAATGTGTACACTTTTGGCTAAGCTATTTCATCAGACAGAATTTAGCTTGTAGCAGTTAGTTAATTGGGAATGCTTAACAAGTAAATTTTAAGATTGGTTTGCTAATCACTAGGATTATCAAATGCTCTTGATTTCTGTCTATATATTATGTAAAGGTACTTTTATATTTTAGTCATAGTTTTTCTTTTCATTTCATATTCTATTCTTCCTGATTTCCGGATTTTTATCACCATACCTTATTTTAATAACAGTCTACCAACGTAATAATTTCTTCGTATTCCTAAAATTATAATACATATAAATCTATGTTATGATTTTTAAAAGTGGGGCGTGGCTATAAATTAGTTTTTAATGACCTTAATGATGATCTTAACGATAATTGTAATGAGAATTTGTACTCGCGGTTGGTTTCGCACTTCTCACTTTGAATGGATAGGAAATGTATAAAATCTAAGATTTTATTTTACACTTGTAAATTTTGTGTGCATATATGAATGCACATCAAAATGCGATATATGTTTCGTATCGCATGTGCTGTTGTTCACAAATAACGTAATAAATAAATAAATTCTCGGGGACGGCCACGCTATTGCAAAACGGTCCAACGGGTCATTTTTCACGAGGTGCTTTTCATAAACAGCAATATTTCCTCGAAGAGGGTCCCCCTCCCTCAAAAGTTCAAAGTGTCAAATTCCAACACCTAGAGCGATTTGTTCGCGGATTTGTTAGCAGTTGAAATTACGAGCTGAAGCTTAAGTGTTGGCAATATATCTCTTCTGAAAATTTGATGTCTCCCTGTTTATTCAACTCCACAATGATATTTGCCTGAATAATGAGCAGCAATACTCCTTAAAGTCCTGACAACTAAGCCGTGCTCGAGTAACCCTTCAGAATATAAATTAGCTGAGTTTACTGAAGCCACAACATAAAATAATTAGTATAATGGAGTTTCAAACAATTAATTGTAATACATTTTCAGCAAGTTCACTGGGAGAGGTTTACGAATATGGTGCTCAAATAAACGTAATAGAGACTGATGTACTAATGTACAAGTCTTGACGTTACGGGTATAGATGAATAAAGGCTCCTAATGAAATTTTCGAATCAGGTAATTAATGAGCGCAAATCCGAGAACGAGATGGATTAATCCGCTAAAACGCAATTAAGACATGAAATCTAGAATAATTTAATTATCTAATTTAATTAACAATTATATAAGGAGTTTTTCAAGGATTTGCTGGATTTTATCACTTATACGGGGGAAATGGAATCGTTAGGGATTTTGTCCCACAAATTAACGGAGTACCACTTATGAACACTGTTTAAGGGTTCTCTAAATTTGGTAGTAAAATTACTCTACCCCAATTAATAGCCTTCTTTAGGAACATTCCTTAAATTTTTATCAATTTCAAAATAAAAGTTACATTTAGTTTTGTCGGTGATTAAAATATATTTAAGGTAATCAATGAAAAATTTATACTGACATTATATTAAATACTTCATTAGATATTTTTACTTTATTTACCCCAACTATACTTAGTACATTCAACATATTATTATTAGCCATTATTTCCCACTTATTATTATCGACATACAGTGAGATCAATAATTCGTGTTAAGTCATATTTAAGATGTAAAAATGTTATGATCGTATTATTGGTTGTCCAGTTATAACGCCATCTTGTTCTTCCTAATGAAACTAACATTCTTTATGTTTTTGATAGAGATTGATTTCCCTTATACGGTCGTGACTTATATTAATCCGCACACCTGGAAACATGTCTGAGGAAATGGAAGATTAAAAGAAGTTAAAACATTCTGGTAAGTGAATTACAATTGTATGCTTTATGCTTTACATTAATACTTTCATTTAATTATAGTTGAATCTCCGTCGAAAGGTTTAAATTAATAAAAAAATCTCTTATGGATTTAATCCTTAAATATTTGAATTCGTACGGGCAAAATTTTTGTTTGACAGTTATGTCCATTATTTATTCATACCTTAACAATAACTCTATAGTTTAATCATACATTTTTATGAAAATTTTCGTTTAAATATTTTATGATTCTAGGATTTATGATTATAGAAAGAATGTAGTATGTAATATATTTTTAGTAGGAATTTTTTTATTCATGTGAGCTCCGAAGGCAATTTTTACAATCTATAAGATATCACCATTATTTACAATACAATTGGCCAACCAACCCCATTTAACTATGGCGATTTTAAAAGGGATTTAAGGATATAGGAGTATAACATTAAATGAGAACATTACATCTATTCTAACTCGTTAAAATGCAGAAACACTTACGCAATATTTACTTTCAATGTACCTTGTAAATTGGATATTGGACCATAAGCATGAAATTGTGACCAGTGACCAAAAACTATAACGTAGGTCCCATTTGGCTTCTGATGGCCTGGAAAAAAATCTTTTTTGTTTTTTTGATTAGGTTAGGTGATGTGGAGTATAAGGTCCCAATGCAACTTGTGGAAATGGGCTATACCGAAATTATTTTAAAAACCCTTATTAACATTCGTTTAAATATTTGATGGAATTGTTTCTTGCTTAACTATTGAAAAGTGAACACTTTATCGAAAAGTATAACATTTACTTGCGTACATATTACGGTTATTATACCACCGAATTACAAGTCGCAGGCGAATATCACGTTATTTTGAAGCATAATGTCGAAATATAATAATTCACTAGATTTAAACGTGTTAGCCTGAATATGCCGTGAAGTAATACGACCGTGTCACGAAAGAGGGTATGGGTTAGGCGCGTTGGAAATTCCAAAGGGCGAGGGTTTAGAATTTCGTCAATAATTTTCTTTCGAATTATTTAATTTATCTCAGGCAAATTTCACTTGGTTTAAAGTAATTCTCGATTTTGTTTACCACAAAAGTTTCAATTTATGAATTTTATAAAATTGAAGTTGATTATTTAAGTTAGTTATTTGCTACTTCACAATATTGAGCGTTCCCAATTTGATTGTTACCAGAAACTTCGATATTTAAAGTAGTTGTAAACTTTATTTTAAGTAAATGCTAAATGAGCTCTTTAATTTTGGTCTCGTATTGCTTGGACCGATGTAGCTGGAAGTTTTCTAATGTTTATCACAAGAGTTGCATCTTATGTTACCGAGCTTATTTAGTTTACTTCTTACCAGATTTTTTTTATTTCCTAGTAGACGTCAATTATGTTTTAAGTTAATTTATATCATCTGCCACTTTGGTCTTCTGATCTAAGATCAAAACAAAAAATTGTGTTACGTTCTTCGCTCAAGGATCTTACTACAAATTGTCCCTTTAATATGATTCAGTCCTTAGTAGATAATTCCCTAGCTTGGAATACGTTTCGAATAAACTTTAACTATTTTTTTAATTGTTTAGCTTTTAATCTGTCACTAATTGAATAAAATCTTTATTATAATCTACACCCATATGAATTTAAATATCAATATGTTCTTTGCTGGCAAATTTTGAATCAAAATTTTATTTTGCAACAACTGATCATGGCAGTTAATGAATCTCAACATATTTAATTCAGTCTCCATTGTTTTTCATATTAAACTTTACATAGTGGTCATTTGCTTTTAATTTATACATATACGTGATGTATACATTAATGTATACATAACAATACTGTCCAAGGGGTGGTCTATTATAGCTGATTCGACGTTCCCAAATGTCCTTAATGTCCGCACCTTTCCATTCTTTCCGCATAATCAATTCATAAGGTCCCCCCACTGGCAACGGGGAAGCATCCCTACTTTAATTATCCCCAGACCACCCGGTGCGATCGCAGCATGCAAAGTTTGCAACGGGAGTGATTAGAGGTTGAGTTTTTCAAGCCTTTAGGAGGACGAAAGCCTTCTACACATTATCAGGAAGTAAGCCGAAGACGTGTCGACGGAGAATGCCGTCCAAGAAAGAAGTAATTGAATTCCTTTGGGCTTCTGAAACGTGCGGCCGATTCCCAGGTGTTGATATTTTTTAAATTAGTTTGATTAACGAATAGAGGAGAGGAAGGACAGCAGGAAGACAGTCTACTTCGATGGACGGTGTTTGGACTAGGGATCGATTCTCACTTTGCTGTTATGGTGTTGTATCTGCAATTAAAGTAGACGTAGAAAAATATTTCTCTTGGGTTATCGATCGATTTTTACTTTGATGGTGTCGTCCATTGCCTTGCCGTGAAGGTCTAAAGTTGTTGCGTTCATTTTGGAGTTATTTAAATTTCAGTTAATTAAACTAATGGTATCAAGCGTCCGACGTGTTAAAAACATCCACCATAAGTAAGCCCAATGAGTAAATTCCGCTATTATTAAAGCTATTAAACCTTTCTAGATTTTAATACTGACTATCAAGCTATACAAAAAAAATTAACAATTTATTTTCGATTTATCTACCGAACGCCAAAACCAAAGCTTTCTCCTTCGCGGTTGAAACAAAGGATAAAACTTTTATGATCATTAAACAATGAAATGTCTTGAAAATTACCGTTAAAATGCTATTAATCCATTGCGTTACTCCGGGATAATTCACTTTTACGATTGCAGTTGTATCACTTTCATGTTATGGTCTTTTATTTTTCTTGCTCTGAGCTGCTTCCAAACAATCATATACAGTCGAACCTCTATTTAACGAAGTCCTAAATCCGCTGAAAAAACTTCGTTATATAGAAAATTCGTTATATAGAATAATTCGGTATATATAGACCGAATTATTATGTACTATACGTATATACATATATAAATGATGTATGTTTAATCGACATAAAAAATGATTTTATAATTTAAGTTCTAGTTTTGAGTGAAGTTTAATGAACGTAATACACATATAATAATACATACATGTAATATATGAACTAATATGTATTTACATGAACGTGCATTATGTATGATTAAACATAAAAGCTATTATCAGGGCTATTATACATAATGTACAAAGAAACAAAAGCCGTATTAGGTCCTCACGAAAACATCAGATGTGGACTTAACTTAAGAATTCTTAAGGAAGTCTGTAATTTTTGATTGCGCTTCGCATTTAAATAATACTACGTTTTCAAAAAATACCTCGCACTAATTTAAAGATTTAAACAAACAGTCTGAAAAAATGCAGGCAGCAATACCGCGTAATGACCGCATTAAAAATCTAGGAAAGGATAAGAGTGAACATTCTTGAAATTCAGACTACCGGGTACCTGCTATGGGTTTATAACCCTATCTGTACTTTGTTAAATAGAGATTGTCTTCGCTAAATAGAGAGAAATTTATTAATAAATAACATGGGACATTCACGGTTCTAACCAAAATTTCGCTAAATAGAGAATTTTGTTAAATAGAGGTTCGTTGAATAGAGGTTCGACTGTAATACCCATGGAAGTAAATATATAGAAGTATATGAGGCTCTCGAAAATAAATTAAATTTAGTAGGTGTTCCATAAGTTTTTAAGAACTATGATGAATTAGTTGGTGATACTAAAAATATGAATGGAAGTACATATTCATAAATGTTGATCGAATGTCCCTCAAATATTTATTAATTGAATCAGAAAAATATGCCATTTATACAAAATGCATATCTCACAGAGGTATACATAAATTCCTGTGAGTAGTTACGATGACTTAAAATATATTTCTCTCTACTCTCTACTTTCCTCATAACTACCTTAGGGAAAAGTGGGTAATAAAGAGACATGCAATGGAGAAGGTGTTATATGCAGGGTGTTCAGTAACTCTCTCAACATAAAACACAAATATTAAAGAAACGTTTGTCGATTTAACGAAAGTCACCTCATACGAACATACTAACTGAGGTACGTAACGCCCTAAGAAGATGGCGCCTTACGATCGATTTTTTTCAAAGATCTTCTAAGCGCCTTAAGTAAAGAATATGAAATTTTACACGTCAGCTTATTTTAGGATTTCCAATCTATTACTACGTACAAGGTTTTTTTACTGGCATCAGAAGTGTCTCAACCGGGAGCCAATTGACACTTTTTATCATATTATCGTGTAGAATCCAATTAAAATAAGTGTTTTAATGCCTTATCAAATCTAATTAAAAGACAATTGAAGTTGATTGTGGAAACCACTAAAATAATCAGGACAGAAATGTCAAACGGACATAACAAATATTGTTAGGGGTATTAAATTAGTTATTGAGTTATTTGTTCATTAATTCGAAGCAGGAAAAAGTAAAATTGGCTTAATTTTGGAGTGAAGAATATGCTAAAATGTATTTAGTCATGGTGAAATGCAATGTAATGATCGGGTAGCGGCACGTTCCGCGGTAGAATTTTCCAAATACTCGACATCCTACTAACGGAATTCTCTTCATTAGAGAATAAGGAAAGGAAGTTCGACAATGCATAAATTAATAATGTTGGAAGATATGCAATCGTAAGGGAAGTACACGAAGACATTTTAGTGGAAGTTGGCGAAAATCCAAAAATTAGCTTCAGAAAATTGCCACCAATATTTGCCGGAACCTCGAAATTATTATATGGAAGATTTCACTTAGACCAAACCCTTCATCCTTTCCAATTTCAAAGAGTATAAGTTTTTTGTGACAATGATTTTCCAGCTCGATTTGAAATTTTTAATTAATGTCAAAACCAAGAAAATCAAGACGGTCATGCTACTTTTGTAAAAATGTAACAAAATAACATGTTGAAACAATATTGCCGAAATTATGACTAGAGGAAAAGCCAAATAGAAATGGGACTGTCAACCATTTTGACGCATAGAGGGTGGGGCAATAACACCGACGATTTTACTTAGCCGATATATACAGGTAATCAATCAGCAGAACAATTAGGCGAGGTTAACTCAAAATCATCTCTGCGTCAATTCCCTTCTCACTTTGAACTATTTTAATATCTGAATCTATCTGAAAAAATATCTCAATATCAATGAGTGTAGACTATTTTGCTATCTATTAAGAACTCCACTTTACTGCATATTAACATTCATATAATCTCTCAACTAACAAAATTTTCTTCTATAAATATGTTAAAAACGTTTACAGAACTCATCTTATAATACACAGTGGTGTCGTTAAAAACATTATGAGAAAAAGATGTAGCAAGCTGATGTGAAGTGAAAAGAGAAAAGGCAAGCAAAGAGAAAACGAGATAGGGCACATCGGGAAATAAAAGGGGAGCATTTATAAAATGAACATAATGAGTGGGGGAGGGATAGTGGAACATTTGTCAAATGCGAAACAAGAAAGCGTATGCAAGGGGTCGAACAGGTAGGTAAATTGATTCGGTGCCCCGAGGTGATATATGAAACACCAACACTTGCACACATACAACTATCCGGAGGGGCGACATCGCCATCAATCTCGAACAGGACCTTTTCCTTCGCAACTTTTTCCTCTCTCTCTCTCTCTACCTCTCTCTCTCTCTCTCTCTCTCTCTCTCTCTCTCTCTCTCGTTCCCTCTCTGTGTCTCTCTTTTCCGTCCTCTCCCACCCCTATCGTTGATATGCGTTCGGAAAAATTCAAAAGCCTACCCCCGCCGGGCAAACTTTTCCTATTCGCCGCAAGGCGAAAACCCCGTCTATATTTTAATCTTTGTTTTTTGTTCGACAAGAAGTTGCAACTTATGTCGGAAGGGAACTCCGATAAAGAATACAAAAGATTCTTTCTTGTAAGTTGAGTGTGTGTGTTTCGTTATTGATGACGGTTGGCCGAGAAGCGATGTTTAATTATCTGCGGGGATGATCTTTGTTCTCTCAACGATTTCGCCGCAATTGAACGGATATTTTGAGATACTGACTGACGGTTTGCCGTGCCTCTAAGGCGTGCAACGTCAAGGCGACGTTCCATGCAAAATTTGCTTTGGGATTGTAAGATTCGCAAATACAAAGTTTCCCTAAAGCCGGCGCAGCATCGTCACTCCATTGTAGATACGAATTCTATCGATCTGCAAGTATATTGAACAATAACGAATTGTTACACCGATCCTATACTCTAGTAAATACTGTAAAACTTTAAAAGTAAAAATGCACCGAATACAGCTCTAGTGAATATATGATAATAAATTTTGACAGGTCTTTTTGCCTTGTTCTCCATGTACCCATTACCAAAATATTAACCACTTGGAGTGTTTGAATACTTATAAAAGCTTATGAAACAATTCGATGAATGACTGAAAACGACAAATGAAAAGAGCTTATTAATTATAGCTAACGGCTTATTAATTTTCCTAGTGAGAAATAAAATAACTTTGACAAACAACCTTAGGCCTGTTTGGGTAACTAAGTGCCATGCTGGTTGCGTAGCGATTTGCTACCTTTTCCACTTGAGAAGTTATTGTCTATATTGTCCATATGTCTTGCATTGAGAAAAATGAAGTCATGGTGTAAAAAAGAAAATTCTAAGCAAGATCGATCGATCTAAGCACGATTTCACGGGCAAATTCACAACGTGCAAGAAAGGATAACCATCGACAGGGTTTCTACTTGTTAGCTTCATCAGGGTGGTCTAATCAAGTTGAATTAAACGAGGTTTTTGTTTACATTGTAACAAGTGCCTCTTATATGTTGTTGTTTAGCTGAAAAACAGTGAATATCAACGTTGATAGCAGAATAAAAACAGCTGTGCGAAATCGTTACAATTTGGGTGCTTGTCCGGGATTTGGAGACACCACAGAACCTGAAGCTAAGTACCGCATACAAGTACAATACATACACACACAAATATTTTTTTTCTAAACAACTTTAAATTTAAATGTTTGTCAAACAAAATATTTCCATTGATATATTTTGATTTACCAATTTATATAGGGCATTCGCATTATTGCACCATGCTCTGCATTTGACACGAAACGCCCTACACAAGTTCAAAAGGTTTGATGTTCCTCCTTCCTTATGAGCAAGATGTTAGTTCTGTTAAAGGTCATTTTGTATTCGTTGAAGAAATTGATATAGAACCAGAACCAAACTTAATTCAATTAACAATCATAATTCACAATGAAAGTAAATCCAAAAAGAATACAGTGTGTGATTGCAATTAATTGAAATGATATGCTTGTAAGTATGCAAAACACTATTTGTGGCACTTGTTAATTGACTTTAAGAGAGAGCAGTAATTTTAATAATGTACAATAATACTGACTCTTTCCACTACAAATGACTCAGATTCCAGGTGAAGCCCGGTCCTCTATTTCTTTATAAACAAAATATACAGAAAGGATTCCAAAATTCTGTTAGTGTTTAATAGGTTGAGAAAATGGTGAAAATGGATTGTTAAAGAGATATGGATACCCTTCATATAATTCATCTAATCGCCTTCGAAATTACAGAAAGTGTTTCTTTGAACGTTCTCTACATGTAACTAAAATTTGGTCGCAGTATATATAAACCAAAACATGAGGTAATGCGTATGTACAATATAAATAATGAAAATGACGGACAAAACCGCAAATAATGTGAAAATTACAACCGTAAATACGTGTCTCTAAACGTCGGCCGTCATTTATATTTAATGTTATATAGCGGGACCGATAAAATGTAGATAATAAGGAGACCGCGGCATGTAGTTAAGTGGTTGCAGATGAAAGGTTATCATGTAATATAAGGCCAAGCTCTCGATGGAGGTTATCTCTGTCATTGAGGGAAAATATATTCAGTGTTAGTGCACAGTTCCTTTAAATCCTCCAGCAACTGCATAATGTAAAATATTCAGCTATCTCAACTTATTCCAACTGAATATTTTAATTTAATTTAGTTGCTAACTGTGCGATATATTCATGTAATAATAGTTGGCTAAAAATTTTCGAATAATATGGATTAATAGGAAATTTATTTGTGGACGGTATGAAAACCACTTCCCAGTGAATTCTAATTTATAAAAGGAACATCAGCCACAATTAAAAGAAACGTAGAGATTTTAAAATTTGAAATTCTTGAAAAACGAGGATTAGAAAGAAGAACTGGGACAGAGAATGAAAGAAATCCTACATGCAACAAAAAAAAGGGGTAGACCGAGTATGGGAGATGTTGAATGATGTATAGAGACTATTCTAATAGAATGACTCATTAAGGAAAACACATAATGATATAACGGGATGATGATAAATATAGAAACGAAATAGAAATGGGATAATCTATAAGGTATAAAAGGTAGAAATAAGTTGTACATGATAACGACGCTAAAAACATTTCTCATGGAATGAATTAATGAATGTGGAATGTGTAATAACGAATATTGCTTTAGTAAATTTTCTATTTAAAAATTTATGAGGTATATTTGAAATCGACACAAAAGTGTATCAGTGACACAAATGTTTAAAATATCTCTAAATGTGAACAATGGACAAAAAGGATTTTATCAGTATTTATCTCTGTTACACTTTGTTTTACACAATTACGTTTTAAAGTTTAATGCCAACAAAGCCAGTTATAGGGGCTTTAAAATCTTAAACTTGAATCAGTCGTTTAATCCGTGAATTAGTTAACGATGATTTTAATTTTTGCATCAAGCAATATGAAACTAAATAGGCAATATCCATTACTCGTCGAACAAGTTCACATAATTGCCCATTTCCAACTATATAAATCTAATATCCATTCCAACTATCAAATTAATCGAAACTAAGTTTTGATTGAAGTACGTTTATCCAATTAATTATTCCACAAAGCAGTGGCTAGACTTGGAATTCCGTAAAATTATAAACTTTCTTGTTGAGAAATCGTAAGGGAAACGTAGCATATATCAAGGAATTCTCCCAGTTATCCTAATGAAGTCTCCCAAGTGAACCGACTGCAGTTACTTTTCATTCAGGTTACTTAGGTATGGAGTTGATCCGATTAAACTTTAATATTCGCTAATTCACAATGCATTACGCATTCACCTAAATTAAAGACGTCACATATTAACGCAGATATTCAGCCTTAATTTCCTGTGCAGCATTAGCACGAGACTAAATTCTCCTTAAACATATGTATGTATGTATGTACATAACATACGCTTCTAATCCTTCGCATTGAAATCCCAAAGACGATGTGAAATGGCGAGGGTCTGCTCCTTATGCTCATTTTGTGATCTCTCGCTTGTACAGCCTGCATTTGCCATTATTGGGGCTGGTGCGACTTGTCTCGCTCACGTCCGTGGCTGCTATTTGCACCAATTACGTTCAATTTGCCCTAATGAATCCTTTATACTTCACGTACTTTGCTATTTAGTCCACATCTCTCCGGTCGCCGTGTGGTGGAATTTGCATAGAGCGGTTAGAAGCTAGATGTTTCAGAAATCGTCATGGCCAGAAATAAAACCACAAGTAATGGGAAAGAAAATAATTTCCATCGATGGTTATTATGCGTCTCGATGATTGAAATAATAGGATATCACACGTTCTATCTTAACTAGTACAGGAAATGGGTTTTCTGTCTCTCACAGATCACTCGAATTAGAAGCATATTATTTCAGTTAATTCGGAGAGAATCGAACTTAATTTTTTATATTTTGGATAATTTATCCACGCTTGCCATAAGTAGGAGTTGCCTTAATATAATATCCCTGTTGCGTAATAAGTCACGGTTATTGTAAAGGAAAATGTTTATTAGCCTAATTGGAAATCAGGAGCTATTCGGCTATACCAGGCAAGCAAAAATACTCTACTCCCTTATTTGTTCCCTCTTGATTGCGATAACGTGGCCTGTTGGCTAAGGGGGATTCAATGGTGAAATCGAAAACAAAGCTAATGTGGTGATGTTTAGAAAACATGACCTACGGAAAATGCGATGTGGATTCTCAAAGGTCGGCGTGAAGAGTGGCAGGCGACCTTGCCAGTTTGCTACCAAAATATAGCCAAAATAGTAGATGATGTTTTTAATAAATTATTTGAAATACAAAATAGTTAATTAGTAACGTAATAAACAAATATACATTTGCTCTAAATTTTCAAAAAAAAAACATAACATATGTAGGAACTAAAAGATTGAATGAAATGAAAACAAGAACGTGCTTATGAAGATTATAAAATTATATTTCGTTTTGTAGTCTTGTAAAATGTAAAATAATTATTTATAAAGGTAATACACAAGCACACGTACGTTACTCGCAATTTTCAAAAAAAAAACACGAATAAATACGCAAGAATTAACATGTGGTGTTTTTAAGGAATTTACGAGGACATAATATAATTAATTATAAAAATTATAAACAAATACACTGTTCTCAAAATTTTAATTCAAAATTTATGTATATTTTAAACTGATAAGTGGCATCTTTTAAAAAATATGTTCCCATGCAATGTTATTATTCCTGACAAACACTCTTATTGTATATATACTACGACGCAATAAGGTTGGCGGTTGTACTTGAGATGATCATTGTGAATATGTTTAAGTGGTGGAAACGATTCATTACGCCATTACGAGCCTGGAGTAAACATCGGTTCTCGTGTGTTTGAAAGACAAAATGTGTTGTGTTGCGTTGCCGCAATCTGCAGTTTTTATGCAAAGCGAAATGGTTCACTACATACAGTTTACATTGTAGAAATACCATCAATCGAGACATACTAGGACGTTTAGCAGCACCTTTTGACGTCACCTCCTACCCGACTACGCTGTATCTCGGTTTCTATTTTCAGAGACGAGGAAATAGTTTTTTTTTCTGTAAAACGAATCGAGATTCCAAAATAAAGCAGAATTGCGAGTTATATTCTTTATATGATTTATTTTACATTTTAAAAAACTTGTAGAAATTGCCTGAAATATAAAAAGTGCTACATTTTGCTTAAAATTCTAATAGACCGTGCTATCAATATAAATTTTACTACCTATTAATATTTTGTGATGTGTGGATTGTTTGATGATGTGATTTTTTCAACATTTACCCAAATTACTGTTCATATTTGGATTAAAGTACTCTGAGGTTTAATTTTCTGGCACTATTAAAAACTCGCACTATATATTTCTATTACCTGAAATTAAAATATATTTTATACCCACCTGTCCAATATTGCTAGATTAATAGATTGTCTGGAATATAAATTATATAGTATATTATTAATAATATTATCAAAATATTTCTTTACATTCGAATACATTTACAAACGAACGATATCTTATGATACATTCAATACATTCGGGTTATTCAAGGAAAAGTCTTTCAAAGGGGTTATAATTATTTTTTTTCCGAAAATGCGGAGTATCGAAGTTCAAAAGAAACGACTACGATTCGACTGGATATCGAAGCACATAAATAAAACGTTATCTGCATTCTGTAACTTGCACCCGTTCTAAATTCCGCTTTCTGCTCTAGATAAGTAATATAAAACAGTTTCCGATGATATTCCCATTTCGAAGAGAGAAAGGGGAGCTTGGTTAAAAACGCAAGAGTACGTTTTAATTCCCAACCGGCCGACGAATAATAAACAAACACACAAACCTCAGACTGATTTCCGCCGAAAGAAATGAAAGGAGTTTCAAATTGAAGTTTTCTTTATCTGAAAAGAGTAATTTATTATCCATTTCCGTTCGGAGAAAGAAACGTGCCGCTCCGGAATTTCAAGCTTTCTTATTAGTTTTTTGTCTGCTGCAACTCTTCCGAGGGGATACACTCTTTTCAAGGTGTTTCCGCAGCAAAACAGCTCGAGAACTTCTAGGGGATTCGTTTCGCGGCTTTTCCGGAAGAAAAAATTCAGACAAGCAAAAGCAATCCGGGAATAATCTGACCGAGGTTATCGAGCATTTCACGTCCTTTGACAGGTCGCACAACACATAGCCTCTATATACGATTTCTATCAGTAAACCTCCCGTTTCAGATCGAATAGTTGATAGCTCCTCTAATTTCCCACATATTACCTTCCATTCATGTAATCACTACCAAATGGATCACATACACACACACATAACCTGCCCGCTTGTTGCGTTACGAATTTCCTATTGATTTCAAGCATAGAATTCAAATCCGCACTGATACGCACGTTTGCTCACTACGAAACCAAAGTTTCATTACGGTCATGTATTCACTTTGATCGTTTCAGATGAAAGTTTCGCGAAGAAATTAATTTGTGTTTTTGAATCTCAGAAACCTTTTTACCTTTTTCGGTGACCGAACCGTATTAAAGATTTGAGTCAGATTTGAAATTTATGTGCATAATTATTTATTCACTAGCAGCAGAATTTACTTCGACAATTTTCTCGTCGAAAGAGGTTAAGAAATAATTGTAAATGAAGTATGCAAAAGAGATTCTGAATGCTAAGACTATATTAAGTACTGAAATTATTCATTATTAGTTCATTCGGCAGTATCGGTAGTATAAATTAGTTCATTCGGGTGTTGCAGATGTCAAATTTACTTTATTGTAAATAGTAACTGTCAAGTGTAGAGAATTCATGTATTACGAAGTTTTAATACAGTGAAATACATACGAAAATCATAAAAATTCGATCTCGTTCGGAGCTTCGTAGGCTTAAGTTATTACTTATCCTTAATAACTCGAGTTGTGGTCAACACGACGTTTTATTTTACTAAGATTCACGAGCTGTGGAGTAATATTTTCTAGAAATCCACGTTTGTTCATTAAAAATACGATCTTGATATTGCCCATTGAACCAAATTCAGCAGATTTCCAAATACCTAATGATCATTAAAGGATCAGAAACAACTTCTAACCTTTTGTACAAATTCAATAGTTTTTAAAAGTTTCTGATGTATTCTAAACAATTTTTGAAACATTCTAGGAAAATCTCTAACAATGTCTTAATAAAAAGTTGGTCTAGAAAATTTTATTTTGTCAGTAGATTGTCAGCCACACTTAGCAGATTTTCCAAATATTTAATGAAGTGTAATTGAATATGCTAAAACTTTTATTGTCAAAGGTCGGTCATACAATGTGATTTGCATTCCCTATTTGCAGAAAATATTGGAATGTTTCAATCACTATTTCAGAATTTCACAAAGTTATGTCATGCCCTTGATTCACCAATTTGGAGTTGATATCAATTTCAATATTTTTTTAATGTTCAGTTAAATGGAGTTTACGTGTCCTTGGTTCAAGAAACTAATATCCTAGTCAAGGTCCAGAAACTGAGATGTTAACTAAACAATGATACAAGAATCTCAATCTCGAACATAATTACCCGATGACCACCAATTACGCACATATTCTTATGATTTGGTGGCGGCCTTTTGTGCAAAATGACCACACACCATTTTATACTCTCTAGCTTCGTCAATTCTAGTAGAGTATTTGGTGTACACAATCAAGCTATTAAATATAGTCTTATTAATGGTACTCACTCCTTCATGAATTTGGTCATCGAAACAATAGTCAGTAAACCAAAAATTTCTAAAAATAAATATTCTATACCCGTTAGAGCAATTAACAATTTATAGACTGTAGACTTTAAAGAAAAATATTGTTACCATTAAATTTCATCTGCTGCAGTAACTATGAGAGAACCCTAGATTTTTTGGTGATGCCTCATATTAGTGACTATGTTTCGAACGAAAATATCCCATACAATTGTATCGGTAACCGAAAAATTTACGTTTAGCAGGTGCAAATTTTTACCAACCTAAATCCTACAAACCTATAGATATTTTAATAAGTTCAGGACCGAAATTCCCTATTTTTTGTATTGGGCAAGTTTATTTGTTAAATAGGAGACTTGGACAATATTTGCAAAAAATTCGTTTTGGTTGGGCACGATTGATAAATATTATTGGCCAAATTCTGTGTTTGTAGTTTTGTTGATTTTCAAAGAGATATGATGTGTTTTTGGAACCATGAAGAAGGGCTTCCGAGACCTAAGTTTTCAAAGGAAAAATATGAATGTGAAAAACAATTTAAAAAAATACAGTAATACCGAAAGTAATTACACTCTTGCCTTAAGGAATAAAATAAATTCTGAAAATTTAGAGGAGTCACCTAAAGTAAAACGACTACTTGTTTGCTCAATAAATTAAAAATAATCAGTAGTTCGAAAAACCATATGTTAAAACATCTCGTGAATACGCTATTCTTGGTCATATGACGGATATCAATACCGTAAATCAAAGAGAAGCATTTTATTGATACGTCACACGGAATACAGCGAGACTACGAAACATCGCATTGTTTTTAATGCCTTCGCTAATTCGAGCAAGGGTAATTCTCTCAATGATGTACTAATGACCGGACTTAACATTAGAGACGATTTGTTTTCTCCTCCGAAATTAGAAAAATGAACTGACACATTTGGATATGGGAACGGGAACAGGACTGAAAATTTCAACGAATCCCATGGGAAAAGGGCGATACGATAAAAACTTATGAATTAAATACCGTCATCTCTTAATTACCCCTGCAACCTTTCTCGCTATTCGTTGCTTGGGCCAGTTAGCCAGTGGCGAACGTATTAAATTTCCGAAAGCCGTAGTAATAATTAAAAGGGATACGTATACATACGACATGCTCACGGGTACATTTACATACCGTAAAAGAAGATAGTAAGATAGGAATGAGTTAAATGCATTATTAAAATTTGGTAAATTAAATTTACCACAGTGGGCGTTAAACGAACAACGCATACTTGAAGGGCTCGATGAAAAACTTATTAACCAAAATGTAAATTTAAACAAAGAACAAAATCACACCCGGTGAAAATAATCAATGAAATTAATATTAGGGCTAAAAAAGAAAAACTTCCAGGTCCAGTTATATTAACGGCGAGATTAGTTACGCAAGAATTTTGGATAAAATAGGTAGACTGGGACGAATCGATGCTTTCTACCTTTTTATACGCGACAAATAAGGCTACACACAAATAAGGTTACTAAACATTTAATCTTTTGATAAGAAACTTTAATTAATGATAGAGATCTCGAAATAACAAGATAACTGTGACCCGTGTACATCAGCGTGTAAATATTTTAGATCAGTAAATGACATTGAGGCGATACTCTCCTAACTTTTTTACATTTACAAGTTTCAGTCGCAATTAAAGTAAAAAGATACAACTGCATTCTCTCACACTCGGCTCTAACTTTACATTGATTCAAAACTTTGCCTCAGTTATTGAAAACGTCTGTCGTGAATATTGTTAGAGTAGAGAATAGAGTGAAAAGACTTGCGAAATTGATTGGAAGTATGTAGCATCTCAGGATAATCCTACGGATGCGTTATCAGGAGAACAATATCCAAAACTGTTCCTATGGGAAGCACAATTGCGTGTCGAATTAGCAGCATTTCGCTGATACATGGAGTATTTGATCAAATTCTACGTCAAGAGGAAATGGATGACCTCTGACCATCCCGGTATCATGGAGGTCAGACTAGTCCTTTTGAAGAAAAATCAATTCCCGTGCATGAAGTCGAAATTAGGTGAGCTTACTTCCAGGTAGTGATGGCATACTGAGTCCGGTTAGAGTAAAAAGACCAAGTGGAACTCTGAAAAGAAATGAGAAAACTTTATCCCTTTTATCGGTTCTATATCTATCTATATCCCCACATCCTATACCCTATACACTATATTCATAGACTTAAATAATTAACAGTCCAGTATGTTACGCAACGTATGTTGTATGTTATGTTGTAACGTTATGTTGTATGAACTGGAAATCGTAAGGTTTTGGATTCAAAGCCCAGTTCCGCAGGAAAAAAAATTTCATGTAATACGCTTCTTTGGATCGCACAGCGCCCTCTATAGGCCATCGCTCATGGCACCAGCTGTCAAACACGGAGCAGCAACAATGGAATTTTGTGTTCCGTGCCGAATCTTGCAACAGTGTGTTCCGCGAAGGGGCCTCCCGCGGGGGCGGAGCCCTGCCCCCATTCTTGGTGTTCCGTGCCCTCCACCCTTGGTGTTCCGTGCCTCCACTCTTGGTGTTCCATGCTCCCATTCTTGGTGTTCCATGTCATTGGGGGCCCCCGTTCTTGGTGTTCCATGTCAATGGGGGCCCCAGTCTTGGTGTTCCGTGGCCCCATTCTTGGTGTTCCATGTCAAATGGGCCCTCGGGGGCGGAGCCCTGACTCTACCAGCGGGGGCTACTCCCCCCAAAAAGTGAGGTTATTGAGTGAGATATAGAAAAGTGAGATATATTCGAAACTTGACGCCGAAGCGCCCCAGTATATCTACTAATGAATACAACTGTTCATATTTTGAAAATGACTAAACTGTGACAGCTGTTATCAACCTCTATACAAAATGTGATAGATGCCCCCCAGGAGTGTAAAACTGACAAACATTCATAAAAGAACACATCGTGTGCTCCCCGGTTGCCCCTCAATACGCTTAACGTTGTTTATAACCTTAAAATCGGAAAACTTCAGACGATGACAGCTGTTGTCAACCTCGAAACACTATTTGACGGACGTCATCCGAAAACATAAAACAAAAAAAAAGGACGTAGCGTCCTCCCACGTTGCTCTCCAAATGGCAATGGACATCTTTTATTCCTCGAAAGCCCAGGATAGAGCTGAAGTAGAAAGTTCGAAGAAAACGACTTAACTTCATCACTCGATAATTCATCAATAATTGCATTTTTATTTGTAAAGAACCATCCAGATTCTATTCCCTCCTCTGGCATGTTACGAGCGTAAGCAAATTTTCCCGTATTCGTGTCGCTCTCCTCCTTAATATAAGACGGTCAGTTTCCTTATAAAAATAGATTTTCCTTTTATTTCCATTCAATTCCGTTTCATTCAAGTCGTTAAATTCTTATTGATCCGTTGGTTCGTTGAGAACTAGAGAGAAAGTATTTCGAAAATATATCACGGAAACTCATTAAAATGTAAAATTGATAATCAACAGTTTTATTGGAAAATAAAGATTTTTATTAATTTTCTTATTTGCGTAACTTAGCAGCTCGCAGTATGAACTTTTATCATTCGTTAAAATACCCATTTTCCGTTTAATGCGCATTCGCCTAACTTTCTCTTCATTTCATTAATATTCGTACCTCGCGATGTATTTTTTCAATCATTATAAATAATTAATTTAACGGAAACTTTTAATCACGTCGCGTTAGTGAAGCCAAGTTACATTTTTAGTTTCTAATGTTGGAATTAAAACGACTTTTATTTATTCATATTTTTAAGATACGCCTAAAGTTTGGAAAATATTCATTTGGTAGGTAAACTTTACGACTAATTAATTATTAAAAAGTTTACCACCGCCCGCCTTATTATGGCTTTTAAATAAATTAAATAAAAGGGTAGGCGAATGAGGCTGCTTCATTTATATTTCGAAAGGTTGACAAATATCAAGTAACTTAAGGGTGAATTGTTGTAGTGCGTGTACATAATAGCAATGATGGTATTTTCCTATTTTTTTCAAGTGTGGAACATTCTGTATAAGGAATTTACAGAACAGTTTGAAACAACAATCAAAGCAATTAGTGGCTAGAAACGCTACATTTGTAAGATCCCATATCAAATTTGTAAAATTAAATGATGTTAACAAGTAAAGTAGCAGTTTAAGTCAATAAATACATAAAGTGAAGGGCAATCAGTTGGCATTTTATGTCATCCACCCACTTCCACTATTTTCTCACTAAAATCCACACCAAAAATGGTGAACGATTAGTATACTTTATTAATAACGGTCTTGACGCGAATGGTTCATAGTCGACTATATGCAGAAGGGCGCAGTAAAAATTAAAAGGGTGCCAGTGTAAATGTAATAAAATAGTTTAGTTAATTATGCCTGTAGAAAAGCATAAAAAAATGTTAGTAGCGCACCTTTGAAATTTCGCATTATGTGTAGAGATATTAACCAATTTATGTTGTCATTTTAACAGGTGGTGGATATTGCTCATACATTTCATCATGACTTAACTGATACGCTTTGATTCGTCGAGAGGACGGCTACTTTGTGAGGTGCCTTAAAGTATATCGGTAAATAAGTCATAAACTAATTCGCACCGCTCGCTTTCCTTTCTTGTAACTAACTATCCTAATGTACTCCACTGTCGTAGTTATCGTTTGGAAGCCAATATCATAAACGGGTTAAAAATTGTTCATTGCCGTACTGAAAACTCCATACGCTTTGTAGTATTACCAAGTAAACTTAAATTTCATTCACACCGCCAACTGGAAATCTAATTACAGCCGAAATCTAACGGAAACATTTCGTAAATTAGGGCAAGTCAGAAAATACAGTAATAATTAACTGCAGTGTAACTGGCATATATCTTGAATGCTCTATGAATATTCGGTTTCAACTTACTGAAGTTTACTGAACAGAGCAAACGAACAACACCTACAACATATCTCTAATTATAATTTTCAAGCATATGTCAATTTAATAGCAACATAATCAACTACTACTGTAATTTAATTAGAAAATTTTTTAATCAGGTTTGATGTCCTTTTTGAAAACAGTTATCTCTCAAAACTACCTCTTCCTTTCGTGCTTGTTATTTTATTGAGATCGGAGCGCTAGAACGAGTCGGTGAAGTTTCTCGTTAATCTGAGGCAAATTTTGCTAAAAAGCGAAGTGGAGCTTAAACTTTTTCGTCTTTCCAGAAAGTAGTTATAACTAACTCTAAATGAGGACCGAACCCGGACGCCTGAAATGCTAAATTTCTTGCAATTACGTACATTCCCGTCGTCTTTAATGTAAATAACCGGCTACGTGAATTATTCGAGGGTAAGTGCCTCACAGATTCGACAATAGACAGACAAGCATGTGTCAACTCGCAAATGCATTAACCGAAACTAACATTGGGCTCCATTTACCTTCGGCGCAAGGAGGGCCGTTGTTTGTATTGCTTTCACGAGTGAAATCTGCTAATGCAGTTGGGAAACTGCGTGCAAAAGGAATAGCTGTTACAATTACACGAGAGTGGTTAAAAATGGACGAAAATAAAATACAGAAAAGGTGTTATTGCATGGTTAATAGAATTTTCTTAGACACTTTCATGTACTAAACTGATAGTGCAGTCGTTCAAGGTTTTCCGCTCCGAATTCTTTGAACTTTAACCAATTTACGTAAAATTTGGCAAGTACTTAGAGGAAGGTTCAGGGAAAAATTGACATAATGCCGATGTGTGCTTTTACTTTTGGATTGTGGGTTGGCGATGTTTCACTCAAAATATCCACGGAAATCGATAGGGCGGTAAATTGTAAGCCAAATATGTTCAATACAGTTTTTGTGATATATTAACACTTTTTGAGTTAATTGCGATTAAAAATTTTTGAATTTTCATGTTAAGCATATGTTTTTGGACGGTTCTTCACAAATAACTCAAATACTACGCAATGCAGCAAAAATATAGTTCAGTCAATAAAAATAACAATAAGATTGATTTTCCCAAGACTGTTCTAAATGCTATACTAAGGGATATATGGCCTTTTGAAGTGGACTTCATTTTTTGGCGGGTACCTAAGTCTAAGTTTTCAACGTAAAATTACGAAAAACTGATACATTTTCGGGAAAAACGTACAAAATATTTTTTTCGTACTTAAAGAGACTTTTGAAATGAGCATTGCCAAAAGTCGATTGCATTATAACTAAGCGAGTTACGATGAAAAAAAGTTGGGTCGCTCCAATTTGTGAGAGAAAAGTGAGACCATTTTCAGCAGGATTGGAATTGATCGTAGTCGTTTTCAGTTTACTTAATTTCAGTATTATTCACGTGACGCAAAAATTCTAAACCAAATATAATTTCTACTTTTGAAAAAAATATGAAAAAATGAAAACATATTTTGCAAATTTCTTAAAAAAATTTCAAATATACGTAAAAAATAGAAAAGTATAAAAATGTAGTCTTTTATTCTGCATTTATTCAGATGAATGCTATAGTTAAAAAATTAACGTAAAAATGCCAGTCGCATTTTCTCGGGGAAATATTTGGAGTATACAAATTTTTTAATTTACATAATTTTGGAGCTGCATTTAATCATATTTGCGTGTGTCATACATATTCATATGTGTGGATGTGAATGCCTAAATAAATCTTATTTATATACACATACATATATAGTATATATACATATATATATATATAGTTATTATATATAGATTTTCCTAAACCATCAAAAGGGGAAGCCAGAGACTTTTTACTTTAATCTTACGAACCTGCGAGAATACCTGAATTGTGTCGGAGAAATATTTTAGAAATTTCTTTTAGTGGCGTAATATGTAGCAATTAATAATGTCCAAAAATTTTGCTGTGTATTCCAAATCAAATAAATATGCCTGGTGCTTAGCACACTTGCCACATTGGTGGTATGTACTTATATATTGCTGAATATTTCAACGAATTATGTTGCAATACATTTATATGCTACTGCATGTAGCTACTAGATTTTTACATATATTTTACTTTTACCTCTAACCGTTACCTCTGAGCTGACATACACCGATATTGATAAGCATACACCACCAGGTATATACATCAATGTTTACTCGCTATTGCTTACCTGAAAATTCCATGATATCGTCTGAAAAAATATGAACGAAGTAGAATCGTCTAAGAAGAAGAGTACTTTTAAAACATAATTACTGCCAATCTTCCCAAACAAATCAATTTCTCACCTTCGAAGATATTTCAATTATCCCGTAAGAATCCGCTCCTCAATTAATTACTCTCCCTTTCGTTCGATCTGTTGACATGCAACCTAATCAGCCTCCGCCATAACTGCCCTCCAATTAAATTGAACCGCCGGGGATCGAGCGATAAAAACATCTCGAGAGATAATCCTTTCCTTTTATTTCTCCGAAGAAAGAGGGGTTCCGGGGCTCCGGTCGAGCGGACACGTCTTCTAATGATCCCCCCTTTGCCGGGATTAAAATTAGTCACATCTGGACTTCGGAAAGTTTTCTCATTCGACTTCGACTATCTTATATACAGCAAAAATAAAAAAGCGAGCCCTCGTTCGAAATAATGTGTGCGATATTTCGAACAACTTAAAAGTCACATGAAACTCGAACAATAAGGGGCTCCCGTACCCGAAAGAGTTATGTAAGAAGTTTTTGGAAGTTACATGACCGTTGAAATTAAAGTTTTGAATGTATGTGTGTCTAGAACCTCACGTCGAGCGAGGCGAGGGGAAGATACGTAACAATATAAAAATTTTATGCCGTAGTAAAATAACGTGATATTTTTTTACTAAACTCTAAAAGAGCAGTGGCTTCTTCGCTTCCTGCAAGCAGAAGGGTTCTTACAATATTTTAATCTTTGCTTGCGTTAGATTAAGAATGCTTAGAAAAATATTTCGCCTTCAACTTCGACTAAAAGGCACGAAGATTCTGCATCACGAAAATGAAACAGCGAGCATAATTAGAAAACAAGCCCTCTAAAGATTCTATCTCGTGTATTCCAAGTTCCACGAGAAAAATAAGCAAGCTTTAACTTTTGTCCGTGTAATTGTTTATTCCCGTTCCCATCGAAGGAGAATGAAAAAGAGGATAGGATGCTCGCATCCGAACGATTTATCACCGTTTCCATTCTGGCTGTCGACGAGTGTACCTAAAGGAGGAGGTAAAAATGCGGCAGAAAACATTGATAAACGCGTGCGAACGGGCAAGTGTTGTGGTTCCGTGGCACGCAGACAATACCTCGTTATCACGCGAGCTTATAGTTTGTTGTTTTAGTAACGCTATTCAGTTTTTACCCGCCCGATGTCATGATAGATGGTTTTTCCGCTAAAAGCTCTCCCTCGAACAATTGAATCTTAAAGAAACGCATGATTTGATGCTATCTCAGAACCGAAAGGGAAACAGAGAGACAAAGAGAGGAGAGTATGTGGATTACACGCTTCATGTAATTTCATTATCTTTCATCGGTTCTCCTTAAACGGACAGCCACGAGCAGTAGGCACCTACAGGTTACCTACGGTGGTTAATTACTTTCGTGAACAAATTTTAAGATTTTCCATTAAAATTATCTTCTTCCTCATCTAATTGAAATATCACTATACCAAACCAATCCATTAGTTTCCATCAGATATCCATGTTGTAACATGGTGTAATTCAATAAACAAGACTAGTCCATCATACCTGGCCATTACTGCATGCAATGACTTTACAAGTATACCACATCTTGGGACTAGTTTTAAGAGTGCTATGGCTTCTGATTAGGAGTCTCATCATCATAAGGACACGTTCAGAGAAGTCGCAGTGTTCTGAAGTATTTTTAGGAATTTCTATCAGAAATTCCATTTCTTTTTCCTAGATAAGGTCAAATGTCATTAGTGTATCATACACACACGTAAAGATAACAAACGTTTAGCTAGAATCATTGTTCTCTCCCCTAAATAGTTTAATGACAGTACGCTTTATATACGACAGAGGATTTGCGACCTTTGTTATTTACGTCTCGCATATTAATCTTAATCGCGGGAAGAGTGAACACACGACAAGTTTTTTTTTGATTTTTTTGATTGATAGTTGACTCATACACTTCAATCAAGAGGCATAAGACGGATTTCCAGAGGCATTGGTCGATGTGGGCAAGGGGCGAGAAGCGCGAGCGAGAATAAATAGTAAGAGTACATTACGAAGAGGCTGCCTAAGAAAATCCTGGCAGATTGTCACAGTTGCCTGCAATTAGCGCAGGTAAAATTAATTTCTTTCAATGACAGTTCATGTCAATTAACGCTTTAATTTGACAGTAACCACGGCTCTGATAGACAGATCCCAAAATTTAGGTTCACAACACAGTTTGTACCAATCAGAGATCGAGTATTGATATTTAATATGTTATCGTGAGTATTATTGGTTTGTACGCGTTTCTGAAACGTCTAGATGTTTCCCGATATGTAATTTGTCGATTTTATTCTAGAATAGTTAGAAACTTTAAACTTAGCACGGTTATAGCTCAGGCCACAGTGGAGACGGGATGAAATTAAAAACCACTAATTTCATGTAAACAGGGCGGAAAAGGGGGTGAAATTTAATTAGAAAGATACCCCAATAGCAGGAAATTTAGCACCGCTATAATAGAGGATTGAAGATTGTACAAAAAATATTACAGCTCAGAATTATTTATGCCGAGGGGTGAACTGTAAGGTTACAATTTATTTTAAAGTGGAAATAATTTTCAAAATTGGCACGTATTTTAAAGCTTTAAGATGGCTCAAAGAATTATTATTATTCCGAAATTCCATTTCCAGTGGGTCAGTGGGTAAAAAGTTATGGTTAGTTTTCTTGGGTCGGTTTGATACTGGGATATTTCTAAAGAAAATCGAAATTTTAAACTATTCACGGGGTCCAGAATGGCTAGAAAAAATTAAAAAACTCTAATTTCCCTTACTAAGTGGGTGGAAAAGGGGCTGAAATTTATGCATAACTAGTAGCCCCTGGCTAGTAGCTAGTAGCTGGAAAGTTTCAAGCCTCTGGAAACTTCGTATTGTTCGATTGGTTACATGTATCAGAAAGAAACATTTTCCTAATTTCACGAGGTAAAAGAGCGGGGTTAGTTCAGGGCGACCCTGATGCAAAGCCGAGCCATCTTGGCATTTTGAGCATAAATTTCCTGCATTTCCCTGCAGTTTAACTTCGAATTCAGCCGAATAAGGAACCTGTATTGCATCAAACACCTACAATTAATCGCTCCGAGATTTAATCAGATCGTTTGCGCAAAAACTTAATTAGTATTACCTGGAAATCATTTTAATTGCTCGATCAATACCTCTATTCGAAAAATACCGTGATGAATTACAAGTCCGTAATTTCCGACTTGCCTTGTCGCTTCTCGTCATTTATTTTCTAATTGCTTTCGTTATTTTCGGTAGTAGGGGCGGCAGAGTAGAAGGAGAAGCGAAAAAACGTTCTTTCCTTTCTTCTAATTAGAATAATTGCTGATGAAATGAAAACGCCCGTACGGCACAATTTCGGGGCCTGAATCTTTTATGAAAAATTGCAAAAAGGAAAGTACGGCGGCGTCGAGAGAAATTTCGGAACATTTATTACCCGATGTTGGTCGGGAATTCGGGCTTGTTTCTCTGTTTGGGAAATGTATTCATTTAAGTTGCAAATTTATAGCAAAAAAGCTTATAATTTATCTTGAATTTATCGCATATTTTATTCACAGAGACAGAAATATAGTATGATTCAGTTAAATTATTACGGCTAAATTAAAATCTCCCTGGTTAAATAAAAATAAAAGTGAACGAGACGCCCTTCGCCAGAAATCTGGAATAGGGAGGGATTTATCGCTTCTTCCAGATTTTTTAAAGTCAAATTTCTTTAGGCAAAGTGAAACGCTCCATATTACAGTAATATTTCTTACTTTATCCTTTGTGCAGCGATTAGGAATTAAATCATGACAACTATATAGACCGGAATTTATGTCAAGGGAGAACGAAATATGCCCGAATATATAAGCATTGAGTTTAAAAAATATGTATACAAGTAAAAATATGCAAAAATCAGTATGTAAAATAGAACAGCTAAGGATTAACTGAAAATATTAATTTTTTATTTTATTTATTATATATTTATGTGGTTTTTTATATTACCATTTTTTATTATATTATGTGGTTTTAACTAATTATTTGTATGTGATAGGCTAGGTATGGAGTTAAACTGGACTCTTGCAAAATGGTGCGGGCATGTTAAACGTTTAATTTAAATATTCACATTTATTTTATATTTGGTAGAGCAGCTATCCGTAGGAGCTCTCCGTGGAAGGAGGCTCAGCCATAAAACATTTAAGTGCCTTTCAAATGCATTTGTATAAATGTTGAGATGGGTATATTATGTGCATTATATTATATTGTGACTTACAATGATCCCTGAACGGTGGATTAAAAGATAGATCAGGTAAAACGTGTTAGGAAAATATGTCTTCATTAGAGATACACAATGTTACACAAAAAAAAACAGAATCTGCATCGGACCAGACGGTTGAAGTGAAACTTCGTTGGGTATAAGCCGCACACAAACAGCACATATGTACCTACTGAATACGGCATCGATAGTCGTTTCGTATTTGGTCGTACTTTGAGTCTTGTCATTGGACATTACCAAATCTAATTTTTCTTTCAGAAAATCTATCAATGGTACTGCCTTCTAATCGGAAAATTCAGCGATGGGTGGGTGGATAGAGCTCTTGCTTCTCACACGGGAGTCCCTGGTTCGATTCCTGGTGCGGAGGTCCTTTTTAAAATTAATAAAAAATTCTTCCATAGCCAACACGTAGAAAAGTACGCTAAAACACACCACGTGTTCAGGAGAAATGAGAAAATGAGCAAATGAGAAAAAAGCGTCTCACTTTATTTAAGCGTTACGCGGATTTTCGAATCCCACCTCACCAAAATATCCAACGTCCGCTAAAAAGTTTCACTTCAAAAATCGAGAAATGATAAAAGTAAGCGACTCATAAATCGCCGCCCATTTTAACACCAAGCCTATTGAATAGGACTGGTATGGTACTAAGGGTTAATATAAAGTTTTAACCATTATTGATGGAAATTTTCCAGAAAAAATGCCAAGCATTCATGATAATAAATCTAGAAATGCTATGAACCCAAATTTGAAAAATCGACTGGTTTGCAATGCTTATATACGTACCTGATATAAGAAAGTTAAAATGTGTATAAAACTGCTGGAATGTTCAATATAAGCAGGTCAATAATTAGACTTAATTGCAATTAATCAGTATCTATGTCTAAACTATGGATGAAAACATGCCAGAAATAAAATATAAGCATTGCTCTTGTTCTAACCTGAAAGTGTGCTGTCCATATAATACTTGGTAAAGTTGGAGTAAAACTATGGTAAGAGAACGGTTTCAGTAAACTCGCATCATTAACAAATATGTTTAAAGTATACAGGAAATTTTTATTTATAATTATTTTCCCCAAAAGTAGAAGAATAGTCACACATCTTCATTGATTTTCATGAAATGTCTGCGCCAATGGCTTCAGCATAAACATGACAGTTCTTTTAATTTTTTTAATACGTTTTGCACATCATTTCTACTTTTATCCCGCTGTCTATCATTTTTGAGTGAAACTAGCAATGTTCTATAATGTAAATTATATTTAATATAAATTTAAATATCCTCAATACAACTCTCACATATTGAAACTATCCCTGATACATTGTTGCATATACAGAACCACAAATCATCTCCGTAAGATAAAAACCCTTATTGTATTGAAGATGGGGCCGTGCATCTGTTCGGGCGGATTCAATTTGGCGAGAGCTGACGTCGCATTTTTCAAACGGGTGTCACTTTAAGGGAAAATTAAAAGACAAATGTTCTTCGCCAGAAAATAGATCCGATTGTTCCGAAGCACAATAAATTAGAGAAGTTGATGTCCACTAGTAATACAATTAATAACTCATCTGTCATCGGATTTGGTGAGATCTATTCTTTTCCCTTCGGCGATATACTAACATTAATACCGTTTTCGAGGAGGGGGGAGAAGGCGTAGTGGAATGGATTATTTGTCGAAATCCGGGATAGACGGCTGGGAAAATTCTCTCATTAAAGGTTTTTCCTTGACGGTTTGCGGGGGGCAAATTAGACGTCGACATCGACGGTTAAATATAATCAATTTTCATTTCCCGATTCCGAATCAGAAGGATTATATCGGGAAATGTCTCCATTCCGCAATGAGAGGAAAAGTTATTTCAAAATTAATTTTTCGCTCTTCGTTATTCTTATAATTGAATATCGAATATATGAGTCATTTTTTAAAGGGGTGTTTTGTAGGTGCCACGAAAAAGAAAATTAGGTAGAAATAGTGAATTAAAATTAGGACAACTCGTATAGCCTTAAAACCACTATAAAATGCACTTTCATAATTACTAATAATATGATTATTCCCCAAATTTAAGAATTTTGGGGCGTATTTTTCTGGTTCGGTTGAGAGATGAAATGTTTAATGGATACAGTTTTGAAACTGATAGAAAATCACTTAGTTTCGAAAACTAAAACAAGATCCCTAAATTGTGAAATATACACTACGTTACAGCAAAGCGCCATGATGTTTTGTAACCTGAAAATTGGCCATAGTTTCGAAGATGAGTCGATCAAAAGCCAACAACTGATGTTTCAATTACTTTGGTATTTCCTTTGTGTCTCCTAAAAAGGATTTTGCCCTTACGTAGAAGAAATCTACTTATCCCTTACTATTTGTTAAAAACTTTTGTTGCCGATTTACAAGAGAAAGGAAAATTCGATGTGGAGGGAAAAACGCCTGCTTTTCCGAGACAACAAAAGTTTTCCAATTCGATATTATCATCTCCAACAATACCCCAAACGAGTTTGGACGGATCTCCGTTCCTTTTCAAAAATTGGACGCAGCCATTGCGACCACCTTGAATAATCCATTTTTATTTCCACAACTAATGGTGTTTATCCCGTTAATTATTCATTATAAATACACACGCATAAACGAAATACGACCGTACATTTATTCGACTTTCGTTGTGGTTGGCTAATGATGATGTCCCGGAAAAAAGAAAATAATCGGATCTGATTCTTTTTTTTGTCGTCGGAGGTAACGTAAACAAATGAAAAAGCTACTACGGTTCAGTTCATAATAGAAAATGATAAAGTGCGGAGTAACTCCGAGCAAGAGCGTTGCGATGCCATCGTTTTCCATAACTAAGGCACGGAAAAAAAGCAACTTGCATTTTTTTTGCATTTTTTGCATTTTTTTGTAATTTTAACAAAAAATGCATTTTTTTAAATATAGAAGCATTTTTTGCATATTTTTCAAGAATTTTAAAATTTTGTTAAGTACAATCAATATAAGGCTTTATTTTGAACTTTATTATACCTATTTACTTGCCCCTGCAATAAACTACCTGGGCAAAATTCTTTGAAAAGGGATATCATTATGTCGAAAATCAGAAAAACCCAAATAAATTGCAATAAACTATTTACAATGCCAGATGGTACTTGTTTGTGATTGGCCCTACTTATTATAATCTGTTAGTTTATAAAGAAAAAATTCCTATTTTTAGTTTTAGTTCCATTTTGAAAGTGCTACCCTTGTGTAAATTGTGAATTTCGTGTTTGTGTAAGTTTTATATAAGTTTTCGACTTTCGAGTTACGGTATACGTTAGAAGTGTTGAAAATCAACAAATTCGTTTTAAATTAAAATGCCTATGACAAAATTTAACACGTCATGGATTAAATCTTACCGGGAATTTACATGGGATGGAGATAAACTATTCTGTACAGTTTGCTCAAAAATTGTAAGTATTCTGTTTTACTATGTTTCTTTTTTGGATTTAAAAGCGAATTAGTATCTAAAAATGTACCAAATTTTTGTTTATATTTGATTAGGTATATTTTTTTGTAAGGCGAAAAAGTTAAGTTGTATTTCCTAAGTCTTATTTGTCTATTACGAATAAAATATACCTAATAATTTTTCTAATTAATATTTGAACAAAAGAATCTTTTTAAATGTAAAAAAATTTTAATTATTGTTTTCCTTGCAATTACAGATTCATGCCGACAAAAAATTCATTGTAGACCAGCATGCTAAAACATCAAAGCATGTTTTTAATATACGGAAATTAGAGGAAGGTGCTACAACATCACAGCAAACCCTAAAAACTTGCATTCAACAAAATGCAAAACACACTAACCAACAAAAGCTGTTCAATGAGGAGTTGTGCAAAGCAATGATTGCCAGCAATATACCACTGACAAAATTAAACAATCCCAACCTAAGACAATTTCTAGGCAGGTTCTGTAATATAAATATCCCCGACGAATCAACCCTACGTAAAGGAAATGTAGATTCGATATATAAAGAAACAATAACTAATATAAAAAATGTTGTTAGTTCTAATTATTTTTATGTTGTAATTGATGAAACAACAGATTCCTGTGGTAGATACATCGCACATGCGTTAATTGGCGTGTTAGAGGAAGCGACCCCAGGCAGATCTTACCTTTTTGCGTCAAAAAAACTTGAAAAAGCAAATAATTTAACGATAACAAGATTTGTTCAGGACTCTTTAACAAATTTTTTTTTACCTAATATAGTGCCCACTGAAAAATTCATCTTATTGTTATCTGATGCTGCACCGTACATGGTTAAAGCTGGGCAGAATTTAAAAATTTTTTATTCTAACATGCTACATGTAACCTGTTTGGCTCATGCCATAAATAGAGTAGCAGAATGTATAAGAGACCAATTTTCTTCAATAAACGATATGATTAACTATGTAAAAAAAGTATTTTTAAAAGCGCCAACCCGTATTGAATTTTACAAAGAACAATGTCCAAATCTTTCCTTACCTCCACAACCAGTTATAACTCGTTGGGGTACATGGCTTGATGCAGCTATGTTTTATGCTGACAATTACGAAGCAATTAAAAAGGTAATTGACGATCTGACGGACTCCTCTTCCACGGCCCTTATTAATTCAAAAAAACTTTTTAAAAATCCAGAAATAAAAAAAGATCTAATTTTTTTAAAAACAAATTATTTTTTTGTATCTACCACATTAATAAAATTGGAAAATACGGGTGTTTCTTTATCAGAGTCGGTTGCTCTAATAAACGAGTTTGAGTCGAATTGTAAAAAAGTGTGTGGAGTTACTGGGTCACTGATTCTAAAAAAAATTAACTCTGTTGTTCAACATAATACGGACTTTCAAATTTTACAAAATATTTCAAAAATATTTGTAGGTGAAAATAATGTAAATGTACCTAATATAAAAACAAGTTTAATTTGTAAATATAAGTATGCTCCTATCACATCAGTTGATGTTGAAAGGAGTTTTTCTATTTTTAAACATATGTTTACTGACAAGAGACAAAGTTTCCTGCTAGAAAACTTTGAAAAACATTTAGTTATTAACTGTTTTTATAATTTTAAGACATGAGTTACGTTTAATACTATTTTTATATTTTTTTCCTCTATATTGTCAATAAAACACTTTTATTTCCATATTTAAAAATTGTGTTTGATTATTTTAAAATTTCCCTTACTGAGTGATTGTTTTTCCTTATAATTTCTAATATAAAACTAAAAAATATAGGTTTAATTATCACACAAATAAATTTAGCAAGAATAATGTTATGCATAATTTCTTGCATTTTTTTCTAAAAACTTTGCATTTTTTGGTAAAATTTTCCGCATATTTTTGGCTTTATTGTTTGCATTTTTTCCGTGCCTTATCCATAACTAATTATGTAAAGCGTATTGCATTTTGTGAAATACCCACCATTCTAAGTCGCTTCGGAACTTACTCCGAAAAGTGTAGGGAGGATTACACGAAAGTTGGCCATAAATTTTAATTAAGCAAGTGAATTTATTAAAATCCGCTAGATAACCAACATTTGAACACACCATATTTCAAAAAACATTCATAGTTATACAACCCATATGCAGAGTGTTAAATAACTAGTTACGGAGCAAAGATGGCATGATCAAAAATATGTTGAAAAGTGGCCAAAAAATATGTCTATTACAGCTTTAAGACGGTATCGAACAACGTAAATCGAAATCACACAATTCATTGTGCTACAAGGCACCAGCAACCACTATATCGAGCGCTCCCAAATTTATGCGAATATTTTAAGAAATAGTCACAAAACAAACAAAGATATAAGTATGAAATGTAGTTATAACCCCACTTACCTTCATCACTTTTACCAGTAGTGGATGTTTCTTGGGTAGACAAGTAAAGCATAGCCTACCTTGTCATGACGAAAGTGAATGTTTTTCAAAATTAATTAAACATATTTTCAATCGTAGTAGTGTAGTCATTGTATTGTTTTCAAATTTGAAAATCATTCTAACATGGTGCAGCACTTTCATTTTTCTAAAAACGTTTCAATTTTTCAGCGCATGCACTATACTCCGCTATGTAAATTTTTTTTTTATTTATTTATCGTGAGGTAGGATATAGTAGTATTCTTGACGTAGGAACGAATCAACGCAGCCAACGGGTTAAACAGAAATATAATTCTAAGTTCCTTTAACATTTGTGATAAGTTACTGTAATTTATCCTTATCTAGCCAATAGAGGGAAGCAAGCTACGGGTTAACGGCCTGCAGTAACACTTCGACTTTCTTGGGTGTCGCATAGTTTTAGAGTCTTAAAAAAAGGTATTTTTTAAGATCGCCGTTTAAAAGGTGTGAGTAGTTGACCGGTAGTAACATTGGTTATTACCAATTTATTATTGTATTGTTAACCATATCTTCTGTATTTTTCGCCTTTTACGACGATGTTTGGAGGAAAGGCGGGTATAGACCATAGATCCATAGAAAAGCATTCTCAGTCAAAATTCGACATTGCTTCTAACTACGGAAATACCCCTTTTGGGAAACACAACGAAAGTATTCAAAATTTATTTTAATCAGGGCAATAGGATATTATAATAGTTCGGTTAAGGAAAACAGGGAAATGTTAACTCACAGATGCAATTTAATTCCTTGACTATCAGGATTGATGGTTCGTATGGTGTACGATGATATATGATGTAGGTAAAGAGAATCACCAACGTTTCTCCGTTAGAAATACATGTTAATGTAATTACTTTCGATATATCCTCACTGTTGACACATGAGTAGGTAGGAAATACAATGACAGTCGAAGAATAGGGCAAAGCAAACACGGAAAGCTTTTTCTGACGGTTGCAGTGAGAGTGAGGTTAATTTATGAATTAACCGATTTAGTGGTCGTGGCGGCTATTCGACAATTTCATATTTTCAGATTGATATTTTGTTAATCAGTTTGTTAATAACTTTTTATCATTTGATCAGTTAAAATGTCCGTTTCTAAAAATTGACTATAATTGGTTTCTTGCACCAAACCCATGTGATTATTTCTAGATAACTGACTGAAAAAATATATCGATATTGTTTGCAAATTAATAAATTAGGAGCTTAGCTAAAAACTCAGTTTCTGGAAAATTGACTAGATAGAAAATTAAAAAGGCAAAACTTTGTTAATTTCTGAAGCAGTGACTATAATACATCAATGTTATCTGTAAACTAGAGTGGTTTGGTTGGAAGTTTGAAAAAAAAATAACAATTTCATATAATTGTATAGAGTTCATTAGATTTTTAGAAAAATCAGATGAATTTGGTTCAAAAGCTAGGTTTATGTTTTGGACTTTGCTTAACAGTTAGTGAAATTTAAAAAAAAATCATGGAGCTATTTGGGAGATTACTGAACTTGATAAAAGACATGGATTACTTGCTGAGTTAACATCTCATGATTCTGTCTATGTGGAATTGGTACAAACTGTAGATTTTTAAACAAAAGCAAATTGAATGTTTCCATATAACTTGCTCAACTTGCTATGATTTTTGGGCAATATATTGGAATTAAAAAAGAAAACAAATTTATGGATGTGTCTGTTGGTTAAACGTTTTAGAAAAATGACAAAATATACCTAGAAATTGAGTAATAGATAGAAAGAATAATATAAAGACTGCTAGCTACGTTTATTTTAAATATATCATATTTGGATTAGCTGATTGATTGATTCTTGGAAAATTGACAAAAAGGACCCCGATCAGCTAAGATAATAATAATAGATAGGAAAAATAAGAAAGTCGTTTCCTGTATCAATTGCTTAGCTAAAAAAAGTTTCTTAAAAGTTGACTAGAATATTATTTTCTTCGATTAAGGGTATGTGAATTTTTCTGAATGACTGACACCTTTAATTCGATTTTTAGAAAAAATATTGAAATTGGTTCCAAATTAATAAATCAGGTTCTTAGGTAAAAGTTGTTTCTGGAAAATTGACTGGGGGTTAGTTAAAACGACAAAATTATGATTGCCTGAAAGAGTGACTAGAATATATCAATGTTTTCTACAAACTAGTGAATTTTATGTAAGTTATGTTTTTGGATAGAAGTTTAAAGAAAAAGGTTTTCAAGTAGTAGGTTAGGGTTCATACGAATTTTAGAAAATCTGCAGTGTTTGGTATAGAGGACAGTTTTAGAAACTAGTTTTCATTTAACAGATTCTTGAAAATTGATTAGACTCCATTGGACTATTCGGAAAATTTCTAAATATGAGGGACGAATTCTTGGGGAATTTACAAGGATTATCGTTTCTTGGACAAAATCTATATTTTTCTAAGTAATCGACTAAACTTCATATGACTGTTGGGAAGAATAATGGAATTGAAAACAAAAACAAATTTATGGAGTCCTTTTGTCAAAATTTTAATTTTAAAAACGAGTTCCTAGATTATATCAGAAATTTTAAAGCTACTGAATTGTGAACCAAAGGATAAAACTTTTTATTAATTTCTGAATGATAGACTAGAATTGACCAGGTATTTGGGAAATAGACTGAATTTAGTTGAATAGGCAACGCTGACTCCGATTCTTGATTAACACTCGGGTGGATTCTTGCAAAGTTCACTATAATTTTTTAGACTTTTTGGAAAGTTGTTGAATTAGGTTAAGAAACTCGCTTCTTAGAGCAGTTGCCTACTAAAAATATCAGTTTCTCTTAATTGACTAAAATATTTGCCCCTTGACAGAAACCATGTAACCTCTTCTGAATAATTCATTTCATTTGCGTTGTAGCACAAATACAGGAATTGGTTTTAATTCGAAATATATTGTAGCGGTTTCTTATACAAACAGGCTTTACTCTTCTTAAATTACAGCAGTCTTTACACTCAGAGATTTAGTTCTACACTGACGTCAGTATTTTACATTTTACAATTACATAAACAACACTTGTTTTTCCATAACAACGGCTTATACGGGGCATTCGCTACAATATGAATCGAGTTCATTGTTAATTCGCTTTCTAGAAATTTGTCTGGAGGAGTAGTTAATAGGAATACTCCTTGGTTGTGGGTATACAATACTTTAAGGAAATGTAGACACGTATAATATGTCATCATCAAATTCAAAATAATTAGACGTTCTCAAAAGCGGGGGATATTGTTAGCCACAGAAAAATCAATACCGTTATAGCCATATCTATTATATAAAAATGAGTCGCTGAATGTGTTGCTAAGCGCAAAACTCGAGAACGGTTGGACCGATTTCGCTAATTCTTTTTTTAAAATATTCCTTGAAGTACGAGGATGGTTCTTACGGAGAGAAAAATTCAAAAAAAAAATTTTAAATTTCCTGAAAAAGTCTAAAAACAACACTTTTCTATACTCCCATACAAAAGATTTGTGATAATACTTAAAAGTCAATTTGAACTTTAATACCATACGATAAAGTTTGTGTTAGTGGAGAGGTTCCGGGAAGGCAAAACAATTGAGTGACGTTAGTATCGTATAAATATTAATGTCAATATTTGTCAATATTTATTTTTTTGTTGTCTATGGTAAAATGTAAATTGTCTGTGGTAAAATGTCAATTGAAATGTAAATATCTCTTTGCTGTGCATCTATAATATTACTAAACCTAAAAGTGTTGTGTGTTTGTGACTTACTAAATATGCCTCCTATAAGGCGGCGGACAAATTTAGGCAGGAGAACCCGAAATGCAACAAATCAAATGCATTATCAATCTAATCGTACTGCCCAGGAACGTGAAGATCGCAATGAACGTGAAAGAATTCGCTTAAGACAGACCCGTGAAGTGCGATATTTGACTAAAAATGGTGCAAGTTTGAATCGAGCTGCTTTCTGTTACGATATGTCAATTGATTACTACAACTGTGTTGCTATTGGACCTATGAACTCAGTTTGCCCATATTGTAAGGCATTGAAATACAATAATGAAGCCAATGGATTGTGTTGCGCAAATGGAAAGGTGAAATTGATACCATTGCTTCCACCTCCAGAGCCATTGTACTCATTAGTTTTAGGAATAGGAACAGATTCAATACACTTTTTAAAGAATATTCAACAATATAACGACTGCTTTCAAATGACTTCATTTGGAGCATCAAAAGTAGTTCGGGAAAATTTTATGCCAACTTTTAAGGTTTGTAATAGTATTTGCAGTTGTATGTTAATTAATCATAACTATTGTAGCCCATATAAATTTTTACAATACATTTTTTCCCTTTACACATACAAGGTCAAATATATCACAGAGCAGGTTCTTTGTTACCAGTGCCAGATAGCGACTACATATTTTTGCAAATTTATTTTATGGGCAATTCTCCACAAGAAATCAATCTACGTTGTGCACATAACAATTCAGTAAAAAGGTCAATAGTTGAACAATTACAAAACTTATTTCACGAACACAATCAATTAATTATATTATTTAAAAGTGCAATGGATATGATGCCATCTGATGATCACAAAATTGTTATCAGAGCAGATAAAATTCCTATGGGCCAACATGCAGGACGTTTTAATGCACCTACTATCGATGAAGTTGCCATTGTTGTAGTTGGAGAAAATTTGGAGTCACGTGATATTGTTTTACATCGTCAAAATAATCAATTACAACGTATTAAGGAAACACATCGCTCATATGATGCACTGCAATATCCCATTATATTTTGGCAAGGTGAAGATGGCTATGATTTCTCAATCAAGATGATAAATCCCATTACAGGTAATTGAAATATTAGTTTATGAGATGTTACGTCACCTACTATATCACCTACTAAATAGTTTAATTTGTTATTCAACTGTCATCATTATTATAATAAAAAAAAATATTTATAGGTTCTGAAATCAACAAAAAAGTTAGTTCAATGAACTATTATTCATACCGCCTAATGATCAGAGAAAATGAAGACAATCACATTTTGGAATGCCGGCGATTATGTCACAGATATGTTGTTGATATGTATGTAAAAATTGAAACGGAGAGATTAACATTCATCAGGTTGAATTAGACCAAACTTCGATCAGAAGACTATATTCACCTTCGAGATGCAATTAATTCTGATGGAAATGCTGAAAATGTTGGCCGGATGACTATTCTTCCAGCAACCTACATCGGAAGTCCTCGGCATATGCATGAATATGCTCAAGATGCCATGTCCTATGTTCGGCATTATGGTACAGCAGATTTGTTCATTACATTTACATGCAATCCAAAATGGATAGAAATTATACAAGCGTTATTCCCTGGCCAATCACCAATTGATCGTCATGACATTACAGCAAGAGTCTTCAGACAAAAGTTGAAATCTTTAATGGATTTCATTGTGAAACATTGTGTGTTTGGTGAAACACGCTGCTGGATGTATTCTGTAGAGTGGCAGAAACGTGGATTGCCGCATGCACACATTTTGATTTGGTTGGTTGAAAAAATTAGGCCAAATGAAGTTGATGAAGTCATATCTGCTGAAATTTCTAATGAACAAGTAGATCCTGGCTTGCATGAGGTAGTTATCAAAAACATGATACATGGTCCATGTGGAACACTTAATCAAAATGCACCGTGTATGGTAGATGGTAAATGTTCAAAGCGCTATCCACGGACATTAATATCGGAAACAATTACTGGAAATAATGGTTATCCACTCTATCGTCGGCGATCACTAGCAGACAATGGACGATCAACAATTGTCAAAGTAAATCAACAAGATATTGAAATAGATAATTGTTGGATTGTTCCATATTCACCGATCTTATCAAAAACTTTCAAAGCACACATCAATGTTGAATCATGCCATTCAGTAAAATCTATCAAATACATATGTAAATATGTAACCAAAGGAAGTGATATGGCTGTGATTGGATTTGGTGCAGAGAATTCAAATGATGAAATAACCCAATACCAAATGGGCCGCTATGTTAGCAGTAATGAAGCATTTTGGAGAATTTTTTCTTTTCCAATTCATGAAAGACACCCCACAGTTGTTCACTTAGCCGTGCACTTAGAAAATGGACAAAGAGTGTATTTCACAGCTCAGAATGCAGTACAGAGAGCTCACCAGCCACCTTATACTACCTTAACCAGTTTTTTCGAGACGTGCCAAAATGATCATTTCGCACAAACACTGATATATTCTGAAATGCCAAAATATTATACTTGGAATCAATCAACAAAGAAATTTATGCGAAGGAAACAAGGAAAACCAGTTACAGGATACCCAGGTGTATATTCAACCGATGCAATAGGTCGAATTTATTCCGTACATCCAAGCAACGATGAATGTTTTTATTTACGGCTCCTATTAGTCAATGTGCGTGGCCCAACATCATTCCAACATTTGCGAACAGTTGATGGTGAATTGTGTGGATCTTACAGAGAAGCCTGTCATCGTTTGCAACTGTTAGAAAACGATGCACATTGGGATCAAACTCTAAATGATGCTGTAATTTCATCACAAGCTCATCAAATACGAACATTGTTTTCCATTATCATATGTACATGCTTCCCATCAAAACCAATTGATTTGTGGATAAAATACAAAGATAATATGTGTGACGATATTTTATTTAATATACGCAATAGAACAGGGAATCCGAATTTACAAATAAGTGAAGAAATTTACAATGAGGCATCGATTTCCATTGAGGATATGTGCTTGATGATGTCAAACAAGTTATTATGTCAATTGGGGATGGCCGCGCCCAATCGCTCAACGCACGATGCTTCTCATCAAGAGTTACAACGTGAAAAATCGTATGATCACAATAATTTGAAAGAATCGATTCAAATTAATCATCCACTATTGAACGAAGAACAAAAGTATGTATTTGATACTCTTATGAAAGTAATAAATGATGGAACAGGAGGGATTTATTTCTTGGACGCTCCTGGTGGTACAGGAAAAACTTTTTTGATTGCTTTAATATTGGCAACAATTCGCTCAAAAAATGAAATTGCTCTTGCTCTTGCTTCGTCAGGTATTGCAGCAACTTTGCTTGAAGGCGGTCGAACAGCCCATTCAGCTCTAAAATTGCCATTGAATATGCAAAGCAACGAATCTCCAACCTGCAACATTTCCAAGAATTCTGCAATGGCAAAGGTTTTGCAGTTATGTAAACTAATAGTGTGGGATGAATGCACGATGGCGCATAAAAAATTTTTAGAAGCTTTAGATAGAACCTTAAAAGATCTACGGAACAACCAAAACCAATTTGGTGGCGCAATGATTTTATTATCAAAAAATTTTCGCCAAACATTGCCAGTGGTTCCACGTTCAACGCAAGCTGATGAACTGAATGCATGTTTAAAGTCCTCCAATTTGTGGAAACATGTCAAGGTATTACATTTAAGCAAGAATATGCGTGTCATGTTGCAAAATGATCAATCTGGAGACATATTCTCTAAACAACTCATTGATATTGGTAATGTCAAATTTCCTATAGACGTGCTGACTGGCTGCATCACCTTTCCTGAGAGTTTTTGTCAGTTAACGCAATCAACAGCTGAACTCATTCACAAAGTGTTCCCAAATGTTGCTCAAAATTACTTATTCCATGATTGGTTGAGCGAACGAGCTATACTGGCTGCCAAAAACACCGATGTAAATGAATTAAATTTCAAAATTCAAGATGACATTCATGGCAAAATGAGGACATATAAATCAATTGATACGGCAACTATCGAAGATGATGTCGTGAACTATCCACCGGAATTTTTAAATTCACTAGATTTGCCAGGATTGCCGCCTCACAATCTTCAATTAAAAGTTGGATCTGTAGTTATAATGTTGCGAAATATTAACCAACCGCGACTTTGTAACGGCACACGATTAGCGATAAAAAAAATTACTGAATAACGTAATAGAAGCAATCATATTGAAAGGAAAGTATAAAGGAGAAGACGTTCTGATACCCCGCATCCCAATGATTCCGACTGACGTACCATTCGAGTTTAAACGACTGCAGTTTCCAGTACGGCTTGCTTTCGCTATGACTATAAACAAATCCCAGGGGCAGTCATTAAGTGTTTGTGGTATTAATTTAGAAAACCCATGTTTCTCGCATGGTCAATTGTATGTTGCCTGTTCCCGTGTTGGAAAACCATCTGCTCTGTTTGTTTACGCGCCAGGCAATCAAACAAAAAATATCGTGTACCATAAAGTACTACAATAAAAATGAAACTTAATTTAGAATAATTTAAAAATAAAATCAAATATAATAAGTAGGTATCATAATAAGAAATCTGAAATTGTGATTTTCATTGTGATTTTTTAGTGACTATTAAAAGAATTTTGTGAGTTTTATAATTTTTAATTTTTGACATAATGTAATTGTTGACTTATTAACTTAAAAAAATAAAAAATTAAAGAATCGACTGTTAGGCGATACGAAGTTCGCCGGGTAAGCTAGTTCGCAATAAAAAAAATGCACCATTAATTGCTGTAACAAATGTTACTTGTCACTCGTTTTATTAAGTTTTATTAAGTTGTCTTCCTTAGCTACTCTTATGGATTTTATTAATGTATTATCAGTGTTATCGTTTCCTATAAAATTTATGTATGATGCTTACTTGTAATACTACAAATTTCCTTTGTTTTCCACTCCAATCTTCATCTTGGTTGCTTGAAAACCTCCTTCGAATTAGCCCTCAATAATTTACCAAGCAAGTCGATAAGATCCGCATTGAAAGGCCTTCAGCGAGTACATTTTATTTAGTAAAACAGTGGCATAAAACTTGAACTCCATCTCCTCCCGGATACGATATCTAGAACGTCAGTCGGCTCAAGTGAAATGAAAATGTATTCCACGGCGGTGTCTGATTTAACGTACCCGCTTTCTTTCTTCTCTCTCTCACCCATCTTATATCTCTGAATCGATAGCATCTCGGCGCAAAATCTCCCATCTCCCTCCTGTGGTTGCGGGAATTACCGAAAATCCCACTTTCTTCGCTCAAATAAAAACGCTATCGGATGCTCTCCGGTATAACGTCGAAATCCCCCGGCGTGGACCTCGGAAAGTATTTACATAAGAGACGACTACCTCTTCCCTAACTAGCGACGGTCGAGTGTGTCCCGCTTTGAAGGAGCACGTCGTCCTGTATTCTACAAACAGCCCACTGCAATATTAAAGCGTACCTTGCGCTCGACGAGACATTATTAAATATTAAACTGTTGGTATTATGTTCATAGTTGCTCCGCAGAAGCGGAGTGCTTTTGCACAATGTTGCGGATAAGTAACTGTCGGGTTAAATTGCAATTTGCGTATGGCGTCGGGCCGATTCTTCTCCTTTTGTTTTCACCATATTTTGTCATTCGGGACTTGTACGGACACTTCTGACAAATATGTCTGCACCACTACGACAGGATAACACAACAAGTGTATTTTTAAATTAGCTAATATTATCAAACAGTCACAAGTTTAAACACAAACACTAAAATAAGATTATAACTTACGTCTCTTGTTGAGTTATTTAGGAGTAATACGATTTGTTTAACTTACATACCATGTTTTTATTACAAATTATTACTTGAGTAAAAATTACCACATAAATATTCCATTACAGATGGATCCATATCAAAATGAGTTTCAAAAACACCCACATTTTTGTAGGGGGCTATATTTCAAACATTAAATTTTTCTTACTTACGAACACATTAATCCATTTGGTCCATTTCGTTAATTATGTGAAATGTTTTGTACTCATAAGCTGCAATATGCTGAATGTCGAACATATGGAGAATTCCCAGAGGGAACATTACCCATAATTGACCTTTAACTAGAATTGCAATATGTATTGCATTGTACATTATTACCTGAATTTTAAAACGTGGTTTGTCGACCTGAGGTTGATATATATTTTTAATGTGAATTTTTAAGGTTGTTATACTTAGTAAAATTTATTCTAAAGTCGACTTGCTTATTTCATTTTCCGTATGCACATATCGCTTGCTGAATGCAAAAGTGGCACAACTCGAAATTGTTCAATTTACACCTTTCCCTTGCATTGAGTGAAAATTGACGATAGGTTTAATACAACGCTGACTCTTCCAATTTTTAATGATACCATCTAGATGGCAGCACAAGGGCTAGTTTTGCCCTAAACAGATGTTGCTCATCATCGGGCGCGTTCTTTGGGTGCGTTAGTGACACTTTTGGAATTGTCATTGTTGCGAAAAAAATTTTCATAGTTTTTTTTTGTTACCCCTTTTGTCAATATGGCAATTTTGTTCGATTTTTCGAAAATTTAATTAAGTGTGAATATGAGAGAAGGTGAATTCATATAGGACTTGGAAAGAAATCAATCCTTTTTAGTGGTGGCAACCTACGAAGATAGCCTTGTATGCTCTAAACAATTTGAAGACAATCAGTGCGATGTCATATCCTTATCCATATGGTGAAATCCTGCCCAGATAAAACTTTATATTTATGTCGTCATAAATGTTTAACGTAAAGTGATCAGTTTCAGCACTGGTAGTTAGATTCGTTCTGAACTTTTGAGAGCGAGTTTATGTATTAGAAAACGATTTCCATCTGGACTTTTATGATAATTCGTTAAAAGTTTGTCGATAATTTGTTTACAGGTATTTGATATATGCTTGCTGACCGTTGATCACTACTTATAATTTTGCTTTTGGACAACGTAATAACGGTTAATATGACATTGTCTTATTATTTGCCCACTAATTATTTGTCAACGAAAGTTATTTTTTCAAGCTAGCCGACTTAGTGCTAGTCTCTAACTTGGAATAAATTCAGTAAATCAAAGAGAGATTTTTTGTTGGAAATATGCTCGGACAGGTAGATTAGTATTTTGAATTGCGCTCTTTTTGATGTAAGAAAATGTTATACAGCGTGTACCAAATTCGAGGTATGACGTACCGACTCTTTTTAAAAGTCAACACTAATTTTTTTAAATATTCTCTAATGGTATATCAAGTTACATATATATATATATATATACATATATATATATATATATATATATATATATATATATATATATATATATATATATATATATATATATATATACGTGCCTATATTTCTCTGTTTTTGGCATTCGTGGTCTTCACTTTCTTTACTACTATTAACTATCAGTTTTGGTTTAGGATTCGTTTAACAGTCTGTATAATACTTGCCTTAACTAATATGGAGTATTATTGAATATTTTGCAACATATTTTGGATATTGCCTATACTTTTCAAAGGAATATTGATTTACATGTAAATATTCTGAAGCCCTAACGTGCAAGTAATTAGAGTTGTATGAACGGCCAACGCAAATTAATAATGAAAATCCATATCGGTTGGCGTTACGTAAACGCTTAGTCACATTTTTATTGACATGCAACAATCACTCGGTCCTGTGTGAAAATCCTCTAATGCCTTACATCAGCAACTAAATCGCTTCCACCACTTTCCCTTCTCTACCCACGCTGCATACCTACTTACACTTCCTTTCTAATGTACGATAAAAACTTCATTAAACTTCCCTCCCTCATTCGATCTCGACTGCTGACACCGATCGAGCGGAAAAACAGAAACAATGGAAAAGTTAGCTGATCCCATGAAAAAGTTAGTATGTCTTCAGCTGAAGGCTGAGGCCCAAAAAATATAAAGAGGAGCCCCTCTAATAGTCGAGTAAGATACGTGCCCACCTATAGTCCGTTACCGAATTTATTGCTGAAAAAGTTTCGGGCTATTCAAAACTTTTTTATTGACGAGACGATGGTTAACGAAGCATTTAGAAGGAGAAACTTAGAGAAAGGGGTGTAATTTAGTGAAATTTGGAATAAACCTAATCTAACTTTAAAGTTTATTCCGTTAATTTATTATCAAATCTTCATGAAACTAATATTGAATTATTTTTTTTTAAAAGTTCCCTCCACTTACTTACAGATAAACATTTTTTCCCGTGATCTCCACTCGAATCTCGTATATACGTGGACGTTTTTGTGTGCGGTTTTCGGAATATTTAAAAAGTGATTTAGATACTTGGCGTTAAAAATGGCCGGCGGAGTCGTTCGAGACAGCCGTATATCATGGAAATCCGGCTATATTTTTTCACAACGTTTTCCATTAGGACGGGTAAACATGTCTCATGATCTAATTTATCTCTTTAAAGTGAAACGTTTTAATTTTACGTTAGCAGGCGACGACTGGATTATCTGCGGACGCTGGATGCTGAAACCTATCGGCGATTGTGATTAATTTATTTGTTGATGGGCAGCGATGTTGGTTTTGCTATTAATGTTGTCTCACAGACCAATTTGTAGGGAAATTTCCTGGAAATTTATTCTAGAAGAAGCGTAAGAAGTAGGTGTTGCCAATGTATTACGAGGTGTGGCTGTAAAGTAAAGAGATTAATAGTGCAAAATATTTCACTTTACATTTATATGCAATAGGTCATTATACACCCAATATGTGAATTTTCCATTTTTTGAAGCAACGAAATTGGAAATTTCAGATAATATCTGATTTCTATATGATTATTACTCGAAGTCCGGAATGCAACACCATTTACAGTATAGGACAAATCTAGGCAAATTTAGAATGTGACTTACTTCAATCATCTTTTGAATACAATTGCCACCTTTGCGGAGCAATTTTCTCCTTCCCAAATGATAAGGGAAGGAAAAGAAGGGGTTCCTCTTTACGCTTGTAATATTGAAATTACTCATTGGCCAACGTAGACTAATCCAATAAAGCTTAGCCAATAAAAGGTATGAAATTCCCAAGGATTAGTGACGAGGATCAGTCCTTGTAATATTCTCAGAAATACTATATTCATAATCTGCTAAGGAAGGATCCTCGTTTATAATACACTTTATTAAAATTCTGTAATACATAAATTTTCTACCCTTAACAATTTCTACTTACAATAAAATAAATTTGCAATCTGCCACAGAAACAGTGCTGCAAGCGTCCTCCACCCAGCTGCTTCATAACGCGTGCAGATTTTTTCAGCTTCAATGGTCTGACATTTTCATAACTGCCAATAATTATGCAATTTTTTAATCCCTCTAATTACATCATTGTTTTTTGAAGGATTCTTTGCTCTTCTTCTCTACATTTTACAAATTTCTCTCCCGAAAATTACCTATTCTTTGTCAATTTCGATGATGCGAAACATCATATTCAATAGGTATTTAATGCTCCATTTGAATTAGCTAATAAACCACAACGCCTTTGCACACGGCACCCACATGCCCACACAATCCTCGAGCGAATTACCCTCTAAAATGGGATCTCAGAAATATACTAGTGAAACTGAATCTCCCTGCCATATTTCTTCCGTATGGCACTTAAGAGTTCTAAACGTTGTTTCCGAATGAAATTAAAATTCTTTATTTCAAATGGATAGAAGTCGGCATTTCTTTGACATGAGAAATATTAGTAACTAAATCAGTAATCACTTTCGACCCATTTACTTTATCATATTCAAATTCGAGCAACATCTTGTTTCTCATAATATCCGTCAATATTGAAAATTTGACGTCAGTCGGATACGGATAAAGCCGCTAGCAGTGGAGAGAGCTTTGAGTGTTGGATAATTTTTATGAGTTGTTTTATCATTGTTTTTCTATGACATAGGAACATAGTCTGTGTTTTAAAACGTTAACAGTAAGATGACATGATACATTGTAAGTAAGGAATACGCGAAATACCGTTGAATCGAATGCTGTTGGTAGAAGTTACTAGAGTTGGTAATAGGAGGGGCGCTGAAGGCGGTTAGATTTTGACGAGACGGTGTTCTTAGAAGAAGAAATCGTTAAATAACTAATAATTTCGATCTGAGCATTATTATCGGAGCTATTTAGCAAAATAGATCGACTTCCAAATTATTTAAAACAATAAATGTTTCAATATAGCTTACCTTTCATACTTACAAACGTACGTTAATCGGCTAATTTTGGACCCAGATTTATTATAAACTTGAAGTCAGAAGTATTACCAATATCACAACTAGTCCATATATGGCCAAAGCACATTGTCTTGGTTTCCTTAATATTGCATTTTTATGGCAACGCTTTATAGCAAAATTTTAAATTTTCAAGGTTCTAGGGCTCCCTGTAAAATGAAATGGACTTATTCTAAGTAGTCTCATATTAGTTTTTAAATGAACATAGTACTGGATTTTTTATAATTAATCGGTTCTTTTGAAGGAATTTTAGAGAAAAAACTTTAATGCGATCTCTGACTCATCGAAATTTCCATATCGTAACGATCCCATTTTTCGTCTGGAAAGCCAATTATCGAATCGAAAATTTCGGCCGACCCCAGCCCCGCTTTCCCACAAAACCGAGTCCAATCAATTCAATTTGGGATATTTCGAAAAAAAGGGAACAATAAAAGTAGTGAACGATTAAGCATTAAAAAGGTCCGCTTTATCGCATACGTACCTGGATTTGATCCGATCATCCACGATTCAATTTATTACCGGGACCGAGTTAGGGAATGCCGTTTAAATTTTAATAAGTTATTTGTAGTTGGAGCTGAATTAAACGTTCCGGACGGATCGCAGCTGCAGCTGCGTCAGCAGCTGAACCTGGCACGGAAATCATTCAATCGGCACAAGCGACTTGCAAAGGGACTGCAAAAAATAATGGAAGGAAATCAAGGCGCGAGTCTCGTTCACTGTAATATATATATATATATATATCGGAAGTATGATGGAGCAGGTATTACATGTAAAAAGGAATATGCTAGAATAAATCAGATTTAATTCTGAGGGATGAAGCTGAATATCTCTGGAAAAATTTAGTTAAAAAAAGGTGGATTTATTTATGGTGCAATCATAGAAATAGGTTTGTTTTTATCAGCAGCCAACGAGGGGCCGGAAGCGGATGTACGCACTTTCAGGTACTCTGTTTTAGATATGGTTTCATGGAATAATCACGTTCAGAAGATAATATACTACGATTAACAAGCTTACTGAACTTAGGCCGAGCTTAAAGAACAGGTAAATAAATAAAAGTATTATTTGAAGGCGTAGTATATTTTATGACAATTCGGAAGCTTTAGAAGATACCAGTTACCACAGTACATTATCCCTCTTCCGAATAAAGCAAATAACAAACAAGAAAGAAAACATTTCTTTACCAAAAACCATATCTAGTGTGAAGATTTGCATTTTAAAATAGATCTTTTGAAAATTGTACATATGCGATAATATATAATGTTATATCTATGATTTGTCTACAAGTATTGATCATACTATTTTAAGATAATCCCACATCACTGTACATTTAATACTATGGAACTAATAGGGCATCAACTTATGTAAAGTATTCGAAGACATAATAAAGATACCAAACTTATAATAAGCTTCAACAATAAAGTCGGTAACAAATGGGAAACTTGTTTATTATCAATTTTAGCAAGAAATAAAGAAATAAAGAATATGGATTCCGCTCAAGAGTAAATTACTTTTATTTTTTCAATATGAAAAAATAAGATTATTAAAGAAACTTTTTCTAATGACATTCTTCGTCATGTACCAATTTTGAACAAGATATTTCTACTTCAACAAAATTTTAATATTTTCATTTTTTTGGTACACTCTTGTACAAACTGATTTCGAAGCATCAATATGTAACTAATGTTAGTGTGTAATAAAAAAAAACAAACGTTAAAGTGCTTCTCATTTCGAATTTGATAAACTTTGATGTTGCTTTGCAAGTATTATTAATAATACCTACAATATAGACAAATACATACATGATTAGAATCACCGTCCCTTTTTAAGTAGGTAATTTTTCTCCGCGAAAATTCTTTTATTAAATTTTTAATAGAAATCGGAGTAACACCGTCGCATGTTTCACTAATTGCTCTTTCCATATGAATAATATTTTTGAATGGTCTTTTAAGGTACACACTTTGCTTCAAGCATTCCCGTAAAAAGAAGTCCATTGGGTTAAGGCCCGGAGACCTTTCAGGCCGAGCAAAGTCCACAAATCTTCAAATTACTCTTCCGTTAAATTTTGTAAGAGAAAATTAGAAAGAGTTACGGGGTTGTATCAAAAAATGTTAAAAATGCAGATGTCTTTAAAGTAGAAATATCTTGTTCAAATTCGGCATGTTAACGTAAAATGTCAACAGAAATAAGTTTTTTGAAATTTTTTTAAAAGTAAAGCTACTTTACTGTTGAGTGAAATAAATATTCTTAAGTAAAACACTTATTTTTTCCTAAAATTGATAATGAAAATGTTTTCCATTTGTTGTCAACTTTTTTAGACATATTATATATAGAAATAAATATATAGTATACTAATATATTATGTAAAACATATACTTAATCATAAAGACGGATATGGCATTACAACCGACTTAATTACAATATAATAGCAATTAACACTGGTGCCACCAGTGCTAGCCGCAGTAATGGAAATATATGCTAAATAATCGATTACAAGAAATCATCTTAAACCAAAACACGACCGCCAATCCGATTTCATTCAGGGCAGATTTGGCCATAACAGTGGTGTTTCACAATAATACTGTACACTAATTCTAAATAATTTGCCTGCATGTCAATGAAATTCCAATTTGCGATTATTTAATGGGGAAATTTTTGACGATCCTTTTATTTCAATAGTTATCCACTAATAGTTGCCATATAAAGGACAGACATTAAATATTTTTAAATAAGTATAATAATAATTAAATATAAAAATTATAACATTTTTATAAATATTACATTATAATACGGGGCGATGTAATTACGTTACGGAAGGCATCGATTAGTTATGCGAAAGAATATTTAGCGGCTAGCTCTTGCACTAGATTTTTAATTAATTTTAATACGTGATCTATTTAAATACGTGAGAATATTTGACTCTAAATGATTTCATTAAATAACTACCTAAGTACAATCGCGCTCTAAAACCACATTAGCTAATTTAAGCATAAATGATCCTTTTACCAAAATAAAACATGAAAATATTTTCCTAACGATAATATGCCACGAGGGAGCACTGATACCACTGGTTTACAGAACCTAGCGGACTGCTTACAGAATAGTCCAGCAAAAGGGCCACCTACAGAATGTTCCACCGTACCCAGCAAGGGGGCTGCTTTCAAGATAGTTCACTACCCTAAGCAAACGGGTTGCTTACAGGATAATTTACCGCTCTTAGCAAACTGGCAGAGTACGTCCTTTTTCGTTGAAGTCTCTCAGTCTAAGTCCCCTAATTAAGTCAGTTCTCTTAGATTTAGTACTCGTCCGCAGACCAAAAAAGTATGGGGAGGACACTCTCATCCTCCTTTCGCAACGGTTGTTCGATACATTTAACCTTTGGTCAACCAATCGGGTTTACTCATGATATTTTTCTCCCCGGTCCGCTACAAAATTTTCCCCTATTAAGTACGATATATTAATTTTTAAATAGTTATTCTTACACTTCTTTCGAGGAAGTAGAAATTGAAGCAAGCCTTTTTCTAACTTTACGGAAACAAATAAATTTGAAACGGTACTCAATCAAATCATGAAATGGGAAGGAAACCTGCTATATTTACTTACAAAGCGGCGAACCAGCTAATTATCTGAAAGTGGTTACGGAGGGACCATATCAAAGAAGATATACAAGCGGGTCATTCAAAGCAAGAGAGCGGGTAAAAACATTAAAAGAGATGCAATTAAATCTAATGATGTTTACAAAGCAAACGTAAAAGTGTTTCGCATCGATGATAATTTGTACGCGGCCCTATAAGTTGCTTATAAGAGACAAACGGTAGATATCACATGAATTCGGTGCGGTCGGAAAATGCACGATTGAAAACCGCGACAGTCGGGAAATTCGTGGATTTTCCGACGACACTCGAAGTAGGTTAACTAAGCTCATAGGAGTACGGTAGGGTCGGAAAATGTGCAATCGAAAACTCTAAAGAGAGGATAATTCACTGATTTTCTGGTGACACTCCAGATACGGTGATTAAACACAAGTTCGGTGGGGTCGAAAAGTGCGTGATAATAAAGCGCGAGTGCCTCGTTTATGGATTTTCCGGGACACCTGGAATCCGTTCGGTCTAATTAGTACTATTGCGCACACTCAGAATGTTATAATATAGCACTAAACATTTTCTCGGTGTTAGTTTTGCTTTCCAGCGAATGTCTTCCCTAGGCAGGAAAATATTTATGTCATTCAGGGACTGTTAGGACATTCGTAGCTATCGCAGCCTACTGATATTTTGGTTGAGCATTATTTTCCAGACCGAAATATTTTTTATTGTGTATTTTAAAACAACAAAGTTTTCACTGGTTTATCTAACTCATCAATAATGTGGTAAATACAATGGTCTCAGGCTCAGGCGGGGAGATTTATTGCATTGCAAATGTTAGCCGTATATAATATTATCTATTTATAATTTCCACAATCAATGTAACAAAATTAAAAATATAAGAGAGGTCGGTGCCAAGAATGTCATCCTAACATTTTGTCGTTGTCTAAATTTCGATTGTACGCCTTCATGCTATTATTCTCTTATATCGCTATTACTTTAATAATAGCCCAAATACACCCAAATAGATTAATCTGTTAAATTTGAAAAAAAAATGATTAACTAAAATTTATTACGCCAATCAAAAATAAAGAGAAATATACTGCAACATTATATTTTCTTGTTTTTTAAAATTAAAGATTTATGAGATAAGATGCGGTTTGCCTCGCTAATTTTGAATTGCTATTACATATTTTCATTCACCCTTAGTTAGTCTTCAACGTGCGATTAACAAATTATTTATTTTTGGGGTTGTTTTTAAACATGAAACAAAATTACTTGGCTTCTGCCCTCAAAAGTAAAGATAATATACCTGTTGTGAAGTCTAATTAAGTCTGCCTCTAATGACATCTCACCTAAATAAGTTTCCTACACCAAGTGACGAACAAACGGTACTATTGAGAATTCAGCAGGCTGTATTTTCTCCTTACTTTCAGCAATTATTTAATTATTACACACTTTATTTCTCCTCGCTTCGCCCCTATCTCAATTCACCAGGTGAAGTCCCGTAGCCCTCTAATCCGAATTCCCCCTATAGACATTAATTCATCTCCTGCATTAAGTCCAGCCCCGGCTTAAACCGAAAACCTGGACGGAAAACTATTTCCGTTGGAAATTTGATTTGGGGTCGCCTTAGAAGTCACGGAGGGACTCTTTCTTAATCCAGAATCGAATGATTTAAAATTCCTCTCCCGTACTTATTATGGGGAGCGGGGTCCTCCTGCCTCACTTCCAATCCGAGGAAATTCTATCTTCCCACCTCTCGATCGCAGCTTCCAGGCTAGACGCGACGATAAAACGGGCGACTGGGATTTTCTTCTCGCTGCGATGTTAATTGCCTGTCGCTAAGACAAAAAGAGTGGAGAGGAGGGATGGGGATAAAAGGCAGGTTGCTTCGAGATCTAAAAAAATGTTGGTAACTTTGACAGCACACTTTGTGACGGCAAATTATTAATCATTTGATTTATTAGCATTATTGTTGATGCCAAGAAACGGCACGATGACGATTATGATGTTGTTAGTCATATGACAACGTTCGTTCTAAACGGTAGCTTTCTCCTAAGCACATATATATGGCTTCCGCATTCTTATACATTGATTGAGTGTGCTTTATATGGTCCTGTGCAATTAATCTCTGTCTCAATCTTTATAATATGTCATTTCTATTTATCCTTTTGAGGGCTTATGTAAGACAATATATTCTTATTTTTTCCAGTAATGTATTTTGCATTATGTGTCCTAATATGAATTAATTAAAACTGTTATTCTTTAGCCTTCACGTTTAGTTCTGTTACTTCTTCGTGTGTATTTTACGTTGTGCATTGGTATGTTCTCTCTTATTTATTCTTGTATATTACTCATTATTATACCTGTATTCAAGCATACAGCTTTCTTTTTTAGAGCCATTTTGTAAATTAAACCGTTACACATATTCTTTTCTCGACTCGACTAGATATTCTACCATTTGTGGAGCAATTTCAGCGATTCCTGCTGCTTTTCGCAAATTGAATCTTCGTATGACATTTCGTATTTGTCCTGATTGTTAAAGTATGTTTTCTTTTCGTTCTATTATCTCTGTCAGTTCTCTGCCATTATTAAATATGCTGAAACGCAATGTTATGATCTACCGTTGACAAAACGAGACGAAACATCCTATTTGTTTTCCTCAATTGTCTTGGCACAAAATTGAAATCTCCCGGAGACATTATATTGATATTCTGTTTCGTTTTTTTTTTATATCAAAACAACTTTTGCTCTATTTGAAATTTTAATTTGAAATACTAATACCAAAGTGTGTAGACGTTTAGAGCCGGAAGTTCGTTGTATCCGATGTAGTACGCAGGTATGTTCACTTTATGTACATTGATGCTTGGCTACATAGCAGTAAAATGAATAAGTTTATTCTGGTGACTGCCTTCGTGTAAAACTTAATTCGTCCATAATGGAGAATGTGGTAGGTTCACGAATAAGAAATAGGTATGTACATACATAGTTTAACTGAAAGTTCATAATACAATATCCATAACATATTTCAAACCTATAACCCTATAACCCAAAACCTTATATAACCCTATAATTTATTAACCCTATAATATGTGTTGATTCTCGTCTTTCTTTCCAGGCATTTCTATTTTGTGCCAGGTATGCTCCACTTGGTAGGCTATGGTCCACCACATCTTTAACTTGATCGACCCATCGCCTTGGTAATCGTCCACGTGGTCGCCTCCTCTCACCCCTTCCTTCAACTATCAGCTTTTCTATCGGACCTGTCTGTCTAGAGATGTGTCCAAAATACCTTGGGATTGACTGATTAACTTTTATAACTAATCGGGTCTTAACATGTAGTTCCTCCAGTATGGACACGATCGCTCTGTGGGCCGTCCAGCGTATCCGCATGATTCGTCGATAAACCTCCATTTTTACGTAATTAGTTATTTCTTTTAGAGTGATTTTAGTTCTCCATGTTATTGTTCAATATTTGTTTGTAATTACATGTAAGAATTCCAAACATCTTGTGTTACATTAGAAGTTATTAGTTATTGGCTGTGGTATACCAACATCTTCATCAGAATCTATTACCGGTTTGGGATTTCCTTTGAGCTCCCGTACAACGTCATCGTCGCTAATATCTTCCAAATTGATAACGCCATTATCGACCCTATCATAACTTTGAAAATCTGTTTGTTCCATATAATGTTTTGATACAAGGAGGCTAATTGTTTCTTCCGCTTCACAATTTTGAAAAATATACATTTCTATAAAGGAGTTTTTAATTATTGCACTCTGTCACGATTTGTGTAATAAGTTGACTGGAGATAAATTGTTACTTTCTCATTTTTTGAACTTCGTAACTACCGTACTGATTTAATTTAAATATGAAAATAGCTTTATCTTGACAAAGTCTGAAATTGTTTAGTAACTTTGAAAGCATTGAATTAATGAAAACAAAGCGGTTTCGACACTATTAAAGATGTTTTCGTCCTTGTACCCTTGTCAAATTTCAGACTACCCATTCAGTAACAAGTTCTGTACGTTTTGTTCATTAACACCACTGGATTTACCTATAACTTTTCCACAGGATATATTGAGTCATTTCTTAAATCTCGCGATCCATGCCGAACTGCATTGTAAATTTTTATCTCCTTCCAATTTCTTTCTAAATTCTTCTGCTTTCGCATGTAAAATCAAATCACAATAGTAACGAACGTAAAGAATAGTAACGAATAAACGAATAAATGCACTTACAAGAGCGCTATGATACAGAAACGTACGTTTACCTTTAAACACCATTTGACAGTCAACATGAACTAATTCTATTTTCTTTAAACTTAAAAATATATCGGTTAGGGGTCATGGTGGATATCTATAGGTTATTTGCGGATTTGTCGATATCTGATATTAACCTGAGAATCACTTCATATTCCGCTTGAGACGGTAAACTACATAGAGAATTTTTTACTATTTAACTGTGATATTATGGTTATCCCTACCGGCTAGACCTTCGATCCCAACTTTTTATTTACACTATTAACAATTGTACTTTTCTAAATTTGTTTTCATTTAAAAGAGTGCTTTGAGATTCTCTCCCTAACTTTCACAATTTTAGTGTACTAACATCCCCAACAGAGTTAAAGCAATTTTAGTTTTACTTACTTGAAATATCCTCAAGAACACCTTAACTTCGCCAGATTTGTTAAGTTTTGTGGACTACTTCAGCCTTGGGTGTTAAGTTCTCCATCCGTGATGCAACTCACAACTCGCCCCGCCTAAATAATGAAGGTATTCGCAAACACTTCGTGTTTGCAACTCCATCAACGATATCGGAAAGTTTTTATTTTATTAGCCGCACCGACTTCTAAAAGTGACACACTTTCGTGTAACGATCAAGAGGAGATAAACACATCTCAGTAGAGGAGAGAGAGGAGAGATCCTTCATTAATTTTTATTAAGTCGACACGACTTTTAACTTACGGGACGTCCTCCAACTTTGTTGTTTTGTGTATGTGTCTGTGTGTGTGAGAGAGAGAACGGGAGAACGTGTATGTCTGTCGGACGCTTCCCCTAGTCCAAGAACACGTTCGGCGCTTCCGCTCCCCCGGGGAATCACATGACGCCATTATCGCGCCAGATTGGCCCAAAACGAGATAAATGAATCGTCGCACAGTATAAGAAATTGAATTATTGCGCTATCTCCGCGTTAGTTATCGAGCTAAAATCTTTTTAATCAATCTGGACGTCAGTAAAAAGGGAGACAGGGAATGAGGGAAAGAGAGGCATGTGCGGAACTTGTAATTTGTCGGATCGCAGCACGCCATCTATAAAGTGATCTCCCTTAATTTTGTTTACGTTCTTCTCAGTAGTTTTATGTAAACAGAGCGCCGAAAAGGTGTTTTTCAAATTCCACTACACATTCCTTAGTCCTGAAAAAACGACTTTTAAATAGGATTTTCGTTACATTTTTACAATCGGTTTATGCCGTCCTGATCAACAGTAGTATTTTGACTTAATACCTTAATTGAAACAAAAGCTCTACATCGAAATGTTAGTTATTAATAAGCTCCAGGCATTTAGCTCAGAAGTGATAGGTGCACAATGGTGACGATATGCATTGGTTGCTGGGCTGTAGTGTTACTTATCGATATGAGACAGGGCCTGTAATATTATGTCGGTTAGGCAGGGCGTAGCTTGCCCAATGGTTGGTGCTGCGTTTGTCCTTACCCGTGGATACAGAAACGAATAGCAGCGAGTAACGTGTAGTCATGTAGATATGGGTAGCTTATTATACTACCACAGAGCAAACTCCTCGTTGTAGCTTATACCTTGTAATACTCGCATCGGAAGTTTATGGTGCTGAGTAGATTTAAATCAATAAAATAAATCTACAGTCCAGATAAATGCTACATACATGTCCAGTAAAGCTAAGGAGGGGCCCAAATCTGGCAACGGGAATGCAGCAGGGTTGGAAGTGCCAAAGTGAATAGCACTTTCATTTTGGTTGATTAATATGTATACTGGTTTATTCAGTTCATGTTGATTCTTTTTATAAACATATATTTTCTTGTATATGCCATGTATAACCACTAATGGTTAATTTAGTTAAACTAAGAAGAAGGGTGTATAAAGAATGTCGAAGTTAATTTATACAGTCGGTGTGAACGTTGATATATCAGGGTGGTTTAATGTAGGTTTGTTTAAATAACGTATCCTTCACTTAGTGGCAGAAGCTTTCTATAATGGGCCAATTATTTTCGGGAACTCAGAAGTAGTCTTTACAAGTAAAAGATTTATTTGTAAAACTCCATGTTAATAATTCAAAGACAAAATTAGAATGAATTACAACGACGAAAATTAAAATACTGAAATACTTACATCGGTAAAACACTGAGAAACATTATCTCTAGCTTCCCGGAATTGGGTGTCAGTGTGTTAATAGGGCGCTACGCCTGGGAAGTAACTCATGAACAAATATGACGATTCTATGATGATCTGAACAATTGACGGGAATTTAAGATTTACGTAAACGATGATTAAGTGTCTTAACTATTTTGATAAGAAAATCTGTATTTGTTCCCTATTTAAATAACTAATTAAAAAAATAATGTCCTATATCGTCGATCGACTCATATCGATTAATCATCGACAACAGGCTATGTTTCACTATCTATTTTGACATTATTTCTCATTTTCAGTTCTAAAAAAGATTAAATACATATCAAGGATAAAAATCATGAACTCCCGTATTGTACACGTATGTGCATTCGCTACATTTTAGCATGTTTGTTGTATTTAGATGGCAAATTTTCAATTCACCCTAGCTTTTTAGCTACGGTTTTAAGTAGCGGCCCGCAGTGCAGGGCAAAAGACTCACTTGGAACGAAGGATTTAAAAGTTTCCGCGTCGATTTTCATCAATGCAAACTATGGAAGTAATTTAATTACACAGTTTTATTAGGAATGATACACAAGCAGGAAGTTGCTTTTTGTACGAAGTTGTATTGAGAGGCGAGGGGAAAATTCAAAAAGATTCATGGCTCTATACGTAAACAGAAAATGGAGTAGAGGATGAACGATGAATCGGAAGGTACGCAACTAATCCTGCGAATGGATTAATTATAAGTAAAAGTGTTATTTGTAATTTTTGCTGGTTTTAGACCGTGTTTGTTAGACTGAATCCTTTGGACTCCTGAAATCATAAATATATGAGTCCAGGGATGGAAAAATTGAGTTTTCAGGTTTTCTAACACCACAAGATAACTGCTTAAGTTTCCACGATAAATGTTTTAATCTGATCTGAGCGGGGAGAGAAGAAATGGAATTTTATGATATCCCAAAATTAAAAAATGTTTTCTCAGGCTTTAATCTGACTTAAAATGCAGCAAATCGAGGTTTCAGGTTTTCTAAATTGAGATCTTTTAAAGAAATAAATGTGATCCAAAATTGAACAAAGAGTATTTTAGAGATGGTGTAAAGCTATGAATTCAATTTCTTTATTTTTTTTCCAGTCAGGAGAAAGTACAGAGTTTCCGGGTTTCTAAGCCGAAAAGACTTTTGCTAAATACTTTAGTCCGTTCGTAGACAGAGCAAATTAAAATTTGAAGTTTCCTCCAACTACTTTTCTAATATTGAAATCTATCTTAAGACAGAAAGTGTTGTGATTTTATGTATTCTAAAATGAGAAGGTACCTGATAAAGGTTTCTTCTATGGTTTGAACCTGACCTCAGATTAACCAATCAGGATTTTAGATTTTTTCAAGGAGGCATCTGCTAAATATATGTGTGATATGAAGTAGAACAAACCGAATTTTCTGATTTTCTAAAACAAGAAAGTACTTCCCTGAGGCGTGAACTTTATATCGGCGATCCAATCTGAACATTAAAACAATTGGGGTAAGAATTTGGAATAATTTCCCATAATGGAAAACATTAAAATTTAGAATTTTCCAAAATATCTTTCAAAAATTTAATTCCATTTGTATTAGAATGTATTTGAAAATGTTAATAAAATATGTTTCAGGTTCTACCATAGCGGGATAAAGATTTGAATTTAAGTTTTTCTGACTTAATTTGAGTTACGATAGAGCAAACTGAAGTTTCCGGATCTCTACAGAAAAGAAAGCATTTACTAACTATTTGAATCTCTGATCTAAGGTAGACCAAGATTTAAATTTAAGGTTTCATCAGGCGAGAAGCCCCTTCTAAAGATTAGGAGTTTGAATTAACTCGAGAACAAATTGAAACATTATAATTTCTAAAATCAGAAAGTCCCTGCTAAAAGTTTGATGTTAAATTTTTCGGTTTGATTTGAACTAGCATAGAGCAAATTAAAACATTCAAATTATGTATATCGATTCTGAATTTGTAATTATAATAATTCTGTAGGATTTGGTAAAATTGTTATGTAAATGTTTCAACCAAAACTGAGACAGCGATTTGGACTAAATTTGTTCAATGTGATCTGAGGTGGAACAAATGAGTTTTCAAGTTACCAAAGGTGAGTTTGATACCCTTTTGGGGGTGAACGTATATTTAATCTCAACGATGAAAGAGGGTGAAAGAGAAAGAAAAAATTGGAATTCCAGATTTTCTAACACTAGAAACTATTTCCTAAGATTTTTCTTGAGATAGAGCACCTTGGGATTTCAGGTTTACTCTATCTAGATATCTCTTAAAGAATTAAACCTGAGCTGAATTTTAATAAAAAAAAAAATGGATCTGCAATGGTGGGATAAAAACTTAAATTTGAATTATTTTGATTTAAGGGCAATACACATTTAATTAGCGTAAATGTAAGTTCGTGAATTGATCAAGTGAGAAATTGTCTTCTAGAAGATTGTTTTCTAAGCCCAGAAGGTATGCCTTTGAGGCTTGCTACATATTTTTCCGATACAATCTGTGTTTGTGTAGATGAAATGGAAATCGATTGTTTTTAAAATATATATCAGATAATGAATATTGCTAAATTCAGAAAACAATTTTAGGTTGATTTGTGTTTTTGGTAAAGTTGCGACTGTCAAAATTGTATCTTATATATTATGTACTTTATAAAGTAGGATTGATTAGATAGGATCGACTAGACCGATTTGTAATATTATGTATGTTCACCAAAATTATATTCCCGCCTATTGTACATCGACCATATGCATAAGATTGGCACTAGCTATTGTATTGATATGTGGCTTCCTAATCGATGAGACATTAAGGTGACAAAACTCAAAACTCCTTTTAAACTTTGAACTACGTAAAAATGATATAAGTAGTGTTACTTTAGAACCAATACAATATCAATAGTTCCAATACCCATTATAGCAAGTCTGGTTAGATTTGCTAAATATGATATAGGAATTCATACGGACCTTCTTGAGTCCTACCGTCCAATTTAATACAAAATTTCGTCATTTCGTCATCACACAGAAGAGCTATGTATTACGGAAAGGCCGCACTCACATGTTGGCTGGATTTACATTTTTAGCGGCCGGGATTGAAATCGACGGTTAACGGCAGCCTTTTTAATTTAAATAAATCGAATTCTCGATCGGAACAGTTTTTTCCAGTGAATCGACAATTCCGCAACAACAAACCCGTAATTTTTTCATTCGAATAAACTCGTCCAAATTCTATCTCATGGAAATCCTCTTGATGCGTTTAAATGAATCCAGTTAGCGGTAGAGTGGATTTATACTTACAATTAATATGATTTTTACCAAATGTGAAAAGCATAGCGGTACAGTGAATGTTTTCAGGTAAAATTTTTTATACACTTAGTGGTGTATAGATCTTTATGAAATATTTTATTCCATCGATTTTTTTGCATTCTTAAATGCGTTTTATCCGATAATGTTTATTATAGCAATAGATGTATTCACATTATATTAGAATTATTAACTGATGTGATAAGTTACTTTCAAAAAACTTTTGCAAAATATCCAATTGGTTGTAAAATTTTCGGTCAGTGAAACGTCTCAAAATAAAATTTTCTTTACAATTACCCGAAAAATTTCCACTTCAATTTCCTTTGAGTTCCCAAATTATAGCATGTTTACTCAAAGTTCTTAATAACTACAAACAATTTAAAATTCTTTTTTCCTTAAAAATGGCTTTTAAGTAATATAAACTTTAAAAGTACCATTTTTGAAACCTTTTATTAATTATTATAGTTATTATAAAATACATCTGAACACTGCGAGAGCGATAATGAATTTGATAAAATATCTAAAATATTGCCCTAGCAAGTATATAATACTACGTAAGTATATAAATAGATTTACAAAAATGAATACTACTAAAATTAGTGTATCGTTTGCTTTTTCTCTAGTTTGTTATCTCAAGTATGAATTTTCAGCAATGGGGCACATATAACCAAGCTTACTTTCTATAGAGAATACATTCAAACCGAATGAAACTTCATGCAGATTTAAAAAAGTGCTCCTTTTATGTCCTTGTTAAATTTTGAATTAAAATATTTAGTATTTTTTGAGTTACTATTATTTATTTCAGGAACGAAATTTTGAAATTTGCTTTATCGTATTTTGAAACTTCACAAAAAAATTGAATTGGCCTGTAACTTTATCACTTTTGGGACAAAAACATCGTTACGATTATATTTTCAGGAAGGGAATTTTGGAACTTGCTTCATCAATTTTGAGGTTTCGTAAAAAGAAATGTTTTCTTAACAGAGCAGATGTAGTAACCCAAATCTCCACTAGATTGTTCAATGGGGTTTTTGATTGATCTACATAGCTGCCTTCTGGTAAAAGTTTGGAAGTTACGATCATTGATGTGATGAATTACCCAAATGTTTTTTTCTTAAACTTGAACATCAAATGTCAAAAAAGTATAAAAAAAATAATATTCATTCGATATGGACAAAACTTTAATGAAATTTAAGCATGTGCTCTATCTATATTTTTTTTGTCAAAATTTATTTAAGGAACGAAACAAGATTTAAAACTTGCGTCATTTGGAATGTCATAAATTTGTTCCTAAAAGATGTATTTGCTTGAAACTCGACAATGCTTTTCACTAGTGTGTCTTTAACTGACTCATTTACAGAGTTAATAACTATCTGCTGCTGTCAAATTTAGAATTTATATATTAGGTAGATTTTGAGTTACGACCTGTTCTTTTGGAAACAAATTTTTGAAATTTGCTTTGTCCTATTATGAAATATCGTTAAAATACTCCAAAAATCTGAATTGGCCTGAAGCTATTCAAAGTTTTCCTATAGTCTTTTCGATTCTAACTAGTATAAAAACTACTCCATGTATATTCTAATTAAGTTTAAATTTAATATATCAAGTAACTTGTGAGATACAACCATTTCCATACGGAACAAAATTTTAAAACTTGTTTTTACATAAAACATCACCATGATGTTCATTGGTATCTCTTTGATTTGCAGAGCTACCCTGTAAAAGTTTATGTTGAAAAAAACTAAAACATATTATACTCAACTTGGATCAAACCTATTTCAAAATTTAAAAGGATGTTGTTTATATTTACATACCATTGATACTAATCTGTATCAAACTGCATAGGTTAATGGCCGGCGATATACGCATGAAGCCGTAAAAGTGGAAAAACATATAATGTGATAAACGTGTAAGCGTTAGCTCTTTTCATAGAAAACGTTTAAATATATTATTATTGGAATATGTACCTACGCACGTTTATCGTATATATAAATCAAAAAGATATTATGATACAAATTTGATATTTATATTCTTAATAAATAACACTTATATTATACTTCATGTTATAAATTTTGTAATGTATTAATTTACTTATTTATTTGTTTACTTTTTTATTTATTTATTTTATAAGATGTATATATATATATATATATATATATATATATATATATATATATATATATATATATATATATATATATATATAAGATATACCAGAAATAACGAGGATTTAATACTTATAAAGAGAAAAATCACGACGAGTCCTGAGAAGTACAAAAAAAGGAGAACGATAGGTGTTTTTGCTTGTGTCAGTGGTTACTACTATGTTTACACTTCTGACGGCTACGTCCCAAATTTTCTTCATGAATTTATCTCGTATGTACAACCTTCATTTTTAACCATGCATTTATTAACTTAACCTGTATTTATATATGTAATTAACAGAAATTTCAACGTAACTTTTACCGACTTAAGAACGTCTAATTAATTTGAAAATTTACACACGTTTTATGGTTCGATGACAATACAATAATTTAATAACTTCGTCGTAATGTCTCGACTAGGATCAGAAGGATAAAAAAAAGATCAATGCCATTAAATCGCGCATTCGCCATTTCTTATTAGCCTTTGGTAGTTGTGATCAGTTCTTAAATATCAGGTTTAACGAAATTGCAGATTATATTGTTGTAGTTTTGTGAACACGTTTCATAATCACCTTAAAACACTGTAAATATTTTTCCATCTTCACCCATTGCCTAGTTTTTACTATGTAAAAAATAGTTTACAATTCACTTCGTTACAATTAGTCTATCCTATTCATGAGTCGATCGTGTAGAACGAAGGGCAGGGAAAGCGATAATGCCCACTACAAATTCCATTATAGTCGAGCCGCAATATATATATATATCTATCGTCGTGTTGTTAGGTATCCCGTTAGGTTGTTAGGACATCCCGTAAATTGACATCCCTCATTCAAACTAAAGATATTACTAAAAAATCAAACTCGATTTAAAAAGTCTAAAACAAGGTGTTGAATTTCAAATTCGATTATATTTAACGAGAGCGATATAAATGGTTAACGGAGTAATTCCACTGAATTTTATTTAGTGTTCAACACATATATTGCTGGTAGTTGGCCCAATAGATATGAAATATTGCGAAGAGCTACAAGAGCGAAGTAATGCTGGTAAGGTTTCTGTTCGTATTAATTTAATTTAATATTAATATTAAAATAAATTATACTTTACAAGTGCTAAAAAACACGCTTTAACAGCACGCCGAACTAAGGAATAAAATATAAAATAATAAAATAATACAACTAGTAATGAATTGAAAATAAGAATAAAGAGAATAAAAAAAATATTGAAAAAATTGTGGGGTGCTTAATATCAATTGTTATAAATATTTTATTAGTAGCTATTTATAAAGATAGAATTAAGATAAGAATATCGTAAAAAGCAACTCAAGGTTTTTTGCAATAGTATATTTTTTAAATCATCTGATTGTGATTTTAACTTGCTGTTATTTGTTAATCACTTTATTCTTTTTTAAAATTATACCCAGTAAATACTTAATTTACGTTTTTAGTTCGGTTTTTTATTAAAGCTTGTCGATTTATATCGATACTTAATATTCGTATCATTAAAAGCCGGAAAACATATACTTTCTAAACTTGAAAACATGCTCGTTAACATACAAAGAGAATTTTAAAAAACACAATATTGGACAAAAAATGCAAAAAATAAATTTAAAATTTTATATGGATAATATATACTTTTATACCTATATTATTTATGACGAAGGAAGGTATAAAGTATATAAGTATAGAAAAATGAAAACAGCCAATCAAAAATAAATACTAAAATTCACAACCTATATTACATTCAATGAATTATTGCCTAAAAATATGATTTGACATTTATTTTTGAAATAATGTGGTCTTTGTATTCTTGTCTAAAATAGTGATAAATTGTCACGTGGAAGTTATTTAGATCCTTATATTCGAATAATTGGTACCAATATTTTAATCTACAATTACGTATCAAAATAACTAGGCCCATATGTCGTATCCCTAATTGATTTTCCAATGGTTGTCCTAAAAAAAAATTCCCATACATTTTTTAAGTGTGGAAACTCAGAAAAAGAAAAGAGCAGCAGATATGTGTTCGACACATGAGTTGTTTTTAGACACGCAAAGAAATCCAATATAAATCGAGTCAGTGATTCCTCATCGTTTGCGATTACATTTACTTTCATCCTGCTCATTCTAGCAAAATAATTATTTTTCTCCCACTATTATTTTTTGCCTAATAGTTGGACGCGTTAACCTGGAAACGGCTGGAATATGATCTCAACATGATCGCTTTTCCATTTTCTATGATCAAAGAAACATTACATTTTTTAGCCTGCCTATTAAATTTCGTTGTAGATTCCAGTTTCATTACATCTACCTCATCAACCAGTAACATATCAAGAAAATTTATGATGTATGTGTTTTATAATGTAATTGTACGAGTATTTAGTTGCCTCCGGAGCCTGTGGATGACATCCTGACATCTGCATTAATATCATGTCGAGATTAAAACGCTTCCACAATCCTGATTCGGTCAACGTAATATTGCGCTATTTTTTTAGTAGTAGGTGTTATTTGCAAGTGTTTTCCTGAAGACTGCAGCCGATATTCCTGCTAATATATTCAGAAAAAGCAGGTAGAACAATATCTTATACCATCAGGACAACTTCAGTGTTCAGGGCAACTAGCTGACCAATTAGAGGTCTACAACTGCAACCGGCCCCTTGAAACCACACTAATGTTATTTTAATTTTTATCTGTTTTAGTCATTAGAGGAGAGGAAAGCGCAAAAAGGAAAGATTATGTAAATATTAAATTAACTTCCTTAACAGAACTTAATTCATTATCTATGGAAAACATCTTTATTTTCGTTTCAAGTGGAATCTACAAGGATTTTCGTTTTGATTTCTTTCAATGACGTAACAACTTGACAGCGGACCTGTATTAGTAACTTTTCTGGGGCCCTTATCAAATAAATATTAAATTTCTTGTGGGCGCGTTCGGGTGTGGAGGCCCGTGTATATGGCATTATTTATGTTCCCAAATCAAGGGACACACCAATGAAATATTCAATATTATTTTAACTTCCTAGCGAAAATTACTTGAAAAATTGTTACAATGAATGAAATAAAAGTACTATTCTTATTTGCGCGTCCTTATTGATCCTTGATGATCCTTATTTATTTGTTGGTGTTACACACTTCTTATAGGATTAGTACATTGCTAAATTTATTATCCGCTTTTGGTAACAGTTTACGAATATATTCCAAGAGTTCATATAATTTAAGGCTGACAATGAATCTGTTACTTCATATAAAGAAGTAGGTTGAGCATATTATCATTTTAGTTCAATAGCTGGATGTTGTGCTTGTTCTCAAGACTTAAAAGTTATGTTTTATGCTATACATTTCAAATTAAAAATATTAGGTAATGTTCTTTTAAAACCCTTTAGGATTCAACTTGTATTTTGAAAGTAAAATATGCCATTACGAGATGATATCACCCGTGCATAAATGTAATAAAAGTCGAGCTGGAAGGAAACAAAAAGATAAGTGCTATACGACAGTTTCCAAGCAGATGGATATCAGATTGGATGAAAGCTATCTGGCTAATAGTACAAATGGTAAAGATGAAAATGTAGAAATAAAAATGCAGGGAATCTTAGGGTCCCGAAGGGATTCATCGTCAAAAGTCGGTCTACCACAGCTCTAATTGGGAATACCTAGAGATTCTGGATAAATCCAATGCTCCCGATTCGGGAAATAAAATATCAAGAATAAGTGAAGTGTTTTTAGTGGCTTAACTATTAGATATTTCTGAGTGACTAGAATATGAAATTTTCAACGTTTGAATGCCAGTTGGTAAAGTCAGTGTTAATAGTAATAATGAATCGACATTATTCATTCATATAAATTCCATTCGTTTATATCAGTTCGAAACTGGTGATGAAATTAATGAATGAAACTATAACATGTGGCTCTAGAAATATTTTTTTAACTTAACATAAAGTGTAACACATTTAATAGCAAATATTTACTTCCTACTTACAAAGAATTCTGAGAGCGAAAATTAATTTTCTTTGTTTTTGGAAATAATTTCTCGAGTTTCATGGTTAATTTACATTTTTGGCTTGAGTATGGATATAAAAAACAACGGTGAAAAACTTCCTTGAATTAGTATCGACATTTCGACATTTTGCAGTTATAAACTTCAATGTTTTAAAACAACGTTTGCATCCCTATGCGTGGGACAAAAAGAAGCAAAGTGAAAGCTGGGTGGAAGACACATCGTTAGAAAGTCCAGAAATATACAGTTTATATTGTTTGCATTTTTGAAGGGTATACAGTTTCAACCTTCCACCTAGGATTAAAAAGAAAATGTTTTATAAAATCTTAAACTTTATAGCTATGTAATTATGGTATCGTGTAGAATGCCATTATACAATTTTAGATTAGTTTAGCACTTTTATTTGAAGGAACAATAAGATTAGGTGAGGCGAGCATATTATAATTCCTTTCATAGAGACTAGTCAACCAATGGAAAACAAAAGTCCTGGATTTTTCTATTTAGTAACATTATGAGGATATAAAATGAAATTTGAAATCAGACCAAAAGTGTATTGCAAGAAACACGTGGCACAATTTAAAGAAATGTTGGCGTTTTCTGTGTTATGAAGCAAAAACAAGATACTTCCGGTTCGAAAACTCCTCGGAGACCACTTACCAACCTAAACATAAAATTTGGATGGGTTGTTCAGGAGTTGTATAAGAAATTTGACTAAACGTGGCGTTCCTCTGATAAAATCCCACCTTAAATAAATAATGACGAAATGAAAATCAGATACCCTCCCGAAATTATTCCCTTGTACGCTGCATTCGAGTAGAGGAGGGAAAAGCAAACAAATAACGAATACGGGCCCCTTTGTTTCTTTTACATACATACACGGAAAGAAGGTGCATCCCAGAGGACTAGTTATATCGATGTTTACCTTCGGGAGCTATCTGCCTGAGTTACGATTTCTGATCAATACATTAATATTTCATAACCGAAGAAGCCTTGAACTAGGGCGCCCATCCTTTTCCTCGGAGGATTTTCGCAGCTGGATCGAGCTTCTGTTTATACTTTCATAATTCGATTACTAATTCATAAGGTTGTATCGGCGGCCCTACAAGAAAAAACACAACACCGATATAAACGTTCGTTATGAATAACTTAACTGGCGGAGGGCGTAATTTGCATGTCTCGTTTCACCCGGTTCCATATAATAACGCAGGTATCAGATAAAGTTTTGGTCTGGTCTAAAATTGTTGGTGAAAACTAGGAATAGCTATTTTGGGCAGTTAATTTAAGCGAAAATAATTGTATAAGTTTGGTTAATAAACTACCTAAACATCGATAGTAATAAACTAAAAAAGTAGAGAATATGCATGCAAACGTGCGTTGTGGAACATAAGACTGTTTACATTTAATTTACGTAATTAAAACCAACCAGCAAAACACACTATTTGCAATGGTAAATTCTAAATTAATTACATCTACATGAACCATTAAAGCACATTGTTTAAGAAAACATTACATCATTTTTTATTAGGTGCATCAAAGTCACCCATTTTCAACCTATTCTATTACCATTAAAGTACACAAATTAATATATCAACCGAATTTAAGACATTTCTGTGAATTTTTGTGTTAGTTGTAGGACGTCTTAGCTAGGTACAGCACTCTTGTTAGAAACAACAAGCTGAAATGGAACTTAAATTCGGGAATAATTAAAATAGCAGCAGACTTTTTTATCAAGCAAGTACATATTATATTTCTTTCATTAGATCATGTGTGTAAAGATGGAGGTAGATTTCCAGCATCGAATTTGGTAGGGGTGTCATTTCCGCTAAATGTTGTTGTTTCATATGTAATGGAGTTACTTAATGTGCTGAAACTCTGAAAGTGTAACTTTATAGATTTTTATCCTTTTACCAGAAAATAAAGGGTAAAAAGTCTACTTCATCATTACGATAAACGACGTACAGCATATTGAGTTACTTCAGTATATGTACCTGAACTGATGAAGGTGCAATGGCCCAGTTGTTGACATGTCGTAACATGAGTTTTAAATTATAGCATAACAAATGTAATATTAATAGGTGTTCAATGGTAGTTGCAACACTTTTATTATGGACGAGTAAATAAAATCTCAGTTCACCGGTATATTCAAAGCACCAAGCTTGTTGTCATTTCTTAATAAGTAATTTCATGAGAAAACCTGCCATCAAAAAAGGAACAAAATTTTGAAATGACTTGCAGATACAATATTTTATTAAAGCAGCTCCTCTTTCATTGAATACTTGACGGATTACCTTAGTAAGTTCTCTTTTTTACGATAACCGGTAGATATTTCTAAATGCCTGAGAAGTATTTGCAATCAAACATCTGGCCGGCGGCCATTAGATCGTCCATCGGTGGATTTATTCCAGGAAATAATTTTACGAATTCGAATTTTCTACCTACTCGTGATTTCCATATTTAAACTTGTCGATCTGTCGATTCCGTAAAGCAGGTGGCATTGGGAATACAAATATTCGAGAGAATAAAATTCATATTTTAAAGTGGGAAAGTTTTGGATTAACTTTAAGTAAATTCGGAGAATGTAAGTTAGGTGTAATGGTTATTTCTCGGATGTCAAAGTTACTTCGAGTATAAATAAGATTTTTAGTACGACTTCAAAACGGAAACAAGGAAAAATATTGATTTAATCCATATGTTGCGTAAAGTTTCAGTTTAACCTACTAGGAGTAATTTGTTATGGGTTGGGAATCAAAATTTTTCAAAATATATGTGCTACTTACATTCCAAGTTCGAATCGCTTAAGATTTATTAAAAATAGCCTGCAAAATTCGTTGACATCGATATATTGTCAGACTTTTACCTAGGGAATTGAACATTTATCCTCCAATTATGCGCTACCAATCGTTTACACAAAAGCTTACAAGTAGTGTGCATTCATAAGGAGGTATATATTCTACGATTTGGAAAATTAATTCATCTGTCAAAAGAAAGAATTTAAAACGCTCCCTCAGGGGTTTATTTTTAGTAAAGATAAATTAAGACGTTTCTACTTTCTAATATAATTGAACAGGAAAATATATACTGGGGTAAAATAATACTTACTAAAATACTGCATACTATCTGTGAGCTTGTCATACATGACATTGTTATTTTTATATATACGTTGTAGTTAAAAAAATCTCAATCAAAATTTGATTTATCACATCTCGAAAACAATACCATGAGACATTTCGGATCGACCAAAAAATTGATAGCACGATAAATGCTAGAGTTCAAGATTTCAAATAATACTGCTGATGTGTCGATTGGACCGTTAATTGGGAACAACATACTTTAATCAAAAGAATCCATTACCAGAAGATAAAACTAATGTACAAGAGACTCTTACGCCAATCGAAATATTAACCTGTCCTAATGAACCAATTGTTTTATCTAATGGTATTAATTAAAGTTATTTTTATTCTGTTGTACAATTAACTTAAAGAAATAGTGTGAATTTGAGGAATTTATATTTATTGACGGAAATTAATCTCATCGTTTACTTATTATTATTATTATTATTATTATTATATTTTCACTATTTTATTATTCACTTTGGCTGTTACTCGATAACTTTATTTCATGTTATGCCAACGTATTCAAAATTGTTATTAGCAAATAAGAAGAAATAAATATAATACAATTTCCACATTTATTGTCTATTCATAGTATAAATGTAATTATTCACTTTTACGTCATTTCCTTCTTTATCGGTATATTCTATTTCTTAGTATGTGACATCGTTTTAACAACGTTTAGGTAGAGCTATAAAATTTTTTAGATACCATCTTCGATTATTCCGCTTTCGTTAATCGAAAAGACCAAAAGAAATCAATTATCATTACTAAAATAACCATCAAATCTTCTAACTTATTTAACAATGGTGCTCATTTAATAACATCAACATGTATCTATATGTGACCTTACCAATACTCATGCCACAGTCCTGTTAAAATAATCCCCAACGTGGGATTGTTTACTAGAGAGTTTTTGCATTTCACATAACGTCGGGCGCTATTAGCGTTTACCTTATTTTGACAGGAACGCATGCGCATTGAGCAACAGCGCTATTGAAAATGCTTAATGCGCATGCGTTCCTGTCAAAATAAGGTAAACGCTAATAGCGCCCGACGTTATGTGAATTGCAAAAACTCTCTACTATCTAGTATTTCGGTTTTTACGTCGATGAAAGTTTTTTGCGTCAGTTTCTTTTGCACGCTTACTCTCACATGACTGGGCTGCTAGGGGAGAGCCGAGCATAATACCGTAGGTGGTAATAACACTTTTCTATTACGGCAAGGTTTGAAGCAATATGTAACAAGTTGAATGGTAATGTTTAGTAATCTAGTACGTGTTGCTTAAATACCATTCAAATTATTTGTTGTGTTTTTGTGGTTATCAGATCTTGACTTTAATTATGGGTTATATATTACAATACGAGACAAAAGTGTGACGTATGCATTGTGGAGAAGTTACGTATTACGTTCTTACACAACGTTTATTTTTAAAATGCGACTTCGTCAAAAGACTTTTTGGATTCTAATTTTCGGTTAGTGTTGTTACTGTCGCGACGTTCGAAAGGGGGATTTGAAGACGGCGAAAATAAGTCTTGAGGTATTAAAGGTTTTAAATTTATATTGTAATTATTGATTTGATGCTGTTAGTTCAAAATTACAACTATCTCTAGTTTTGTATTTATGAAACCTATGACAGTGAACGTTGTAAAAATTACAAAAATTGTTATTCGTATTATTCATAAACGCTGTTTACTTTAAAATATATTTTAGCATAAAATACGTATAGAAGGTGTTTCTCATATGTAACTATAATCTGTGTTAATAATACATTAAATAAAACACTATAGCTTCCTCAGGGAAATACATTCTAAACGTATTTTAGGTTAAAATTCATTATAATTTAAATAGCGTTTTAGAGCAAGTGGATTAGCCTTACAAATAATAATTGCCTTTGTCTAAAATGTGTACTGATTTTAGATTTATATTTTAATTTCAGGATGTACGGAAGGACGCTAGAAGGAAATGACCTTCACTTCTCTAAGGTAAGATAATGTTGAATGAATTGGTTGGAAAATTTTTTTGGTTTTTATTGTCATCCTTCATAGTTTGAGTCTTATGAAAATGACAATGATAATTTTAAAAAGCTCCTTTGCAGATAGACCATATTTTCTTCCCTAGAAAGGTTTCCATTCTCCTTCCACTTTATATTGTTTTAAAAGTTGAAATTTACACATATTTTATATTCGAAAAGTTTGCTTTGAATCAACACTTTTTTCTTTCTATCTGCATATCCTTTTACTAATTTCTACTTTTTCGTAGTTATTTATATAAATTTGAAGATTTTATGAAAAGTAGCGACTTCTAGATCTGTACATGGCCGTTATATTGAATTTCAAATTCTCTTAAGGAATTCTAAGGGCAGTAAAGCAACAAGGTAATGTTTAAATTTCGCACCTAAATAACCTAAAATTTTTGTAACAATGTATTCTTACAGTATAAGGGCAAGTAACATTTTTCCCGAATAGATTTTTTCCCTTAGAAAACACAGCATTAACCAAAATGCTCAAATGGAAATGCCTTTCAACAAAATTTACAGCCAAAATTTATCGGTACTACACTACTGTACATTCGCGAATTTTGCCTGATACTTCAATTACAAACGTTTAAATATAATATTTAATATTTGCGATTCTTCATAATATTGCAAAGCAATTATTAATAGTCAATACTTGTTCAAAATTATTGACTTTTGCTTACATTTGCATTTGTTCATAAAATTGTATCATTCGTCATTTATTTACTCAAAAAACTATAAAATTCCGTGAAAACGAAATATTGTTCCAGTGCACAGCATATATTTTATATCAAAGTTGAAAAACGTTTTGATGATTGTCCCTTAAATTTTTACAAAAATAGAAACAACCTTGTACAAGTATCTATGTACGAGTGAAATACATATATATATATATATATATATATATATATATATATATATATATATATATATATATATATATATAAACAGCCAATTTGCAAGACGCGAAGGGACAAATCTCACAAGTCCCACAAAGATACGCTTCAGGGTATGTTGTTACGGTTATTACATTCCGACTGATTATTTCGCATACAAGAAATCGTAAAAAGACTTACTAAAAAGCAACTTCGCAACTTTATAATCACAGTCGTAATTATTCTAATATGTTTAAATGTTTAGCATTTACTTCTCAATTTATGTACGCCAAAATTTCTAATAAAGTAAGTCTAGTTATTGTCCCTTGCGAGGCAAAATATATAAATCGGCCGTCCAGTCAATATCGTTTTAATTATATGAACCTCTTTGATCTCATGAGCAAAGAGACCTTTTTTATAAAAATGTAACTGGTATTACGTGTGATCGTGCATTAGGTCGCATTTTTTAAAATGTTTTTTGATGGCATATCTCTCAAGACGTAGAAGGTTGTCAAAAACATTGTTTCTTTTATTAAATTCTAAAGAAAATTTAAGACGTGGATATGGAATAGTATAGAATATGGATATCCACATCTACGATGTATCATACTCCAAATAGAATGGAAATTGAATTCCAATATCTCATTGGTGAAGGCAAGAAGACAAGACTATTTTGTAGGTGTATATTAATTACTGATATTGTAATGTTTAATATTTTCCTCATTTGATCTACTAAATTTATTATTCTCTATGTTATCTCTTCTGTGTGTTTTTAATTTTGTAATTTCTATGTAAATAATTAGGGTGGGTCGACAAAACAACACAAAGCCATAGAGCCAAAGTCTATACGTTCGCAGAAGGATGGATTGCATCAAAACCTAGGTTACCGAAACATATTCACGTTGTAAAATGATTTATACTATCTGTTTCAATTATAAAAAAATTCCACCGTAATTTATACTATAAAAGATGAAGTCCAAGATGAAGATAGAAGTCCAACGGTTTAAAATTTGAATGATTTGATGAAAATTTTTAGGAAGAATTGTTTCTCAGGTTTTCTTATAAGAACACCATTCCCAATAGTTTTTTAATAAAAGTAATAATTTGCTACCACAATTGCAAATTTCCAATAGTCGTCATAGGAAAATGGAGTAGGTATTAAAATAACATATATAATTTCGGAATTTTTGGATGTTTCGGAATGTTCAAAATTTAATTATTTAAACACTAATTGTACTTCCAAAAATTTTAAAATTCTTTTTTAAACTATGAAAAGTATGATAGTATGATTTGCCCCATATTTACAGTTGTTGCAGTATGTTGTCTACTGGGTCTTCACTTCTATGTTTAAATAGTGTTTTTTGGTAATCCCAAATAAAAGTTAATCAAATATTAATTACTAATTATTATAATCAAAATATCTAATAAATGTTATAAAGATTAATATGTTTCGGTAAGGAAACCTTATATGAATATGTGGGTATCTTATGGTTATAATTTTGGACCTTTATGGTGGAATGTGCTCGTATCGAAAAATATTTGGGTAATGGTTTTGCAAAGAATTAAGCTTTTGAGCCAAAGAAAATATAGCCAAAAATATAGGAATAAATCACGATTTATTATTGCCTACAGCAAAGACCAAACCGATTATTTTAAGAGGTGGCAGCAAAAGAGGTTTTACGAAATTTGAGATTGTAGAGAGGGAATTTATATCCTGTAAAATCATTAAATATCTAGGTGTTTGCATAAATGTTTGCATTAAAATTTGGGCATCACCAAAAAACGATTAGTCTTACAGCGGAGGAAATCCTACCACAATATCGATGTCTAATATAGGAAGAAGGACCGATAAATGGAAAACGTAGACTTTAAAATAGATTAATGATATATGATAGATAAATGCGTTGAAGATCTGAAAGTATATAGATTATTTTATAGCGATACAAAGAAATTTCTAATTCGTGTATCTTATCTATACTGTAGCCTCCAGAACAGTTTCCGCAGAACTTGATCAAATGGTTACAGGTATACCCACGATGCACCTACTAGAAATACAGATATAAAGAAAATTTATTCAAGCGCTAGTTGTTACGGATACATTGAACACAGCAGAATGTATGTAATACCTTTCCAGTAAACAAAACGTATCATGAAAATAACATCAATTACTTCGATTTTGTTTAATTGTAATTTGAAAGGTGACGATCAGTTCAACGTCTTCATATTAATTTAATCTTTAACACAACTATTTTGGCAACCAGTTTTATAAATCTGATTATTAGGGGTAGGTGAAGTTAATAATTTTATTATAGTAGCAATTTCTGGAAATGATTTGAAAGAACTATTCAGAATAGGCGAAATTCGCAATAGTGCTTCAGTACATTACTAAGTAAATCAAATGTTATGAACTTTGAAAAAGTGATTTGATGTCAAAGACAAACTCTTATTCTGTGAAGTTTACCCGGTCAGAATCAATGGGTATAGTAACCGCTACGATGTACGGAGTCCCATACTACCAGTTCAAATGAAAGCGAAAGCTAAAAAGTATCAATCCCATAAATTTAAGTTATTTTATTCCATTTTATAAGATAGAGTATTTCCCCTTTTAAAAAATATTTTAAATATTTCTATGCAATCATTTTTATTTTATTAACAGTATATTTTGAACGTTTTCATAAGGGAGTTGTGTTTTATAACATGGTATAAATGCTTCAAATGGGGTAAGATTGGTTTTTTGAAAAATTCTACATTTCAAAAATACATATCTTAGGGATGCCTTTTAGGTTTTGTCATTAAGTAGCCATGTCGTGTCGTTTGGTGAAGTATTCTATAAAATAAGACAGTTTACTTCTATCTGTATTCTTGGTATATAAAAATTCAATTATACATGGAAAGCAATACGAAAGCAATTTCGAAAAGCATTTTTGCATTTTGTATTGAGAGAGAATTCTGTTTTACCAATTTAATTCAATTTAATTTCACCAAACACCCTCACTGGTAATTACATGAGTGGTATGAATATAAGATTATAAACAGTAAGGGAACTGAAAATACAACTATGTAGAACTAGGTAGTCGATATATTGTCACGAGGGGCGTCTTCTCCCTGTGTCACGGCTGCGTGAGGTAAGGGGTTGGTAGCTGCGGGGGTAGAGCTTGCTATTAACGAAACAGGTTAAAAGAGAGAAAAGGCTTTATTCTTCTCAAACGGCGGGGAATCTAAAAAAGTTCAGGTCAGCACAAAAACGAAAAGAAATCAGAACAAGAAGATGGGGGGCACAGCGAATCCCAAAGGCTGGAGCGTGAGAGATAAGGAAGGTAACATACAGGATTGCCTGTCGTCCGGACTTTCTGGTTTCCATAGCGGAGGGTCTCTTGGCAGGGGTTTGGACGGCTTTCCTTCGGGCGTTCAGCTGGGATCTGGAGACTTCGATGATCGACCACAGTCTCCGCTCGGGGCTCTTTCTACTCTCTTTCTTCGACCGGCCGTCCGGCTGGTCCCTTCAGGGACGGCCCTTTTCAGGGTGGCTCCCTGGACAGCACTTGTCCTAGATCGCACGTCTGGACCCCACTGGTCCCCTCAACTACCTTGTTCCTTCTATTTATGTTCGGCTTTTGTTTTTCTTGTAGTTGCAAAATGCGTTATTTATGTAAACACTTTCGCTTTTGTTGTTCGTATTTCGCGCGACTTGACCTTGTCCTATCAGCCATGTACTAAATCGTTGTTTATTGTTTGTGGTCGTCGAAGTCTCGTGTTCGTGACAATATGAAAGTGTAGTGAATACCTAGTGTACAAAATTATGGGGGAATTTTTCTTACTTTATCACACTCGTGTTAAAAATATCTCAAAGGATAGATATTGTTACAAATCATTGGTAGTAAGTCGAAGGTTGGGTAGCTATTTAGGCTAACAGCAAACACTTTACAATATGAACGATGTGAAAAACAGAGTGAATGCAAACAATTGGAATTTTTAAATAAGAAAATCGGTAAATCGGAAAAGGATCAATGTGGAGACGATCCTTTTGAATTATAACATGGATCATAATACTAATTAATAATACAACATGGTTGTAAATTATTTGAATGAGTACTCCATTAGCTAGTCCACTAGCTAAAACATTTGAACTAGTTGAAGTTGTACCAATTTACCAAACTGGGCGTGAAAAAGAGATTACCGAAAACAGACTCGTCTCAATATTTTCAAATTTTGCTAATGTTTTTGAAAAATGGTTTCATATAAGTTTTTCAAAAAGAAAATTAGTGCGATGATATGCTGGCGTATTTTACTGTTTCATAGGTAGTAATCAGGAGGTAATAAAAGTAAATAGGTAGTAACAGTAATAACAGAACTGTATGATATAAGAAGTGTACCACCGAAGTTATTCAAAATATGTTTTTATGACAGACAACAATTGTGAAAGTAAATATCTGCATTTAAATATGGGTCTGCGTAAGGTACGATTGTCAGTGCTTTGGTGTCAAATATATAGGCTCCTCCGTTAGCCTCTAGGTACGTAACTTTTAATAATACACACCTAAATATTCTTGACAGCATAAACTATCTCGGTGTAATCGTTGACATGAGTTACGTGCCCGTACTTGCTGACGCCCTATATTGTTATCATTTATTGTTTATTATAGTTATTCTGCTTAGTTAACATTATACAGCTTATATATAGAAGTAAGAAGATTGTAATGCGCTTTTTGCCTTTCTGTTCTCGACACACCGTGACACGAGTAACATTAAAGTCTTCTTCTCAAAATTGTGAAAGTTTTTTAAAAACACGTTTCAACGAACCACGAACGAAACTGGCGCAGTCAGTAGGATGTCAGACAATCTTTAAACGACAAGAATCGCGTTGAAGAATTGGTTCGTATCAACGATTCGCTGGCAATCCGAAAAACTAAAGTGTTAACGAAGACTTCACAAGAGAAGCCGAGGTGGAGGACATACATCGCCGAAATCTCAAGACAACCCCGTAGTAGAGGACCACATCGCCAAAACTACAGACCCGAGGTGGAGGACACACATCGCCGAAATCTCAAACCCTGGTGAGGACCACATCGCCCAACCAGCTAGAATTAAGGACGAAGGAAAAACAAGAATGAAGATACTCCTGATCACACTGTAAGTCAAATCTTTGCAAATCACAAACCCTCTCCCACTCTTTTCCCCCTTAGTTATAATTTAATATTACTTAATTTGTACATGCCTAACACAAACATAATAAGACCTGCTGTCTTACGTCTTAATCAAGATACAAACACAGAAATCGAAATGTCTAACGATAACAGTAATTATCAACTTTTGCGTTTGTATGTAGATACAATCACTAGATATGACGGAAACCCACACACTTTAAGTATTTTTATTGACAGTTGCGATTCATTAATAGCTACTTTTAGTAATGATACAACGAGACAATTTCTCTTGAGAGTAATTTTATCAAAATTAACAGGAAGAGCTTTATCTTTGGTAGGTTCAAGAACTGAATTAGACACTTGGGACAAGATCAAAGAACTTTTAAGATTATCGTTTGGCGACCAAAGAAATTTAGATTGTTTGGTTCAAGACTTAATTACATTAAGCCCCTCTAGAGGCGAATCGTCGTATAATTTTGGAATGCGTTGCCAAGATGCGCGAAGTTTAGTAATATCAAAATTAAATTCAGATAAAGAACTAACTATTGCTGAGAAAAACACAATGTTGAAAGGTTACCAAAATCTAACTTTAAAAACTTTTATTAGAGGCTTGCACGGTCAGATACAAACTAATATCAGACTTAGAAATCCTAAAAATCTCGAGGAAGCAATGTCCTTAGTTATCGAGGAGGAAAACTTTCTCTATAGTCAGAACAGGTCAAATGCTTTAAATTTCCAGCCAGATTACAAACCCATAAATCGAATGTTACTATCAGCACCAATGAACACTAAATTTAATTTGCAAAAATCGTACCCAAATCCAGGTCCAAGTTATCAACCACAAAATCTACAAAATGTAACAAGACCACCCGTTCAACCAAATTTCAGACCCCCAATCAATCAATATAGACCCCCGCAATTTGCGCCTAGAAATCCTTTCCAAGGAGCCCCTGGTCAAAAACCAATGATTTTCAGAAATGGTCAATTACAACGTTCGAATATAAATGTTCCAATTCAGAGGTCACCTTTTTATAATCAAAACCAATTAACCCAAAATGCGACAAATCAAAATTCTAAACCAGAGCCAATGGAATTAGGTTCCAGTACAATAAGAAGAAACCCCTTGTACAATGTAGAATATTCATTCCCAAACATTTCACTTTCAAATCCAGGTCAAAATTCATACGAAGACGCTGATTATGAATATTTGTTCGATGAAGATACGTATAATTTAAACCCTGAGTATTACAATGAAGCACAGAATAATGAGCAGAGTCAACAGCTAGGAAACTTATCAATGAACAATGAACAAGAGACCGAGATCGACCAACAAACCATGACCGATAACGAAAACGTAGAATTTGCAAATTTTCCTGGGACGGCCCCAACAAAAGAACCCACATTAATAAATATAAACAACGTAGAGAATTGTGATCTACCGCACGTTTATATCTCTGAATTAAATGCAAAATTCTTAATTGACAGTGGTAGCGCAAGATGCATTATTGACCCCGATTTAGCGTACAAATATTTTAAAGATCGCATTTTCAACGAAGATTTCGATATTCAAACTGCCCATTGTATTTCCTACCATAATGAAGTAATTGACATCCCGATTTTCAAAATCTTTAATGTAGAGGGAAATCATAAATTTTACATCTTCAAGTTCAGTGACAAATATGACGGTATAATAGGGACAAATTTGTTAGAAAAAATGAGAGCATCTCTCGATTTTAATAAAAAATTGATAATTACACCGTATGCAAAAGTTCCTGTATATTTCGGTACAGAAAGTAACAATCTAAACTACACTGTAACTTTACCCCCCAGAACAGAAATTATAAAAAAAATCCCTTTGACTTTCACAAACGAGGTCCAACACAATACTAATTTATCCGATTCGAGTCCTATCTTTACAAAATCATATAGGTACCCGGAAGTACTCAAACTAGAAGAATTCGATTACGAGATTGTTTATAAAAAAGGAAAGTTAAACACAAACGCAGACGCTTTATCTTGCATACAATTGAACGCATTAGAAACCGCTTCAGTTAGTAATAACCCTGGAGATATTAACGCAGAAACAGTCGAATACTTGAGACAAATATGTGAATCAATGACCGTTGATAACGATCAACCTATTGTTGAGCCATCCGAAACTGTAAATCCTAGTCAGACCCAAACTAATAAAATCCCCGAACCATCCGGTATTACTGGACAAAAAATACAAATTTTGCAAGACATTTTAATCGCACCTGCGGAATCTCAGTCAGAGCAAACACAACATTCAAATTTTCATGAAACAACTAATGTAGGAATTAAAATTTTGGACGAAATGATAAATAACAAAGTCAACCAAATCTTAGTTTATCCACATGTCCATCCAAAATTACACGTAAGCCAAGAAAATTATCAACACCATAAAATTACAACCGTTAAAATTCCCCAAGAAAATAATGAAGCTCAGATTTTACAATTTTTAAAGGATTATACAACCTCAGGAAAAACATATTGTATGCATTTTCATAATGATAAGTTTTACGACCAGTTTAATAAAATTTATTTAGAACATTTTTCGGAATCAGGACCAAAACTAATAAAGTGCACAAAATTATTGAATACTGTAAGCGATCAAGAAGAACAATTAATGCTGGTAAAACACCATCATGAAGGTAAAACAAACCATCGCGGTATAAATGAAACAATTGAAAGTCTTAAACGAAATTACTATTGGATTGGAATGAAACAATCTGTTACAAATTATATTAATTTATGTGAAATATGCCAACGAGCCAAATATTCCAGAAAAAACCCTTATGTTCCGCTCATGATAACGGAAACCGCATCAAGACCCTTTCAAGTCGTCCATATGGATATTTTTACTTATAACGGAAAAAATTATTTGACACTAGTAGATGCTTTTACTAAATTTGCCCAAGCAATATTTATTGAAGGAAAAACAGCGATACATATTAGTAATGCCTTGGTCAGATACTTTAGCTGCTTTGGTACCCCTGAAAAAATTATTGCTGACAACGGCGTAGAATTTCAAAATGATACTGTCAAGGAAATATTAAACCTACATAAAATTAAGATTCACTTTTGCACACCTTACCATCACGAATCTAATTCAATCGTTGAAAGATTTCATTCTACGATAATCGAACATTTACGAATCCTAAAAGAAATGTACCCTAATGAACAAGATTTAATGGACTTTGCCCTTATTGGTTATAATTCCACAATACATTCTAGCACTAAATTTACACCATTCGAGCTAACATTCGGACATACAAATTCGCGAAATCCAAATGAAATATTTATTCCCCAAAATTTTTATGCTGAATATGCCGAAAATCATAAAAATAAGTTAGAACACGTATACGAAAAGGTAAAAGAAACGCTGGAAACGACTAAGAATAAAACTATTTCTAAATTAAATAAAGAAGGCTTTGAAAATAAAGAATTTTATTTAGGTCAAATCGTGTATAAAAAGAACCCCAGGAATAGGAATAAGAAAAATAATACATTCACGGGACCATATGAAATAATCGAAATGTTAGACAGGAATAGAGTAAAAATAAAAGAGAAACAAAACCCAAATAAAAATGAAATTATTCATATAAAAGAACTAAGGAAACCAATTGTTACAGGTTCATCTCCCACACAGGAGCAATCCTCCTCCCAAAGTTCCACAAATTAAATGACAACCCTGGGCTGTTACCGCTAAAATTAGGAAACACCCAAAACAAAATTGACTTTTGGACTTTTATTCAGGTAATCGATATTTCAAAAATAATCGAAGAATTAAATGTATTAACAAAGCAATTCAGGGCAATGCAAGAGATATTCAATCACAAGGATACAAAAACTGGCTATAAAGAAGAATTCTATAATTCATATCATCTTATTTTTAATCTCGAAAACAAAATTCAAACCCAACTCACTCAATTAAATCCCAATTTAGTAAAAAGAACAAAAAGAGAGCTAATAAACGGTTTAGGATCTATAATAAGATCAATAACAGGAAATCTTGATCAAGATGACGCCCAAAAATACGATAACGCAATTAATACGCTTTCAAATAATCAATTAAAATTAAAAACGCTGATGAAGGAACAAATCACATTACTAGGAAAATCTACCCAAGCTTTTAATAACAGTATACGAATATTAAACCATAATCAGGAAGTATTAGAAAAACGAATGGTACAAATCGAGAAAGAAATGAAAGAAAATGAACTGGGTCAAGTAGATACACACTTTTATTTTCTCACTCATGTAATTCTGTCTCAAATTATAAATTCTTATCAAGCAATCTATGATGTTCTGGAAAAGGTCGAAATCGCTATATCATTTGCAAAAATTAACACCTTCCATAATTCAATGATCTAACCTATCGATTTGTTGAGAGAAATTAACTTTGTTAATAAGCAAATAACGAAAAATAAATTACCCTTTGAACCAAAATTAGGAAATATTCTACACTTTGAAAAAACCTTTGATATTAAAAGTTATAGTAAAGACCAGGTTATAGTAACCAGGTAATATTTATTGTTGAAATTCCAAAGTTGAAAAGGAAAATTATAACTACTACCACTTATATCCACTTCCTGTGTTCCAATACGACTCTTTTAAAACCATACTTCCCGAAAATAAGTTCCTTATCCTAAATGAGCAAAGATTTGCATTATTTGACGAACCTTGTCAAGAAATCTATAAAGGAGAATTCCTATGCCGCAACAACAACCCGAGACGAATAACTTCAAGGATCCCCTGTGAAGTTCAACTTATGACCTACACCAAGAATTCAACATGCTCTTCAGTTCTAGTGGAAATTAGTGAAGTGAAGGTGCAAAAACTCGAAAATAATAATTGGTTGATCGTGATCCCGGACGACACGATAGTTACGCAAAAATGTTCATCAGAAAAGGATACATTCTCTTTAAAGGGAACCTTTGTGTTAGAATCAGCCCCGAAATGTGAAATAAAAATTAATAACATACAAATCATAAATTTTAAAATTATTGAAAATAAATTTAAATTAATTGAATTACCCAAATTAAATATCAAAATTGAAGATAAAAGTAATGTCAAAAAAATAAAACCATTAAAATTGTATTCCGTTAACCTCGACGAAATAAAAAATGTAAAAAGTATAGTCGACTCACAAATCAACCAAATTGATTCAATTCAAACTGTACCAATAATGAATTATGAGACGATTAACTTTTGGACCCTTATAATATATATATTTATCTTTATATTAATAATCTACTTTTCATTTAAATTGTATAAAAAATATAAATTCTCTAGAAACACGGATAATGGAAATATAAACGATGGAGAAGCGAGAGATATTCCAACTCAAACTCCGTCAGTTACCCTCCGAAGTTTATTCTAAGGGCGGAGGAGTTACGTGCCCGTACTTGCTGACGCCCTATATTGTTATCATTTATTGTTTATTATAGTTATTCTGCTTAGTTAACATTATACAGCTTATATATAGAAGTAAGAAGATTGTAATGCGCTTTTTGCCTTTCTGTTCACGACACGCCGTGACACGAGTAACATTAAAGTCTTCTTCTCAAAATTGTGAAAGTTTTTTAAAAACACGTTTCAACGAACCACGAACGAAACTCATGCATATTAGATGGAATAATTACATAACATGTATTACAAAATTAGCTGGATATGTAGTTTTTGTATCTGCTACACTACACAAAATTCTAAACATTAAAACGCTTTTAAAAACAACTTACGACCTTTTCCAGTTCATTCAGTGCCCTATTACCACTAATAAACTTACAAAAACTAATAACAAATAAAAAATTTAAAGGTAATGAATATCATGCTATTATCCACATTAAGCAAAACTGTGTGCTGTCTGTATTACTACTCTACTACGCTACATTAAAAAGTATTATAAGTAGACCTCAAAATAAATCCAGAAAGTTACTTAAGTGACTCTAAATGTTTATAAAGAACGCTATTAATATAATGCGACATACTGCTACAATAAACTTTCGGAACACAAGTTCAAATTTACTTTGGGTTTATCTTTAGTTTACCTGTTTCTTTTTTGTATTTCAATATACATATAAACATATATTGGACGCATAATATTTACGCAGGTTAAACTCAATATTTAAATTTTCGTTTAACCTGTGTTCCCTAGTCCATGCACAGGTCTTCGGCCTCCTTGCGGATATTATAGTAGTGTTTTATGTGAAAATTGATGATAGCAACAATAAGTGTGAAAATACGTTGTATTGCGCCATGAATTGTTATACTTATCTACTAGGCATTAAACAGAATAAATAGAGTGATAAATGTGGTTAAGGATTTATTGAAATATGCTAAATTAATTTATTTTCTTGTAGAACATAAAGATTCAAAAAACCATAACCATTTTCTCACCAAACTTGATAACGAAATTGACTGATAATTGTAGCCTAGGAAATTAGAACCCAGTACTTGTAACGGGATTTTTAATTCACCAAGTTCATGAGGCAGTCAGTATTGTTTAGAAAATTGACACCACACTTTTAATGTTTTAATTCATGAAAATCGCTGTTGAATAATTTCATTAATACGAGAACGAATCAAATGTTATCCAAATTAAATCCAAAAAGTTTGGATCCGATTATCACCCTCGCCGATTGGCACCTAATTATCAATTTCAATCCGGCGGTGCTTAATCCGTCCGTCGCGGAACTATTCCCATCAGAGAAAAAGCGATTTCCTCCGTAACTTTCCTAAACAATCACGGGCCGGGGAGTCGGCAAATCAAATCGAATAATTTAAAATTCGTTTCCCGTACCCATTACCGCCCTTCTGCCTCGCTTCCAATTTGTCGAAATTCTATTTTTCATTCGTCGCTCACGGGCCCCCGTTTAAATCAAATCATTCGGGATGATCCGATATCATGATAAAGTGCTTCTAATGTTATTTTAGGTCGGTGACGTCGTCGAGAAGGAAAAAAATCACGGATGCGTGCCAAAAAGTAAAATAAAAAGGCCATTTAATCTTCCGGCGGAGAAAAAAATTATTCGCCCCAAAGTCGAGGATTAGCTTGGAATTAGGCGATCGTAATTGTAGTATTTCCAATTGGACACCGTAGTTGAGCGATTTTTTTTGGTTATATCGGAAAAAGTTTGAGACCTTTTTAAAAAACGTGTATTAATTCGATGCTAATTGATGCTACGCAATATTATTTTTGTTTTAATGTTTTATCCCTGTTGACTGCACACAATCATACCTATTTTCAAAAAGTATCCATTCCATATGAAGCTATTTGGACCGTACTTAAGTCCCATTAGCTGGTGTAATACACTGCAATTTGGTGCGATTTTTGCCGTTTTCTTCTTAATAGAACGGGGTGCCCTAATGAGGTGAAGTCACATACCTTCAAAAGTACTTCTACACAACGGTATTAGGCAACGGTTAATCAAAACTCAAATATTCCTAAAACATTCTCCCCGCAATTTTTATTTGCATAACGGCCGATGGTGAAAATTTTAAAAACAGGTAGACTTACTCTAATTTTCAAACCAATGGAAACTGTTCCGAAAACACAGTTTCACGGAGACAATACACTAATATTTTCATAAATGTAATTAAATTAAATGTAAATAACTTTTTATAAAAATTAATGTACCCCTTCATAAATATATCCTAAGTTTATGACTGGTAAGCAAATTACTTATTTATGGAAATGTACACATTGCAGTCACAGACCGAGAAAGTTTATTAAGTGACAATATTCGGACACGTATTAAAAATATTAATACAAAAATAGTAGAATAATATTGTAGCGGTTTCTTATACAAACAGATTTAGTTCTTCCAAAATTACAACAGTCTTTACACACAGAGATTTTGTACTACACTGACGTCAGTATTCACAATTCACAATTACATAAACAACTACTTGTTTTTTACATAACAACGACCTATACGGGGCATTCGCTACACTATCCCTCCCCGTCTTCAGGGTCGCCCTCGACCCTCGGACGATCTACTTCCACAGCAGTCCATATCAGCGAATGACTACTGCTAATGCTACTGCTCCTGCTACGGCTACGGCTACTGCTACGGTTACGGCTACTGCTACTGCCGCTACTACTGCTACTGCTACGGCTAATGCTTCTGCTACTGCTTCGGTTACTGCTACTGCTACTGCTACAGCTACGGCTACTGCTACTACTGCTACGGTTACGGCTACTACTACTGCTATTGCTACAGCTACGGCTACTGCTACTGCTGCTACTGCTACGGTTACGGCTACTACTACTGCTGCTACTACTGCTACTGCTACGGCTAATGCTTCGGCTACTGCTTCGGTTACTGCTACTGCTACAGCTACAGCTACGGCTACTGCTACTGCTGCTACTGCTACGGTTACGGCTACTACTACTGCTATTGCTACAGCTACGGCTACTGCTACTGCTACTGCTGCTAATGCTACGGCTACTGCTACTGCTACAGCTACGGTTACTACTACTGCTGCTGCTGCTATTGCTGCTAATGCTATGGCTAATGTTTCGGCTACTGCTACTGCTACTGCTACTGCTACCATGTACACCGCTTCCCGCTCTCCCCTTCTTCAGAGATTCCGCCTGATCCTTGCCAAATTCACTTGCAATAAATTGCAAGTATATGTGTAATTGTGTGTATGTGTATGTGGGCGATTAACTCCATTGAGCGGGTTGGACTGCAAATCCTGTACAAAAATTCGTCAGCAGCAAATCGAAACCAAGCAGGCCAATCCTCTTTCTGACCATGAAAGACACCAGGGATGACCAATCCCATCCAATGCTCCAGGTAGAAGAGGGACCTGTCTCTTGAAATCCTCCAAGCAGGCCAATCCTACTTCTGACCATCAGAGACACCAGGGATGACCAATCCCATCCAATGCTCCAGGTAGAAGAGGGACCTGTCTCTTGAAATCCTTCGCTGCTCCTGCAGTTACTGAAATCCCCAGCAACTGCTTCATGGTTCCAGACGCACAACCCAGTGGTCAACCATCACCAATTCTTGTACTAAAGATGAACAGCGCCCGTCTCCCAATATGAGTTACAAATGTGAGTGTAGCACTCAAACGGGCCACGCGCGCCAGCCGCACGCAGTCAATCCATTCGAGTGTTATCCTAAATGTAACTTATCTGTAAATCCTGTGGAATCTCGAGTCGCGCCAACCGCTCAACAACTCCATAACGCCGCACAGACTGCACTCCTCGCCTCTCCGCCGCGTGCCATCGCCATCACTTCTGTACGCCATCCCAGGTCCACCAAAATTTTTCCGCTACTTCGGTTCACCAAATCCCGGACAGGCCCCCAAATTTGTAGCGGTTTCTTATACAAACAGATTTAGTTCTTCCAAAATTACAACAGTCTTTACACACAGAGATTTTGTACTACACTGACGTCAGTATTCACAATTCACAATTACATAAACAACTACTTGTTTTTTACATAACAACGACCTATACGGGGCATTCGCTACAATATTAATCTAATGTAATATACACACGGATAACTTTTGAATTAAATTCTATTTCATAGGTCCCTCCATAAACTAAGAAATTAACAGATTTCTAATACTTACCCAATACTTCACATTTCTAAATTCAGGAGATAAAGTAGCTTTGGATTTAATAAAAATTTCACCTCAATTATAATGTTTAATAATACTAGTTAACAGTTCTGTACGTTTAGATATTACACCTCCAACAAATTTAACCATTTTCCAAAACTTTATCTTTTGAAAACTTTGCTAAATGTACTATTAGTAATCTGTTCCACGTTGACTAAAAGATTTGGATGCATTCATCCTAACTTAAAAAAATGTGTTTGATTCAACTACTACAATCAAATTGATTTGAATTCAATAAGCCGCCGAAGAATATAGTTTATTGAAATTTGACTAGTTAAAAAATATTCCTATCAAATTTATTGAAATTCATTTTAATAGCCACTCAATCGGGTTATTGTGGTAATACCATTACTGCCTTGTTCAGCTTAGAATTGAAGCATCGATTTAAGGGCAACAGGTAGTGGTTCAAGTGGTTTTTAGTTCAAGTGTATAACTCAATATTTGACTCGATCCTGGGATGATTGAGACAGCTATCTCAATTTTTCTTCTTCCCTTAATTAATTGTGGTGAAACCCTCTTCCAGTGATCAAGTTTTAGTAATTGTAAGAGAAAATAAGAAAAAGGTATAACACTACTTGACGGGGAGTCGTTCCCGGACCCTTCTGATATCGCATCATTTGCATTATCAATTAAGCTGTCGAGGATCGTACCTATTACTTTTTCGTTGTTCAGTGTTTAATATATCGAGAGGAATGCATATGATGGGCTTATATGGGTTTTACTCTCTGTACCGTTGGTCTTCTCTCCCTCTCTCCCACCCTCTCTCTCCCTTTCCCTCTCTCTCTGTCGCTCTCTCTCTCTTTCTCTCTCTCTCTCTTTCTCTCTCCATCCCCCTCTCTCCCTCTCTCTCTCCCTCTGTCTTCCTCTCTCACCACTCCCAAATTTCTCCACTCACTGGATTTAATTCATACAATCCAAACTTATCTTGTGGTTTAAAAAGCAGTTCTAAGCAAGTCCAAAACAATAATGAAGCTGTTTGCCACAATTTGAATTTTCGTCATAACACTCCCTGGGTAAATATAATTTTTGTGTTTCTCGGTACAATATTTGGGTTTATGGAAACTTAAAGTAAATAAATAGTAGTATTATAAAATTTTTACAAAATTATTACAGTGAAGCAAAGTATTATTATTAAAGTATTACAAAAATTAACCAAACGATAGTAAACACACAAAAAAGTGAAATATACTGCTTTTTGTTGTGTTGGTTTGCTTAAAATCTCTAAGGCAGAATTACGTATTAATGATTCATAAATGAATTCATGAAGTCAATCACCATTTCTGGGGGAGGAAGTTTCATATTTACGTTTTCGCAATAAATTTTAATAGCCGAAATACAGCGATTGTAAGTATTTTCTTTCATTACTTTCAGTAAACAAAATGTTAAGAAGATTGCAAGATCATTTTTGATAACCGTAAGGGCCCTAAAATAATTCTGATAAAATAGAAATCCAAATTTAACTTGACTTAGATATAAAACTATAAAACCTTCATTATTCTAGGTGTTAAATGGTTGGTATTTATTTTCGATAGCAGATTAGTAAAAATTGGGCCCCTAAATGCATACATAAAAAAATTCAATTGAGACGAAAGGTGAAAGTAAAGTATTTTAACAAAATTAACATTATTACTTACAACATTGGCCTCCAGTAATTACAAGTCGGTTATGCCTATTCCGGAAAATCTCAAGAAATTTTTTACCTAGGTATTTTGTACCGAACTGACTTCGGTGTTCTTAAGTCTAATGAATTTGGTATAAGTAATGATAAGGTAATTTTGTGAGGTTTAAGATATATCTGAGCATGTAATCAAATGTTCAATATGTAAATGACCTAATACTTCTTAAAGTGCGATTTATATGAAATGCTAAAGGATTAGCAAACAGGTAATACTAATTGTCGCGTCTACGCGTCGCCTAAAAGGAAATCACTCCAATCCCAGTTCCGATATCAGATATCGATCCCGCTTATATATTTAATGTCGCACGTCCCTCATTCATTGCTAATAGATACCTGACACCTGACAAAAAGTGCCACGTTATCGAATACCTATACAAACCTTTGTTTTGGTATCCTATACAAACGGAAAAGGGAAAACACCATGTTCGCTGGGCTTTTAAAGCGTCCGCTTTTTGTGTGTTGGTATTTGGGGCACACGCGACAATTTACGCACCACCAAACTACCCCATAAGCATTTCGACAAGGGGTGGGGTAAAGAGACACGTACCCTTCGGACGAAAGCGAATCGCATTGACGAGCGTTTTTTTATATTCCGTCCGTCTCCTTTTAGTGGGGATCGATGGGGTATTGTTTGTTTTGCGGGAAGTACAGGGGTAGTTTCGATGATTAATGTCAGTTTTATCATTCATTGACCGTAGCCGGGGAAAAATTAAATCTAGGGTAGGTGTTTGTTTTACAGGTTCAATCGTAGAAATTCTGAAATACGGATGGAGAGCTTAAAAAGTCGGGCGCCATTAAGTGGGGAAAGGATTGAAATGAAACGTACATTGATTCGAAATAATTATTATATCTATGGATGTAGAAGAAAAGTTTTAATTACACTGATGTATTTTTACATGATATTTAAAGACTATTAAATTTCATGATGATGATTGTTTGAATAATTGTTAAAATTTGTTAAAGTAATACATGGTTTTGCACGTGCGAAGAATACATTATATCTGTAAGCTTTTCAATTCATGTAATTGTAATAAATATTTTTATGTGTGTATTCATTTCGGTTTATTTAAGACATGGTAAAATATAAGACTTACATTTGAGTTAATGCCAGTTTTGCAGAATATTTGAAGAACTAAATAATGAATTGTCAAATCATGTACATCCTCGAAGGGTTTTAACTAGAAATATTTTATATTTTTGTTATTCATGTAAGTAGGGCCGACTTCAAGGAGGATTTTCATATTCCTCTAAATGTGCACTAGTTCTATATTCATTGGTTCATATTTTATGAGACATACATTCTACTTTAGTTTCACAGAAAAACGGAATTTGTTTTAATGTTTTAATTCCATTTAGTAACGTTTCGATTGTTCAGTCAGCTGTCACTTATATCATTGATCAGTTTGTTGGTGTCCACTAAAAGTTGTTAAATATTTAAATATGTCAATAAGTCAAGTATAATCGAATTAATGAACAGATGATGCCCTAAAAACTTCGAAGATATCTGAATGAAAGTTTGAATGTAGACGTCTAATACCTATACTACAGTAAGCAATTTTAACGAGCGTCGTGATTTATATTTTGAACAAATTCGAAAAAACTATACTTTTCAGTTTAAAACCTAAGTTGTATAAGAGGATATATACAGAATTTATAAAGAAAATTTTTGTCGGTAAGTTAATATGGATGATTATTCGAAAGCTTATATATTTTATTGAAATTTCTTAAAATCCAAAATTAGAAAAAAATGTCTAAAATAAACGTTATATAAAATGTATTTCATATAAAATTCGTTACTGAGATGATTTTTAACGAGACGCAGAGATTTTTTGCTGAATTTTGTACCAATTCTGCAATTCGTAGATTTCGACAAAATAGTTTTTCAAAAATCTTCAAAAAAATATATCTCTAAAAACATATATATAATCTTCGGTATCGTTCCGTAACGTATATACGTATATATAACATTGTATAGGGTTAGCCATTACAGAACAAAAATAAAATAGAAAAAGAAGAACACATCCAGCTTTAATTCTGTTAATCTGTCAGTTAAAATCATCATTCCGTGACACACTGTTGTCTTATAAATCCAATATATTGTGACGGACATTATTGCATCACGAAATCATGAATATCGCAGAACTGTTTTCCGTTAGAAATTTCTTTAGTTCACTCCTGAATATCTGAACATTTACACTTTATTTGACATTATCCTCTAATCTTTTATAGACTTTTGGTCCTTGGTAGTTTGGAGAAGTAGAGGTTAATTTGTATTTAAAATAAGGTTCGTTGAGAATGCCTTTATATCTTGTACTACAAGGACGAAAATATGAACGAGACTGTAATCTACATCGATTTTTATAAATATATGTACAGACTACTAAAATTACTATACAAGCTAATGGTAATATGTTATACTCTGTACGGTAGTTCCGAAAACGAATATTTTGTGTGCGTATATTTTAGGGGGATCAAAAGCGGGAATACGTAAGGGACGAGTAAGTGGGGACGGCGCGGAGACGCGAGTCCGGTCAAGAAAAAAAAAGTGAGTCGAAGCGAATCGTTGAGTGTGCGTTAAATTTGCGAGAGCGTTAAACAACGAGGTGTATACGATATTCATAATGACAACATTGCCTTTGTATAGCGGTGAGTACCGACTCATATTGATTTGACGAATGTCGCACAACGATCCAACTTACATCAAACTTGCATACTCTAATCTAAACAACGACCTTATATACGGATACACCACATAACGCTCACACTTACGAATTCTGGTCTAAGCAACGACAATATACATTGACAAGACTACCCAACGATACAGGTCCTATTCAATGGACCCACGCTCATACCCAAAGATACAGGTCCCATACAACGGACCCACGGTCTTAACCGACCCAACGATACAGGTCCTATTCAATGGGCTCACGGTCTTACCCAACGATACAGGTCCTATTCAATGGACCCACGCTTATACCCAACGATACAGGTCCCACACAACGGACCCACGGTCTTAATGACCCAATGACTGTTTACTGACTTATCAAGTACAACCTAACATACAGTTCGTCACTCGAGGGTTGCTCAATGGCCCTATACTAACCGAGAGCAATAATTAATCGATACATATACCTTTCATTCTTTTACACCTTCATATATAGGGAGAACCTCATGTATTTTACTTTGATATTTTTTGTATAATTTGTGTAATTTAAGGTTATTTGTAATTAATGCATTTCTTGAAACAGGGGTTTTTTCCTGGTTGGTCTCCGTACTGGCCAGGTTTTCCTCCTGTGGCCAATAAAGTCATGTATGAGCCCCAAACCGGCAGTTTTATTAATTCCCATTTTATTTATTCCTTTATAATATTACAGTACACGTTAAAAACACGGGATCTCGGCACATTGACGAGGTTCCGACGAAACATACTCCCTAAAAGAGTTTCTACAGCTCGTTCTACTCCATACTCCAAGCATACATCTTATAACTGTTTCTTGTGCAATAAAAACCTTTTTTGGCTGACGAGGTAACTCCCCAGCAGGAAATTCCATATCTGAATATAGAATCAACCAGTGCATAATACAGACCCAAGAACCTTTCAATGCTCAGCAAATTCAACAGACTTTTTAGTTGGCATGAGGCTTTTTATAGCATGTTGACTAGTGCTTCACAAAGAGGTGCCCATTTCAGGTGGCTAGCATCAATAATGACCCCTAATAATTTAACTTTCTGCCCTATTGTTGTTGTGTAACATCATCTAGTCTGCATCAGCAGGTCTTAAAACATATGAATTAAGTTTTATCTGTGTTTAGAAGTAGGTTGTTCTCGGAGAACTACATACTTATTTTTTCGAAAACTTCCCTAGCAGAAAACAGGCATAAAGTTCTGGACTTCCGAATTACTAAAAAAAACCTTGTGTTGACACAGTCATCTGACTCATTTATAGTTACATTCCCAAAATCATATAGCACCGTTCTGTGATCAGAGACCTCATGGTCAAGCACACAAACACACACATCTCCTGTAAAATTTGTCTAGATGTGATCAAATGTCGAGTCGTTCAATTTTGTCAATGTGATCGAGGCTTTTACATTTCACCACACAGTCAAGGCTGCTCTTTCATAACCTTCTGATATTGTTTACTATTTCAAATTATTCATTAATTAACCGATGCTTACAGAGTCATAATTAATTCGACGGTGCGCGCATGTACATCTTATTTCTCTGCTTGAAACACTTGTCTACACCTCTGTAACAAATTGAGATAGGTATTTCCAAATCCATGAGGAAAAAGGCGATAAATTACATTTTTTGTGTACTACACAATATGACTAAGAATGATGTATGCAATGAGTATGCAACTACCTTCGAAGCATGATTCTAAAAAAAAGTTTAAAGGATACACCTCCCTCCAGCTTTCAACTCTTCCAGAAATGATGAAAAAAAAAAATTAAGTATGAATTAAAAATATTTTCAGCCTCTAGCCAAAGCAGCACTTAAAGCACGTTTCCATTAAAAAAACAAGATGATGTCATAACTGAAAAAAATCGCTGGTATCAACATAACATATTTTACGTCAAAAACATAAAATTTTTACAAAAAACCGACCTGCCACAGGAATTTTCCTTGATATCATTCATTTTACGAAAGTAATAATTTTTAATCCTATTGCATACCGATAAAAGGCAAATAAAAAATCCATAACTCCCGTTAGGGAGATGTCTCAGATATACCACGTATTTCAATTTATAGATCCTATTTTGTAATTTATAACTAAAGTGTTTAAACGAAATCGTCGAAAGCGGTTGCAAGGAAATCATAGAAAACCAAAAAAATCCGTCAATAAATATGAAGAATGCCTCTACGGACTTATGTGAAATTTCTCCGGCATACTACGATCTCAAAAATAAGCTTAAGCTTTAAATTTCAACTTGATACATCCGGCGTATTCGGGATATGGGCTGCTACCCACACAGAGGTCGATACACATACCAAAAATATGTTGTTTTTTTGAGTCAGGGGCCCCTAAAACATAAAGAAAAGTTGAAGCCATAAATTTCAACTTTTGGGCTGATGACCATACCCATTCTTATGTCTGATACTATAATTAGTTAAAAATTTAAAAATGATGGTTAAATTGTCGTAAAAATGTTCCTCATTCTCATAACTGTGCTAAACCTTAGATAAAAATTGCATTTATAAACGTCGAGAAGCAACAAAAACCAAATCAACATTTTGAGGTCGAAAAGCCTTTCGTTTTAAAAATTGAATTAAACGGAACTTGGGTAGTACTTGAAATGTTTAATCTACAAAATACCACTATCCTAAAATGTTTACTGAATTATCGGCATAATAATTAAAACGTAAAAAGTACAGTGAAAAACGTTTTTCAATTAACTAGGCGATACCTGGTTAAGTAGCTATACAAAATTTTATTTAGGGATTTAGCTGATTCCAGGAATTTTAACTGTCCGCTAAGAGTTTTAAGGGATTTATGTTAAACCCTTTTGTATGATACAGTAATGTGATATAAAAAATTATTTTCTAAATATTGTCGCACTCAATAAACGTAGTTTGCAAGATGACGAAGTTAGAATCGTTAAATGGTTGTCCGATGCGGATTATAATCGAAATACATAAAAATGTTCGCTCATTATACAAATGGATTATGTAATATCTCTTTGAAAAGTAATAAATGGTATTTTAAATGTGTTGGAATTATGTTATATATAAGAAAAAGTGAACGTAGTGATGGCTTCCACGTTTTGGTTGTATCGGCGCTATTATGCTTTTAGATGCATGAGATATATATTCAAAAAAAAAAATTATAAAACTAAAAGAAGAGAAAATGTAAACAATGTAACCACAAGACGAGGTTCAGTTGTAGCACATATATACATGCTACTTCTGCTCAAACCTAACCTTACATATAGAAGAGACAGTTTATGCAATTATTGCCTAATTGTCTAGATTACAAATAATTCGATATATAATTACCTTCACCATATGCTGCAAAAAAAAAAGAGAAAAAAAATATATTTTCCTTTTTGCCCCTTATTTGCCCCGATACTATAAAAGTGGGATGTTCGTTGAGTAACTGCGAATCCTAGTAGAGCTCACATAAAGAGGCATATATTCTTTTCCTAAAGCTAACTTCATTTAATGTTTTGTAATCTTGCGGTAATTCGTTGTATATTTTGTATATCATAAAGGAGAAAGTTCTTTGATATAACGCCGTTCTGTGGAGTGGCGGCGATATAAGTCCACGGAATCGGGTGGTGACATTATGCACATCGGTTCTAAATCTAATTTTGTTCCACAGATAAGGTGGATATATATATATATATATATATATATATATATATATATATATATATATATATATATATATATATATTCTCCTTTCATACCATATAACATATACATCCCTCCCATTTTATCACTTACCTTACTATTTAAAATTTTCAACCAAGCAAGACCTTGGCTACCTAAGGAGCGAAAACGGATATAATAATAGTAATATATAGCAGTCTGTGAGGGTGTTTTAATCTGCTACTTAAACACATAGCTTCCAAATAAGGGGGTCAAACTGCTAGGAGCATTGTAATTCACCAATCTGACCTACTATTATTTGAAATAGCATTATGTCTTTTGTTATTTTATTTATTTCATGTTGATAATTATTTATAAAATGTTATAAAGATGAGACTTACGTTAGTTTTTCGTAAAATTAATACTTAAATTAATTAGCATATAGTATTCAAATGTACAAGGAGATTTGAAATAGTCTATACTTAATTGGTATGTTATATACCAGTATATGTTTATCATCGTCTTAAATTTATCATAAACAATAGTAAAATTAAGATGTGTAACTATGAAATTTTAATGAAATCAATTACGGTGTTTCGGAATTCGGAAATAAATCTTGAAAATCTGAAATATTCAATAGGCGTCAATTATACATTACTATTAAGAGAGGATTAGGTCAAATACGTTATTAAAATTTAATAAAAGTATTTTGGTAGTGAAACAAATATTGAACACCAAAAAACATTCTTCAGAGAAGATTTAGCCCAACATATTGTTCTAATGTATTATAGATGTTCAGTATAGAATGAGTATTCAAAATGAAGAAAACCCCTTTAAGTAGATTCATAGATACTTTCACAAACCTAAAAAGTGAAAGCAGTAAACATTAAGTCCCTAAATTCATGTTAGTCATGGTGTGGTAGTAAGTCTAAACACGAAGTCTGAACCGAGATATTTATGCAATTATACTGTTGCTGAGTAAATGAGTGTCTCATAGGCGAAAATAAAGAACTGTCTTCTGGGTTAATCAATTTTATCGGGTTTTTTAAACTAATAGTGACTAGTTAATAGTTTTTTATGAATGACTACTTTTATCAACATTTGTGACGCAAACACATCTTGTTGCAAAAGATGAAATAATTTAAAATAGAGATTAATTCCAGTAGAATAGGATTTAATAACTACCTACCATTTTTGATGTGAGATAGTTTTTAATTTCAAAAAATATTACAGTCTTATAAAACATGAAAATAAATAACCAAGTTAAAGCCTCACGTTTTATATTTTCTGCAAAATCAAGAAATTTTAACATAAATAAGTAACTTTGAACTAACTTTATTTATTTCGTTGACAATGCTTATCTAGTCGCTGCCTATATGTCCCCTTTTATGTCCCGTTTCATGCCGATATAGTGATTCCAAAAAGGCCAAACGCTATCTTGAATTTATATTAATATCTAATTTTGTATAATTTTGTAAAGCTCCTAAAATTTTGGTAATTTATTGCTAATAAGAAATATGGCTAAATATATCTCCAGTGTTACGATGTACAAATTCGAAAAATTGAAAAGAGCTATCTTATTCTAGGAATTTTGTATAGTTTGGAAAGGTATTAAATATTTTGTTAACTGATTTTTAGTAACAAGTGCGGCCTAATACGTTGTAACTAATCAGACGCCAAATATACTATAAGAATTGATCAATGAATCGACATTTTTCAGTTAACAGATTTACATCATCGATCAAGCTGCAGCTTTATCGATTTGATAGTGAAATCGAAATAAATGAGAAATGTCAATGTGTCAATTTTAAAAAACGTTGGACGATTAGATATTATTGAAACCTATAATCATGCGACAATTTTTTTTGTGTCAGATCGGCAAAATCTGGCGTACCTTTAATAATATCGAAAATTGAATATAGCGGAGAGTGGGACATAACGCCCCTCAAAGTCTTAATCATTTAGCGATCGACAAATCGAATTTGGGAGAACATATTCACTTTATTGACCAGAAATGCTGTCAATTCCTACTCTACGCGATATTTTTATCGTTACTAAACATCAATTTTACAAAAACTCTGATTTTGGGTGTTCCAAAAATGTAGGGGCATAACGACCCCGAATAGACATACATTAAAACGGGCATCGGTCTTTCATTTCATCACTTGTTGAGTACAAACTGATGAATTCAGTTTATGAATAACTAAAATTTTAGTTGTTTATCACAGCATGCGATTCAAATATAAGTCGCAGTATTCAGACTAAAATTTCAATTGTCCATATAATTTTTTAGCTAATTTCCATTTTTATTTAGACAATCTACATTTATTGCAATGTAAGGTACGTTCTGACAAAAATTAGATTATATGCAGATATATTTATGCTTAAATAATGAGGATATTGATAAAAAATGGTTCAATATAACTTCTTGTCCTGAGGTTTAATAAAATTTAAGTGTATTAACTTGTGGAAAAAATTAATTTATCTACATGATTGAAATGAACAAAAACAAGCTCAAATATGTGGTATTTTGAAGGACACGTTAAAACAATTGTTTCGTCTTCGTACTGGAGGTAATTGAAAATCCTCATATTTTACCTTTTTGGTTCCTTTAGGAATGATTCAGTTTTAACAAGCATATACTTAAAAAAAACAATCCACCTGTCGAAACTTTACATTTGAAACATTTCGATTCGAGAAAAGCTTTGTAGGCCGTCTCGTTACCTTTTAAAATAATAGAAGCTTTTTTCGAAGCTAATTGTCGGTGAGTTATTGCAAATGAGCTTTTCCTTCCTCGAGCTATATCGCGAATATTTGAATATAATAGTGAAACAAAAGAGACAGTAAAATACTAACTTTCAGTTAGTATTCAACCTTCGTTTAAGTTTTAGTGATGAAATAAATTAATTGGCTTGAAGTCTGCGAGAGCACTACGCGTAGTTATATTAATTTATTTTCAGTTTGCGACTACTACGACGTTTCCACCCGTCTTTAATTAATTTGTACTTGTTTAGTCAACATCGCTAAGTGCCGTTTTGTATTTCTGAATTGTTTAAGTGGTGTGAATCGCGACGCTACGTTACGAAAAGAACGGAAAAGGTTTATTCAATTTGTGCTCTTTTCAAGGAGATACCAGTTATTATTTTGGATAGGGACAATTCCGGACTCTTGATTGGAAAACATGAGATTCAATAAAATCAGCGAAATCCTCCGAAACCTATTAGCCATAAAAATTTTGCAGACTCGTTCCCTTTCCGAGTCATTTATGGCCTCATCCAATTTCAAAAACTTGTATCCATGCATCCATCGATCTCCAAACATCTGCTCTTGTTATCCCACTCAAAGGGAGAAGGAGCAGGAGGAAGATCCCGATGCCATCTGGCAATTCTCTTAGCACGGTAATTACTTTCCTTTCCGCTCAAGCCTTCTCTTACGATTGGCATCTTGTTTTATTGAATGATTTCAAAAGATCGAACAAATGCCCTTTGTTTGTCTTTAACTTCAACTAGATTTATTTTCTTTCCCGACTCGGACTTCGATCACGGAGTTTCCGCTCTGTGCGGGTATGTGCGCGTCTCTTAACTAATTGAACTGAGATGTGAGCTGGTTTTGCGGATTGTTACGTTTTGCCCCGGCGCTTTGTAAGTCTGGTAACTGTCCACGTTTCCAACGTTTGTTTAGAGAAGTTCAGCGGAAATGTACCTGACGTGTGTTACCTCTGACGACGTTGGGAATCAATTTTTAATTAAGTTGGTTTGATGGATGGGAAACTGAATGTCGACGTCGGTCACATTTGGAGTGATTCTTGACTTGTGTGTATAAATCTGAGAAATACTAGGTGTATAAATAAGTAAGAAAGTTGCTGTAAAGCGTGTATAGAAATGGCAAAATTCGGTGCATATATATTATTTCTCTTAAGAGGAGGCTAAAATCACTCTGTCCCATAAATTATATCTTCTTTAACAGTTGATGAACAGTGGACACGTTACCAGCAAACTTTGCTCAGTATAGGCAGGATAACGGGGAACATATCTAGAGATGAAATGTTATGTCGAGACACGCAAAAAAGAAATATATATACTTAAGAAGTATTAATCGGTAAATATAGTAATACTCCAATATATAAGCAAGTAAGTAAGTAAGTAAGTAAGTAAGTAAGTAAGTAGTAAGTAAGTAAGTAAGTAAGTAAGTAAGTAAGTAAGTAAGTAAGATAATTTGTGGTAAACGTTTTTCACATTGAACGTTGTTTCTGAAAAGGAAACTCGATTTTGTAAAGAGGAGAGTACTAGTGTACTGGTAAAAATAATTTTCACTCGATTAAACCAGTAGAGGTAAATAAGATGTTATAAATTTTATCAAATTTTCGAGTTGAATATCTCCATCGTTCTGCTGAAATATTATTATACGCACTTAATATCACTAATTAAGTTTAATAGGCACCATTCAAACCACTTCAATATAGTATGGCTAATACTGTATTAAAATAAATTTGTTTACGTAACAGTATATTAAAATTGACAGTTTTGAAAGTTCTCTTTAAACACAAAAATAATTTTTTTATTCCTCTTTAAGATGTTCTTCATATATCGATACGGTGTTAATTGAACGAAGCTCATTGTATTATTCTGTATTTAGAAAGTTTGAAACGTGAATGATAGTTTATACTTTCCAAGACCTTGGGAATACACCCGAGTAAGAGATTATATTAATGACATTTAAACAGTCTATTGACAACATTAAGCATCACACAATACTTTCTTCGATACTCCACTTTCTCCACAATTTACGTCGTTTATTAACATTACTTTAAATTTTCCACTAAATCTATCTCGAATTGTAAAAAATTACTACTTGGGGTATTTGTTGTTACACTTTACGTTTTACGTAACGTTTAATATGTTTTAGGTATTTCGTAAAGTATAGGTAGAAGTATTTTGAAATTTGCAACTGATTATTTAATAACCCTTTAAGGAAATATATTTCGTCAGATACGCAAAAATTCTTTCGGGGAAAGGAACTTTTCACCGACTTTCTAAAGTTCTCTCGGATAAGATTTGTTTTCATCTACGTTTTTGTATTTTCTTCTTAATCATATCGACAACTGTATTTCTGTTATTTTTGTACTCTTACTGTTCTCAAAAACAGTCTTCTTGTATAATCTGTCCCTCTCATTCTTAAATTACCGAATGTCCCCTGTTGTCAGTTTTTTATCTCTATACTTAATATTAACGGATATATCTTGGATAATATCTTTGGACATATATAATTATAGATAATAAAACATCAGTGACAAAGACATTTTCTAATAACTTAACATAAGCACATTACTGTGCCGTGAAGTGTATAAGGGGTAGGTAGTCATGCAGCATATCCACATTATAATTTTTCATTGTTGATTGGCGTATTATTTCACATGAATGACTAAGAATACTTGGAATTAATTTGACTGATAAAACTGATTGATCATTAATTTTGTTTATTAAATAAAAAGAGAAATCTTCCATGATCAAACTGATGCAACATAACATTTCAACATTTCTGATTAGCTCTATTAGCAATACAATTCCATTATTTGTTGTACCACATTTATATACACATTTACATTTATGCATTTATTACATTTATACACACACATACTCATTTATAGGTTTGAACGTATATCGGAGATAACTTAAAAATTTTGGTACATACCAGAAATAACGTCAAAAGGAGGGAGACAAGTAGAGAGGAAAATTATTGCGTACGTAAGTATAGGAGTTTATGTCCAACTTTTAACGAAAGCACCAGATGCATTGTGCACCCCATTACGTCGAAAATGAATGAAAATGTTTTTGTTTCTGTGTATAGGAAATAGTAAAATACTCCTGTTGGACCATAATCGCGTAGTATATACAGTCCAAAAGATTGAGGGGAAAGCCAAGCGACATAAAAATCTTCAGCTATAATGATTACAGTGAAACACAATTAACCTCATACAAATTGTATCATTAAAGGATTGTACAAATATAAATTGATTAAATATGTATGAACATGGAATTATGCGAATGTGAATATGCATGTATGAAGTAAATGTGTGCATGTGATTGGACGATTGAGAGTTTCAACTAATGGAAGTCGATTGTGTGAGTTTTGACTAGTGAAAATCGTGGCTGATTGCCGTATGGATGGTTGAGAGAATAACGGATGTAAATGAACCAATATAACCAATATCCGACGCTATCGTAATAATCGTTAGGAGATGCACTTATAACCCAATCAAATAAAATTTTAATACACGCAAAATCTCAAAGCCCTTTCAGGTTGAAACCTTTTTAAAATCTGTTTATATCTGTAAATAAGAAACAATTGTTGATAATGATACTGATTTAATATACATATCAAAGGACATTTTTCATTACAAAAATTAATAATAATGGTTTTTAAATATTTCAAAATTATTCAATCGTCAATCAAGATACAAAATATAATATGTAATTTGAATGTGTACTAACTGCATCCTAAGAAGTAATTATTCCTTTTAATGATTTTAAAATCTTCCTCTTATATGTGTTTTTTTAATACATTTAAAAGACTCATTTTTCTTGCAATTTTCACCATTAAAACTATGTTTAAATAATGGCGCCGTCATTTTAAACTGATAGTTTTTGAAAAATATCTTTTCTTTTTACCTACACTTGGATTATAAAACGGTTTCAACCTGAAACGGATTACTTTGTTCTTGTTTTCTTATTTGATTGGGCTATTATGCGCATGGAAGAACGACAAACACACACTACAATGGAGGCACTGACTAAATACTGATTTCCTTTTCTACGCAAACTGGTGTAAGAAAATGCGGTCTCTGTTTGCGAAATGAATGGGCAGCATTCAGTTGCTGCCTCTTTTCTTGGGGATTTCGTTTGCAACGAAACACGCCCTATATTTTATTTTTAACCTCCAGTCTGCTTCTTAATTATTTTCCCATTCTTACGAGCCAAAAGGATCCGAAAGGATAAAGGTTAAGGTACTAATAATAGCAACCCCTCCGACTATATAAATCTCATAAGGAGCCATTAAAATTTCAAATATATCACTTTGAGAGCGTTTTTAGAGTACAATGGGACCTAAACTCCCGATCCAAACTAAACTCGATAGCCGAAGTCAAGGAATCCCCTCGCATCTCGAGGATATTTCGTTTATATCACCCGTTTTATCACTGGAAAAATCGGACGTTTTACGAGAAGACATTTATATACTCATTCCCGGTGCGGGGTGTATGTGTGTACATGTGTTGTACGTTACAAACTTGTAGTGGTCAACCCCTTCTCGTTGTCTTTGCCAATACGCGCGAGTTATCTCTCCGTGCCTTTTATTACCTCGCACTTTTCGCAGTTAGATACAAAGGAAAAGGAAGAAAAAGCATAAATATCGCGGAGAAGGTCCTGAACTGATCTCACGGAATCGTAAAATACCATCACGATAATATAAGTCATAAAAATGTATAGTACGGCCCACGTGAGGTAGTAAAATTTATGGCTGGTTTTGCTTTGAATAAAATTGATTTTAGATTGTGTTTTAAACAAAAATAATGATCGCATAAAGAAATCGGAAGCCATGACAAAATATTTATTGCTTATTGGCTCGATGAAATGTGATAAATGTCTGGCGGAATAAAAATTCAATTTATACAATTTTATCGGTTTTTACGAAAACGGATCTGACAGGATTTTCCATAACCTGATTTTATGACTCATTCTATGTAATGGACTTTTTGTGTTCGGCACAAACATATTGAAAGTAAACTATTACATTACAAAAATGATTTCCCTGCTCTCGTCGAAAAATCTCACACCAATGGCACAAAATCAGGAAAGATAATTTTTCAGGAGTTTTCATTGTTCAAGTAACTCTGCCAAAGATTTAACATGAATTTAAAGTCCAATCCTTTACGCTTATTAATGGTGCAGTAATGTGTATTAGGGCCGTGAATAAAATATAGACACCCAGTCAATACTTCGTGTTCACAAGCGATAACATTTTGTTTAACACGCCTATTTGTGAATTCGTACAAGTTTTGGTGACCGCGCCGAGAAAAACCTACAATTTGTATATACATGGAAACTAGAATTTGTGGCATTGGATTAATCCATTTACCATAGAAAATATTTTTGGCAGATGTGACTTTAATAAAATTTTTATTTGAGGAATTTAATTAAGTTACAGTGAGTTAGTGTTGTAGGCATCCCTGTATCAATTCTTAATGCTTTCATTGAGGAGTTTGCAACCTCTTTTTTGAAACTTTCAACTGACAAGTAGTTTATGCTTTAAGCCGTGTAATTATTCGTTGTTATACGAGCAAACTTTAGTTCCTACGATACCTATTTGGTGTGAGGTGTGAGGAATTTTCCATGATTCTATTTCTGCCAGTGGCTGTCGTAGAATGGGCTCTAACTGTATACTGGTCAATAAGCGGAATGTGTTTTGTTAGAAATGAGTAAATTATGGTTTAATGATTAGATTTGTGAACATATTTTTAGTAATGGGTCTCCCATATTTTCCTGGTTAGGTTGTGGTTTGTTTTGTTTTGCTGGAAATTGTTCTATTTTGGCACTTTGGGTAAAATGAAATATTTGGTAGTTTAATGATCCCTATAGCCAAGCGAGGTGCATCCACCATTGTCAATAAACCTGCAGGACCTCACCATCAAATAGTGACTCAAATTCCGTATTCAAATTCAGGGAAAATCGTCAGAAAATATATAGATATCAGAGTAATAATTCACCAATCGACGAAATATGATGTGTATGTTATGTACCCCTTCGATCACGTAATCCCATTTTCGCGGGTTGCTTACCCCTGTGCCCTGGCCGCCATGGCGGGAAAGGATTATTTTTCGCGAATAATTTGTCACCCATATTAGTTAGGAAAGTAGTTTTCCAGGGATAAATAGACCTGCATGGTTTGGCCCCGGTTCATTAGTCTTAGACAGTTTTCTGTACCTCATTATATTCGTTCTTTTATCCTTGACAATTTGACCCCAGCCTGAGTTATCGAAAAATCTTTACCTTTTTACAAACAGTCCCATATTCATTGACATATTGAAGAATAATTTTTAAATTTGTTTTTCGCTAAACTTCATTCCATTCCATTCCGTGAACACAAAAAATCGATACTTTTCACAGAAACTTCCCATTTAGTAAAAGTTTTTCGCTTCCTTCTCACGTTCACAGCATCGGAGAGTTATGCTCGACGATTGCTTAATGAGATTTTTCACGTCGAACCTCTATTTTCATAAGCAATGAGCTCGTAAAATCTGTATTTTCCAAGTTATCCTGGGAAATGTGTTCCAAAGATGAGAAACTCCAGGTCTTTACTTGAACGTTATGTGTCTGGATTCCTATTTTAATGTTGACTTAAATAATAATATTTTCGCTTCAATTCTCTTCAATGTTTGTGATTTGAGAAAAAGCGAATATATAACGCAATTTTTCGCTAAGAGCCGAATAACTTGTTAATTCAATTGATAACTGCGATTTCCTTATATTTGAAATATATTTTTTCGTGATAACTCGGGAAATATGGAAATTTTAAGGTTACGGCACAGACGAAAATTTAATCGACGCGAAAAACAGCATAAATGAATCGTCGAGCGTCACTTTTCGATTCTTTGAACGCGAAAAAACGAAATTTCCATTAAATCGAAAATTTTTGGTCGATAAGGTTCGATTGTTTAGCTCGAGGGATTTGATCAAATTAGTTGTGCGTGAAAAACACGCTTACAAAGTGTCACCAACCATAAAACTCCGTAAGCGTAGTACGCGAGTAAAAGCCCTAATACCCCGGTTCTAGAAAATTTCCACAATCTTGGGTTCGTGACTCGAAAAATTTTGAATTATAGAAATCGCGGGATGGGACCAAAATAATCGGGGATAAAAATCGAATAAAAGCAGCTGCAGCTAATTTTCGTCTTACTCATGAATCGCGGCTAATTCACAATGTTCCACATGTGTGAAACATACAAAATTCTGCAAAGTTCTCAACAAAAATTGTGCCTACGAGCTAGGGGTAATTAGATGTATGCTAAAATGGCCGCAAATCCACGAATTTGGGGTTTTGTCTTTCAAAGCGTATATAAAACGCACACAAAATTTCGTCCAATAAGGAAAGTCGAGTGGTCGAAGGTATAGAAAACCTTTCTAAATTTGCTTACGTGTACAGTGTGTATGTATGAGTCATTAGTCGCTTTAAATGCAGATTTCAAATCCGACAAGGTTGTTGTTTGTTGTTGTGTGGTTCTGTGTGTTGTTTATACAGTTTCACTGTAAGGGCAGTTTCGACTGCTAATAGTATAACTGTAAATGTGGAGCACAAATCTCGTATTCTCTATGTTTAGTGGCCGCTGTGTGTCTTTAAAATGGAGGATTTATTTCCAAAAACATAAGTAGTTGAAAATACAAATATGAATCAACCCCAAAAACTACTATGTTTAATATTACTCAAGGCATTGAATTGTAGGAAGTGATTCATATTTAAGGTTCTCGCTATTAAACATGGAGTAAAATATCACAAGTAATTTCACGACTGCTACAACGATTTCAAGTCGAAACTCTGGGAATATATTAGATGTAAGAAAAATAATGATGGTTTAAAACTTACAAGAAAAAAAGTTATGAATTCCGAATTAGGGGCGTAGAAGGTAGCCACCGATACTTGATTCTGCTAGTTGGCTTCGCCACTATGGTGCTGTTCCTTATGAATTTTTACCTCATTCTTAAAGACAAGAACTTTAAACATGAATCTGTATTATTAGTGGTATTAGCCTTAGGGGTAGTTGTTTCTGGTTGGTTCATAATTATTTACTCATGCTGGGTTCTATAACGTTGACAGACTTATTAGTTGATTGATCTGGCTTAATACAGAGTGTATACCACTTATGAGAAAGTTATACGATAGTCACATGGTCCATTTTTTTGGTTATTCTACTAGGCCATCTTAGTGAATCTATTGAAATACAGAAGGTTGATTGTCTAGATGATCTATCAAATAATTTAAGCTAATCCAAACAAATTGGTGTCGATTACAAATTTAGTATTGCATTTAGTGTATTTATATATTTTCTAAAGCAATATTTTTTATAAATATTGTAAAAACAGAAACATCTATTATTTTGTGTTGGATTTCAAGTGATGGTAGACTTTTAAACAAATCAATAAGTCAAGTTATTTGCTATACAATTCACTGACTACATTGTTCGCTTACCTTCTATCTCTCATTAGGCTTATTGCTGATTACGTCTCCTCGTCAAAACTTGCTCAGCCTTTTTGCATACGTAGCGTAGATTTCGCCCTAAATAATCGCTCCCGTACTTTTGTACTCCACCGAGTTTCTTAATTAGTAATAATGATCGTGAAAACTGTAGTGCCTAATAAAGTGCCTAATACCTCTACTTAAAAATGGCATTGTAACAATCACAATAGATAACGAAACACTTAGATCAGAGCATTACTTTCGAAGATATTTAACGTAAGATCTGGACGCCTATTAGGAAATATTATTCTAATCCAACTTAAATATTATATTTATCGTTACATTACCTACTTTAGAGAAGGTGGAAAGGCAAAAATCATTATGAACAATGTATCAGCAATGGGTGGATTATTTTCTTCACTAATATTTATTTGTCAAATTCAGGACAGAGTGTTGATGTATTACGTGAATAAAGATGTTCTTAAAGAGTGAAAATCTTGAATTAGTAGAACCCTTTAAAAGCTATCAAGTTTCTTTATGATCTGAATGGCTCATATGCCTCTGCAAAAACAGCTTGATGAGGCGAGAAAATAAATTTTGGATCGACCCCCCCCCATTTGACCCTGGTGATACGTTTTAACATATCGATCAATTTTTTGCTTTACTCTTGAGAGGTATTGTATGGCTGCCCTAGATGAGCTTACAATCCAGTATAGATATTTACGTACATATTACATTGGTGTTGGTAGAGCACTTGTAGTAATTTCAGCAGATGTATGTAATCGTAGAAAACCTACATGCGGATTTTTCTGGTAATATTGTCGATGTGCGATCATTTCACCAAGGTTTTCAGCAGTATTTCACGTTTCAAAACATTGACACATTGGTGATTAATATGAGAGCAAAGTACACGTGTGAAGATGTGCTGTACTTGCCTACGTCAATGAATGAAATAGGCGATAATCACTTTTGTGTTAACAATTTAATGAAAATAAGGACGATCGAATAAAACACGAGACATAAATTAAAGAATGTTTAATAATTAATTTTTGATCGTCCGTTACAAAAACTAAACCTACGAATTAGGTGTGCATCTTACTCATACATAAGTATTAATACTGAGCAACCATAGTAATCACAAGTATTCAGAAAACTTCCTAAAAATTCAGAGTACCTTGTTTTCGATTTTATTGTATGTACATATTTACAAATTTCATTTATTAATTTACAAAAAGGAAACTTACAATTTACTTATCGACCGGCTAATCTCCTAAAGGGGTTCGGAAATTCCGGGGGATCCGGAACCGAGGAGACCGTTAAAAGTCTCGAACCATAACGTGTTGGTCCCCCAAACAAACTAATTAGAAAGGTATTTGGCTTCGTTTAGGATTATTTCAACTTCAAACTACATCAGCAGGACGGGGCGAAGACTAAGAAATTTAACAACTGTCTCAGAAAGTCTTGAAAATGAATATAGAATTACTTCATCAAATTGTAGATCCCAGTTTTACATTTCACTGTGGGAATTTAAAGAGAGTTCATTGGGAACGCAGTACAACTCACATTAGGATAATTGATGCAATAAATTAGAATTATTGCTCTCAGGGTGTAATGGCACTTCGTAAACGATCCCACATGAAAATTCACAGGGTGAAAAGTCTGGCAATCTCAATGGATAACTTATTGAATCATAGACAATTTTCTAATTTTCTTAATTACGTAATTTCTTACTTTTGCTCCTTCCTACTCCTCGAATCCAATTCCCCCATCTCTTCCTTCTTCACCCCCAGAGCAGTCTCCCATGCAACGTATACACAAGATGTCGCAGAATTTAACCGCATAGTTTAAAGGGCTAGTTTGTTCCAAGAAACTAAGTTGAAGGCTTTATTATTAATTGAATAGTTCGTCATATGATTCGTAACTAGGATCACTGTGATAAAAGAATCATTTTCGATATTTTCAGAAACTTGTAACATATTAAGCAATGCAGAGACATGGTAGGTAAAATCACCAACTTTTGTTCGCCGAATGTAAATTTCGCTATGCGAACACTTCCGAAACAATATAATCTGTTAAATTTTTCTAGCTAAACTTATCCTAATAACTTTTCTTAAAGGTTCCAAATAAATATCTAATATTTCGCTATTGCACACCGCAACGTTGGGCTCGACTTATGCTGGATGTCAATCCATAGGTACTGAATAATTTTCAAAATGTACTTCCTTACATTTTTTTTATAGATTTGTTAGGAAAATTGGACTTATCCAATATGTTCAATGATATAATAGCTTGTGTTCCCCTAAACACAGGAACTTCTTTACTTTAACAAAACGTACTCACCCTTTAAACGACCACCTCGTTTTATTCCGCGACCTCCTGTACATATAAACACCCATTCATATTTACATTTTACATACAAGTGACGTGATTGACGGTGACCACGCACACGAACAACAGCGACAGATAGAACACTACCGGGTTCCTGTTCGACTGCGAGTTTCCGCTCAGCGCGCTCGGGTGGCAGCTGAGGTCCTCTTGCGGTAGCAGGACGATAGGGATCCTGCTTCCGGAGCCGGAATCGATGCAAGTCGACTCCCTGACGAGCTCGTCGATCCGCTGCGTCGTCTCGGCGGGGGCGCTGTGCGCTTGCATGCTCTCCCTCGTCCATCTGCGCAGCCAGTGGCCAAACCACGCGAGGTGGCAGCCGCACCTAATCGGGTTCCCGGCGACAAACAGGCCGCCTGTAAAATTATACACAAGGATCATAAATGATAGGTGGCTACACAAGTAGGTACGTTAAATAGGAATGATGTGGAGTTAATAGGATTGATAAATACGGAATTCATAGTAGTGATGTGGACTCCTGGAAACGTAGAGAACAAAATCAGCAAGGATATGTTGACAGAACTATGGTTTCTGTAACATATATTTCTGTTAAATTTTGGGTACTGGTTACCTAGGTCATCTAAAACAAATATAGTTGCTGGTAACCCAGTGACGTCATGTATGTTTCGCGTGTGCATTTAGCCCATTTAATATGTTTTCGACATTATTGTCCTCAAAGTACGAATTTGGTCTATGCAAAATCTTCTTTACCTGCAACCCCTTGTATATTAGATCTGCCTATTAAAGATTGTTCTATGTATTTGAATAGTTAGCATTATAACAGAAGCGTGATAAAAAATTACTGGATTAAAACTTTTTAATAGAATTTTCTGCATCTAGACTGCTGCTTTGTTTTCCTAATTACTCTACTGGGTTTACTCGTTAACGTGATACGAATTATTGGATTGTCATTAACTACATTTCTCGAAAAATGCAATAATTATATTGATTTAACCTTCAAACTTACCGTACCATTGAAGTAAATGTTGAAAATATACCCTTAGCACTCGATTCTACATATATATACCCTACGCACCCTACCCTATGCACTCTATTCTTCTGTTTTTGTTGATTTGCCGTTGCTCTCTGCTCGTTGATTTCTTTTTGTAAGTAAAACATTATCGGATTTTGTTTGTTTGTTTTGTTTGCAAGATAGGCTGAGTAACTGTTTCATTGCTGTCTTGCGAATTATGCGATTAAGTACTTTAAAACTAAACATATGAAGTTGATCAATCGTTACAAGTACATTATTTAGTCAAGTTAATATTAAATCAAGTACATTATTTATACCGCAAAAATGACATTTTTTGCAGGACACTGACTCATCCAGCTAACAGCATAGTTTTTCACATAGAAGAGGGTTGTTGGAATAAAACCTATATTTTTTCTGCGTAGGATTAGGTGCCATTATTTAGTGATAAACAATTTAACGCCAAAAAACGTGAAATTTCTCACTTTCCGGCCTTCCACGAAAAATCATTTTGATTTATCTATAACTCAAAGCTCTCGACAGATGGGAAATTATAAATATTTCAAATTTAAACTTTTTATATTGATTTGTTGCTAAAATAAATTAAAAAAGGGTCAAAAGAAGTCATATAGTCATTTATTTAAAACTTACGCTAAAATAGACATACAGCTTTGTAATTGTATGAAAAGTTGGGACTTCCAGTGCTTAATATGTGATAAAAATTTCAAAATTATTCACCGAATAGTTTTTACAAAAGTCCACTAATTTTTTCCCATTGTTGTTATCTTTACAATGCTATTTTACGTACAATGATTAGGATACAACAATTCTGCAGTCACCAAATTTAAGAGAAAGGGTTAAATTAAAGAAAATTTTTATTGTTGCAAAAAATCATCCAAAAACATGATTAAGTTTAGCTTATAAACAATTAAAATAGCTTTATTTCTATTAATTGTTTATAAGCTAAAAAGATATGTTTTTCGGACGACTTTTCGAAAAAAAATAATTTTTTTACATCTTACAATTGACAATAGTAAAAATACTTTGCGATTCCTGGCCTGGATTAAATTGTATTTTATTTATCTTAATCAGTGATATACTAAATAAAAGATGACTCTAACTGCTCTATTACACAAGATGAGTCTGAAATAACAACAATACTGAAAATTCTTTTAAGAGGCAATTGCACACCGCCAATTGATGAGTAATTTCACAAAATCACAGGTAAAGCTGGGTCAAAAATTTTTAAATTTAATTTAAAAATAGGAATCCGAAAAATTTTCACAAAAAATCGTAAGTGGAGAAAAGCTTAAGCACTTCTAAATTATTTGGAAACTTCAAACTATGCAGGCATATAAATTCGGTCTCAAGTGTCCAGAAACTCCGAATTTTCCATCCCGATGGGGTGAAAAATGGGAAAATAGGAAAAATAGGCTATAATTTATTGAAATTTTATTAACCCTTTGCTGGCAGCTTCAGGTCATTCGTGGCGGAGCTTCTGTTAAAGTTTTCTCAACAAAAAAATCTGAAAACTGGAGTTGACAAGACGTGATGTTTTCGTGAAAGGTTAAACAGAAGAGCCAGTGCATAATTTTGAAGACAAATAAGTTTGGTTCACCCAAAACATGCCTAATTTTTGTAATATTTCAGCCAAACATGATCCCGACATTTTAAATTTGTAATAGAATATTAAGAAAATTTTTAATTCTTTTGTTTTTCGTATTAACTTAAAATTAAAAATTGCTATTACAAATTACTTCAGCTCATTATCCACACTTAAGGCAACATCCCAATAAAGTTTCAAGTCAAAATATTAAATAGCTCACCTACAGCATATTGCCAGCTATGTGATATCACGTTAAGGTGTCAGTTAAAGGTTAAATATTTGCTGAAATCGCTCGAACAGGTCGCTTTTATTTGTTAAAATTACATTCTTTTTAATAAAACGACTATAGGTGACGTCATTTGTATTCTAGTAATGGCGCTTTTTTGTGTGAGTTAAATGAATACTGATATTTTTACTTTAATTTAGGTTTATCTTCTCATTGTCTAAATGATTATTGAAAATTTCTGGATAAATGGACGTTTATTTAGTTTTCAACAAAGATGGTCTGTCAACTTCCAAACATATACTCTTTTCTTTCCAAGTTTCTTTCAAAAATTTCTAAATTTTTGGCAATCCAGTAGCGACGTCATTACTGGAAAATCAATAAAGTCGCTTACCTATTGCTTTTTAAGGCAAAACTTTAATTTTAGTTACCAAAATCATCTTGCTCTACTTATTCTCTTATAAACATTTAATCACTACGTAACAATAAATTTATTTTAATACATATACTGCCATTGAATGTTTAGATTAGAATAACTGAAGCTATACCCTTTTTGACGAAAAATTCTTTGGAAAAACTATTACTTAACATTGTAGTCCCTTCAATGTTAAGGAGTGTTGTGTTATTTTAGAATCAAACTGTACAGCCATTTTTACGGTGGATATACACTTTCAGTTATATTTCCTTGTTTTACCTATTATTGTGGAATTGGTACTAAAATTTTTCGTCACTTTTACGATGTTGGTAAAGCGAAATAGATTTTGGTACGCTTTGCATCATCTGCCTTAAAATTGAAATGGGTTATAGAGATTTATAGGAATATTTCGTTTGTATGATATTATTTGTTGCTTGAATTTCTATTCTCTGGTTCGGTATGCAACGAGAACAAAGTTTCTTCAACGGATTTTTTTGCAACTTATTGGTAACTTATTTATTAATTAATTTCTTCGAAAATCTTTGTTGACAGGATGTCAAGCAAATACGTGACAGCTTGCGTAATTTAAAAGTACGCGCTACGTGTCGTTAATGATTATTGATAAATTTCAATCCATTTAGAGAAAAGGCATATCGAAATAACCTCTTCAGGGTATTTTAAATTTTATAAAATTTCAGGGCAATTCTTAGTCACTGTTATTCAGTTCATAGGCTATTTATATTAACAAGCCGATATTTATGGAAAATGTTTATATGTGCTTCGAACTGTTAAAAAACCATATTATTTACATTTGAGTGGATTAATTCCGCTGGAGCACTATAATGCGAGTTGTGATTTCCACAGATGTGTTAATTTTGTGCACATTTAGTTTCGTTACACGAAAACGGTCATTTTTCATTTGAAAGTTATGAAGTTTAATTCGCTATGCCTCTGTTAAATGCGCTACTTCAAAGGCCACGGTAACTCGTTAATTCCATTGATAATGCTTTTGAGTGCATTTGAACGGCTAATCGAATTTATACAGTTGTGGATGGAAACAGTAAAATTACGTGGCTTTTAATGTGTACTTCACGTATCGAGGTCAACATATTAATACCGCCAGCGGAGCCACCTCACATAAACAATAGAAAACAAAATAGAAATAAATTAAACAAGGGTAGATGCACGTATTTGAATGGTAGCGAAACTATATTGGTCTTATTCATAAACGCATATTAACGTTAATGTGGGTTTTAGCTTAAAATGCGTTTAGAATGCGTTTCAACAAGGTAACTATAGTTACCTCCATATTAAAAATACATGGAATAAAACACTGTAATGACATCAGTGAAACACATTCTAAACACATTTTAAGCTAAAACCCACATTAACGTTAATATGCGTTTATGAATAAGACCATATGTTTGTACGGCGATGTAGACTAAAAGCAACTATCGCCCGGCCGACAAGCTTGGAGACCATGATATTTTTTTAAGTTTCTTTTTTTGAAAAATTGAGTGAAACAAAACCTCAATTGCAAACCTCAAAATTTTGCTTGATGACTGTCACTATTTTAATTAAACGATTATTAAAACTACACAATCTGAAAAATATTCCAATACGCACGAGAAACAATGACTATAAACTCAGTAACCTCAAATACAAACACTTTTTGCCAACAGTATCAATAGATGGAATCGTGTAAAATCTAAAAGTTCCATTAGTTAATATTGTTGTACAGCATGCGCTAGCCGAAGTTCAATGCGTTTCAAACAAAGCAATAACTCTGAACAAATAAAGCAGCACCTTTTCAAAAATATTTTCAGAATCCCAATGTTATTGTAACCTTAACATTTGAAGCCAAAATATTAAATAAGTTAAACATAGTTTAGTTTCTATTACATCCAAATGTGAGCTGAGTACGGCTCACAGGTGACGTTAACAACATTAAAAGAAATGAGGTCAAATTTTGGGGAGATTTTAGAAAATGTAGAAAACTCTGCATAACATGTGAAAGTTCAATCTGTATTTTAACAGAAGTGAAAAAAAGGAAATATAAAAATTGCAGATGAGCTATGCACACAAAGTTTTCAGACGTCAGACAATATTTCGAAACGCAAATTTATGATGCAACGCTACGTATCGATATAGATATAGAGAGATAATTGTTCAATTAAGAACAAAGTTTAAAATATTACAAAAAATTCATGGATCAATGAATGAGCTACATAAATCTGACTTCACGCTAATTAAAAGGTTTGGAAATGATTTGTGATTAATGAAATTATAAAATTTACGTTGGCAATTCAAAATTAAATCATTCCAGGACCACGCCAAACTTTTAATAATGGAGAATTACTCACTCATTTTGAAGTATGTACACAGATTCCATATTAATTACTCATGTACATGTTACAGATGCATACGCATAGCGACCGTTTTCAAATTAAAAAGCAATGAGGAAATATTTCCCCTGGTATTATATCCATTTATAAGTGCTTTTTATTTTAGCCTACATCGTGATATATGTTTCTAATGATTTGTATTATGAATTATTGTTGATTTCAATACAAAAATAAATTTTACTTTTACATCCCCAATAATATACTTTGAAAAATTATTGGCTCAGGAGGGTCGTTTAAAATTTCTTGCCACCGGGGCAACAATTTGAAGTAAGGCAATTACTGGGATAGTATCGTGTATACAATTAACACCATGCATTCTTTGCAAAAGCTGAAGCATGAAATATCCGCCAATCTGCGGCTACAGTTTCCTTGACAGCCTATGACAGGCTGCTATATTTCGATATAGCTGTTGTACTGCATTTATATACACTTGGCTTATTCCTTCCTCTTGCATAATTTTCCACACTTTAGTGAGAGGGAATACTGTCGTATGGTTTGGGCAGGACTTTAATCATTAAAAGGCCTTCCAAATTATATGCTAGTCTTTGTTTCTGTTTTTCTTTCTGTTTTAGGGAGAAAATACTGTCTATGCATTAACACCCTATACGAAATTAATTTTGTTCTCCAGTTCATTTTTTAATCCGCCACTTTATGCTTTTACCAGAAATTGGGAGTGTGAATTTATCACGCTGTTTTCGTTATAACTGGAACAATTGTACCTATCTCCTTTCTTGTGGATGTTACTTATGTGTGATGTTCTCCAATCTAGCGGTATGTATCCACCTCTGAAGAAGTATGTCAATATTATACTATTAAAATATTAAGTCCGTTATTATAAGCTTAACAGGGACTCTTCTTGCTCAATAGTTTTCTTGTAATAATTGTTATACACAGGCAGGCATGTTAAATTGTTGAAGGAACCGAAAACTGATTTTTGTGATTTTTAGTAGTGCTTCTGCTGGCAAGCCCATTACGGACACATCTTATTAATCCTATTTTTAATAACGGTGACCAAAAATATAGAATGAATTTCCGCGTATGGGGAAATTACAGCTTCGTTAGATAAGCAGACAGCTAAAGAGTTTTGAAAAATTTAATGGTAGGTCAACCATATGAAGTAGTTCTCCCTTATTAATTATGACACACAATTTACCAAAACCTCATTTCAAATTTGACAGGCCTAGGTTAATGTAGTCCAAACACATTATTTCTTTCTAAAATCTGAAGCCATATTTTGAAGGTCGCGTGACTCCACAGGGTTGCAACTTGGTATATAGGTAATTCACATGAAAATAGCTAATCTAAAGTCCTCCTATATGTCAATGACAAATGTCGGTTTTTTGCAGGACCATATAACTGATGAGATGGATCGTGAGTTGGCAACTTTCCGTTCGAAATATTTCATTTAGTAACAATGAAAACTATTGCCTTCAATGAGCATACATTTCTGCAATACAAATACAAAATTTTCTAGATAATATTTCAATATATCATCGTCCTTTAGCCAATTATTATCGTAAAACTTTATCAAGAATGTATTTTAATTACTGTAAACTTCACTTTACACCCTCTGGAGAACCTCCTACCTTTGCTTTGAAAATAGTTATAAGCGAAAATGTGAAAAAAAAAGAAATCTTCCAATTCATATGTTATCGCTTTTTTTCCAAATTTGAATTAAGGATTCCGATTTTCTGTATAAAAGTGTTCCAGCAATTTTGACAAGTTCCGTTTAGTATTTTAAAGTTTATACAGAAAACTGAAAAATTACTCCATTTAACAAATTCTTAAAAACACACCCCTGAATTTAGTAGCACTTTGGATTTGTATCATCCTTAGGGAGGCACAAATCCTTTTCTCTTGGTGCCCATTAAACGGTAAAACAATACTTTATCGCAATTGCCCTCTACTTCCTTTCCATTTTTTTGATCACAACAGTTTACCCCTATTCTGCCATCATTGATACTACTGAGAATTTGACACTTACCTGACATTAAGGTCGTCCCGACATTTTTCCACGTCGTGGAGTTCCCGTAGAAGCTCTCCGGATTTAAATACGAGATCATATTGTTCCTCAAGTCAACAGTCAAATACGACACGGTGTACATATTTGAGAACAGCCCTGGAGGCAGTTCCTCGATCTGCGTGCCGTGTATCTTCACCACTAGGTCCGGGTTCCTGACGAACCTCGCGAAGGCGTTCCTGTCGACACTCCTGAGGCTCCTTCCGGTGATTTCGAGGTGCCTGATCTTTCTGTTCGTGTTGCACAGCAGCTGATCGTCGAGGCTGTTCTCCTCGAAGTAAACCCTGAGGATCCTCAGCTGGTGCAAGTGGGAGAGCAGGTGGCAGAACTGCTCGTAGAAGTGGTCGACATTCGGCCATGTCTGGATCGAGAGTTCGGCAAGGACCTTCATCTGGAGGATCGCCTTGCTCTCGAAGCGGTTTAAATGCTTTAAGTTCTGGAGGTTGATCACCTGGAGATTCTGTAGGTTCTGGAAGCTGTCGACGATTATTTGCTTGATGGGGTTGTTGCTCAGGTCGAGCTCTTTGAGACTGGGGAGGAATATCCAAACATGGGAAGGCACGTGGGAGATTTCATTGAAGCTCAAGTCGAGGACTTTCAATTTGATCAGGTCTTGCACCGAGTTCTTGTTCAGAGTTTGGATCAGGTTATGCGAGAGGTTCAGTCGGACTAGGTTTGGCAACGGAAAGTGAGGAGTTAGCGTCAGTCTGGTATTCGCTAGGTTAAGTACCTTGAGTCGTTGGGCATAGTGAAACAGCTCCTTGAAATTTGCTCGTAGGGGGTTGAAACTGAGGTCGAGGTTTTGCAACAAACCTAGGCTAGTGAAAACATTATCAGGGAGAATGGACAGTTTGTTATTGCTGAGATCCAAGTGCTGGAGCTGAGGGATGTCAGGAAACGTGGTGATGTCGATATGTTCAATGTTATTGGATCTCAGAGATAGGAACCGTATACTCGTCGTGATGTCGGATATGCTAGGACTCGGTACTACTGCGAATGAATTTGAAGTGAGGTCGAGCTTCTCCAGGGAAGTGCTGCTGAAGATGTCTTTTGAAAGGTAACTCAAATTATTCTCGCTTAAGTCCAGTATGCGTAGTTTCAGCATGTTCTCAAATTGCGTCGTGTGTAATAGATTGATGAGGTTTTTCGAAAGGTTCAATATCTGAAGGTTCTGCAATCCGAAGAACGCTCGCCTGCTGACGATGTTTATGTTGTTCTGTTCTAAGCTCAGGTGCTCTAGTGAAGTGAGATGCATAAAACCGTTATGTTCCAAAGTTTTGATTATGTTGTAGTCCATGTAAAGGTTCTTCAGCGAGGCGGTGTGCGACAGACAATTCGGCACTCTGTCCAGGTTATTATAACGAAGATCGATTGTCTCGACATTTAGAATTTTCGAATCGGCCTCGCAGGCGTATATCTGATTCCTGCTTACGTTCAAGACTAATGGTCCGGAAGTGTTGACGAACGAGCCGAAGGAGACCGCCGTGAGAAGATTATCCTGCAGGTCCAGTTTTGACAAGTTCGGGATGTTGATGAACGCCGCGTGGCTAATGTGGCCGAGGAAGTTTTTAGACAGGATTATTTTGTTGAGGTTCTTGAGGTCGCTAAACGCGCCGCGTTGGACGTGACCGATTTTATTTCCCGACAAGAAGATCGTCTCTAAGCTATCGAGCGATTGGAACGTCCCCGTCTCGATAACGGAAATCTCGTTGTTCGATAGCTGGACGCTCTCTAACTTTAAGTGAACGGAAGCCTTGAAAAGTTTCACGGGCACGGCCTGGATCTTGTTGAATTCCATATTAAGATATTTGAGTTCTGAGAGGGCGTCGAACGAGGATTCCGGCACCATGTGGAAGTTATTGTGGTCGACCGTGAGCCACTTCAAGTTAGCGAGAGGGAGGAAAACTTCGAAGGGAAAGTCGCCGTTATCGAATGCGAATGATAACTCTAAACTCTCCAGATGGTCTAATCCGAGGAAGGCGTCTTTTTCGAACACCCTCAGAGGGTTGAAGCTCAAACTCAACTCTCTCAGTTCGGCCAGATACGAGAAAGTTTTGGTTTTGAGTGTGGTGAGGCGATTGTTGCTAAATATTAAGCATCTTATGTTGCGGCCCCAGTCCGAAAACTCTTCGCCGCTAACTTCGTAAATCTCGTTGAAGGCGATATTAAAATGCGAGATCTTCGAGCAGTTCTGGAGCGAGCTCGATGGCACTTTGCTCAGCTGATTACCGCTGAGGCTTAGCGCTTTCAGACTGGGGCAGAACTTCTCGAACGCTTGATCGGGGATCTCCCGCAACGAGTTCGACGATAAGTAAAGATACTTGAGGGACTGGAGCTGGACGATCGCATCGGGGATGTAATTTAGATTATTGTGATCGAGATCGAGATACTCGAGGGTGTGTTCGATACCGTTGAAACCGTCCGGTTCGATGTCCTCGAGAGAATTGTAGGACAGGATGATCCTGCCGGTTTGCAGGCCGGCGAAGGTGTCGTTGGCGATCGTTTTGAAATCGTTGAACGCCAGATTGAGATCTCGCACGTTGACCGAGCGGTTGAAAGGGTTACGCGGCAGCGATTTCAGATAATTCTCCCCGAGGTCGATCTTCTCGAGCCAGAGCCGCCTAGCGAACGCGTACTCCGGCAGCGTCCTAATGTGATTTCCCCTCAGGTAGAGCCACTGTAGGCGGGGCAAATTGGCGACGATCTCCAACGGAAAGTTCTCAATCAAATTATGCGAAACGCTGGCGGTCTGGAGTGTCGGCGGGAGAGAGTGCTTATGGATTTTATGTATTCTGTTTCCGTCGAGGTTCAGCCAAACGAGGGACTTGAACTGCCGCAGACCGTGTTCACTTTTTGTAATGGGATCCGGGGGATCGTTCGGTATTTCTGTGATGTCGTTCTCGCCGAGGAAAAGGGTGGCGACTGTGGTTTTCATGTGCGACCATTCGCCGGCTATCGACGACACTTGATTCCTGAAACAATGGGCACGCTTAATGTCAGGAATACGCCGCAGGATCGTTCCTACGTACACTCGAACGCGTATACAATACCTACCCTATTTCCCACTGGCACAGATTCAACGTTCTCCCCCTCTTTCGACCGTTGTTTAAAACCGCTTTAGAGACTACAAATTCGGTGAAGATGGGGAGGACGTCGGAACAGACTCTTTTATAATCGTTATGGTCTCTCTTCTTCTACCCCTCATAGTGGGAAATAAAGTACAAGTATCGGTGATGCACTAAATAAATTGGTGAACGACCCACATTTAAATAGACGTTTAAAAATACAATTTGCTTCCTCATAAAAAGTTATCCGTATAGAATCACGTGAAATCGACTTTTTTATATTATTGACTATAAATCCTAAATAACATGTTTTAAAGCGACACATTTTTTAAAAATTTAAAAGAGGAATTTAATTTTAAAACGTACAATACAACAATTTCGAGAAATCCCAAAATGTGAAAAACCATAAATTAGTGTATCTAATTTTACATCGCATTATTTCATAAACAATTTTTGTCTTATTTTCAACGTAATATGTACAATCAAATGTTTTGCAGCTAATAAGTTTTAACTCCCCTTTCATCATCCCCTTTCATCATTTTCGTTTACTTTTCGTTCGATAAATTGAATAACAAAATATAATTAGTAAACGCTCAAAATGCACACAAAGTCACAAAGCCCATTGATGGCACTAGCAGTTCCCTATGATATCGCTTGTAGAAGTTATCGGAGTGTACCAAATGTATGCATAGTGTACCAAATTTGAGATATGACGTCATCGACTATTTTGATAAATGTCAATATTAATTTTTCATGACTATTCTGAAAGTGTATATCAAGTTATAGATGCGTACCAAATAATAAAATTTTATTCCTTGTCGTTTAATGGATATTTAACAAACATCAATTAATGCGAAAAGTGAAGGAATCTGATTCAACTCAGTGAAATAATTCAGGCAGTTTAAAAATGGAATGTCACGAGGTATTTGTTTATCATTTTTATCAAACTGGGTTGATACTGGCAACGTCAAACAAAAAGTTAAATGAAAACAAGTAAGGACGGTAGCATCGCATCGAGCGAAAATGTTTATTAGTTTCTCGTTTCGTCTTTTGGAAAATATTTTTTCAACTGTAAATATGAGTGTGAAGCAAACATTTTAGACTTATTAGGGTTGAAATCCCCGTATTTTCCTGAATCATTACTTTCAGGTAAATTAGAAGTAACCGTTGTTTTTAACAGCAAAAAATTTGAATTCGACATATATACCTTATTTCTATAAAATGTAAATAGACATAGAGCTAAAGAAACGTTTACCCCTCCCTACCCTCCACACTCCCTTTCTACTAAAATCACCACAGATATTCAACCGCCATAACACTCGACCCTCCATATTGGCCTAAACCTTTAGTGATCAAATAAATCTTTTTCTTAGCGTGTGCCGGCGCCTGTTTACCGATTTTGTGGTCGATAGTCCATTTAGTAATTGGATTCAGGTAGGGTGGCCCTCGTAAGGTTTTATAGGTTGCCTACTAATAGTTTGTATTATCGGTTTTCGCTCCGGCTTTTATCTCCTGCTATTTATTCCTGGGACGGAATGAGCTCCTGAAAGATTGGACGGATGGCCTCCCATTTATGATCCGAAACAGGAAGCTGAGGTCGTACGAGCCTGACGTGTTTACTCGTTCCGTGAGGAAAATGTTCAAACAGAAAAGTTGAAGTTGTGAGAAAAATTTTCGGATTTATATTTATGTATCTAAAATTCGGATCGTTTGTAAACTGCATATTTTTGTTACGAGTTATAATGGAAACAAGAGATTTTGATTAAAAAGGAAATTTTAGATATATTGTCACCTTTTACATACTTACTATTTGTGAATATCATATTCAATCATTAATTTTTATTTTATAACATACTTAACAATTGGAAGTTTGAAAGAAAACTATTTCTGAATTGCAACAAACGTGACAATCGATTCAAAGTTAATGTTTGCATATTCCCTTTTGGATAATCTGTTTTAAGGTGACTTCCGAAAAGAAACCTCAGAATTATACGAAATGCTTAGCAACTTTTATATCTTACTACAAACAAAACGGATTCAATTCTACTTTGTCATTAATTGCTTTCAGTACTCGTTATCTGCAATACGAAGAAGGTTCACCGTTTATCGAATTCGTATTGAAGCATTACCCATATTTGATTTTGACGTAATTTATGGTAAACTATAGCTCTAATTTCTGGAATTAGCTTTTTAAAAAGTTTTATTTTGCGAAATAATGAGTTACGTAAATGTTTACTTACGAAAGGTTGTAACTGTACTGATGTCTCCAGGGTACTTCGTATTTTTTATATATATATATATATATATATATATATATATATATATATATATATATATATTTGGCGATATCGACAATAGACAAATATTTTCTTGCGGAGAAAACTCGTATATAAATAATACCTGCTGGCTGCAAACAGTGAATTCATAATACTAAATATGAGTACAGTGTATAAATACTAAATAAAATATTAATTATTCCTTGCACAGTGACCTTTCTCTCTTAAAAAATATGGGGATTTTTCTGTACCCAAATTAAATGTTTCGGAAGGTGTGTTTTGAAGAACATTTATTGAACCTTTAACATTATATCTAAGCAGAAGTAGGAACGCACTCGAAATTTAATCAATATAAACAATAACGTCTTTTTATTGTATACTCTTAGACACCCGATCGGTAGATTAATTAACGTCGGTGTATTACAGTTCCCCACGTGGCAATAAAAAGTATACCAATTACCCGCACAATAAATTTGGGACACAGTGTCAGTTCCCCGCGCTACCTGCATATCAGAAAACAATCCAGAGAAAGAAATATATTACAATATAAATCCGACATAGTAGTAATAGCAGTAGTAGTTTATTCATATTAATACACACAGGGTGTTCATACACGTCAATATATATATATATATATATATAGTTCCACAATAGTAGGGAGGTAGGCAATTTTTTTTACATTAAGTGTGCAAAACATTTTAACAATTAACGAATGGTCTAATAATAACTTAAAAATTGTAAAACAAAATTGAAAGAAAAAAATACAATATTAATGATATTACAAATGGAAATTAATTTTAAATTTGTGCAAATGATTTTCTTAATACATATATAAAATCTTATTAATAGTGTTATCTAGTTATGATAGGTTAGGTTGGGCTATTTTTAAGAAAAAATATGTAAATAGGAAAAATAAATATTTGCATTATCTTGAATTATATAAAACCAACCAAATGAATAGGTATAATTTTATCAAATATGCATCAAAATATTTTAGGATGATTTGAGGGAAGATAATGTTTAGTTACTAAATATTTTTGTCATACAAACTCACAATGACCCTCGCCGGATTCTCTGCAGGTAGCTAGCGCGATACTGGCAAACCTTCCCTTGTGGCCTCTGCGGGGAATTAGAACATATTTGCGAGGATGAATTTTTATGGCGCGGGGAATTGGCATGTATTCGATTAGCGTCTTGTCATTTACTATAAGCTAATTCCTACCAATTAAGGTCCTATAGGGTCCTATTATGCATTTTAAGATAACATGTGCATATTACATGAATAATCAAGTAAACAATCAGGAGCCTGGAATATAAAACATATTCTCTTTAGTAATATTTTAAATTCGAGTAAGGAACGAAAGTTTATTTCATTAAATAGGGTACAAATTGCTTGTAGCTTTGCTACCAAAGCATTAGGCTGTTACTCTGTAATGAAATCGATAATTTTTATATTTGAACCATAAATATTTCCCGCGTACTTCAATTGGCAATCCAGTTATGTCGTTGTCAGCCCAATTCAATATATATCCATGAATGTGAATAAAATCCCTATGCACTTTTGGCGTGTTAAGTTTATTAATCACTCTCATATATTTTCTATAACTCGTAAACTTTTCAATATCAGTTTTGATTATTCATTGGAAGCATATAAATTCCGGTTAAACGAATATCCAAATTTGTCCAAAATACAAAACAAATATCCAAACTTAACAAACATCAAAATTTGTCGACACGTTATTTGTCATGATGAAAAGGTGGATTTCACATTCGGATTATTAATCAGGTATTCTATAACTTCCCCGGCGTGGTCGTAACATGCAAATACAGGCGGTCATTAGCGTACAAAACACCGTGTATATGTTTTCCGTGAATTAACCCGCATAATAATCAGCCGCTCCGATACGAACATTTAAACCGGGCGAAATCAAATTACATCGCTTTTTCCCGGACAAAAAACGTACGTGACTCGTGAAATGAAATTTTTTTCTCAAAACACGCTTAACATATAAACGAGTCTCTTTGTATTTTAATCTTATTTAGTTTGATAATTTAAAAAAACAAAAAGATCTTTGTGTCGCCCGTCGGTAACAATCTGGCCGTCCGGAGTGAAAAAACGTTCCGGGCCCGGCCTGATGAAAAGGGTTGAAAAGGGCGGGCGGGAGGTAGCGAAAGCCTAAATTGTGGTTTCGGATGTAATTGTGGATTTAAGTGGGTTCCATAAAAGTTTTTTAACTCTTGAAACATTTATTATGCCGCGTAATTTGAATGTATCCATTCGGTTGGATCCTTGATATTTAAAAAGTCGTTTCGCTAACTTTTTAGGTGGAAGAAGTCGGGGCAGAATTTTTTTTAAATAAATATTTCCGTGGGCGGAGATCGTAATCCTGAACACCGGAAACTTTGTTTTAGGTGTTTCTCTAGAGATAACGTAATAGCTTAAATTGGTGCAAAAACTTTCTATTTCTTGGCAATTAAACCATATGCAGAAAGGATTGGGCAAGCGTAGTTGTAAACTTCAATAATGATTACAGGTAATCGACAATGCTTTCAGTATAACTAGTGTGGAAAGTTATATTTGAGATAACTTTTTACACGATACACAGTTACGGTGTAACACACATTCCACGGCGGATTCCTGTCTACTACATAAAATAATTAGATTGACTATCATCGTGAGTTTCTTAAAGAGGAATGCGGATTATTGAGTACAATTACAATTAAAAAATCAACTTGTCACCTTTCATGGCATTATTGTAAATATTATGTGAAGTTTTCTATCCTCTTGTTTATTGTGTACTACTTTTAGTTTTCTGATTTTTACTGTGACAAGATGGAGGATAAGCTTAACAGGGGAAGGAATTAAACTATTAAATTAGTTTTTTAAGTAGAGTAATTAATCGGGTTGCCAAAACAGACAAACTAACCATTTAATTGACGACAGGAGATGTGCAATGAGGTTCAAATGTCTATCAATTTAATATGTAGATTTGAATGGTAGTCTAAGGCAAAAATCATGTTTCTGAGGTTTGCACATGTGCGCCAAACTAGGAAATTGAATTTGAATTGACATTAAAATAAGGGGTATTTAGGAAAATTTTTTAGCGGCACCACTAATGTAATTGCTCAGAAAAAGAAGATATTTCGGAATTTATTGAAAGAAAAGTATTGCATGGAATGTTCTATATAATTAGAGAGCTGTTTTTTCTGCCAATCCGAGATCCACTTTCAATTCTGTTGATTTATATAATAATGGTACCATTCAAGCCTTAAAATTAAATTTGTAGCAATGTTATGAACGAAAGAAAGAAATAAAGAGAGAAAGGAAGAGAGAGAGAGAAAGAGAGAGAGAGAAAAGAAAGAAAGAAGGAAAGAAACAAAGAAAGAAAGAAAGGAAGAAAGAAAGAAAGAAAGAACGAAAGAAAGAAAGAACGAAAGAAAAAAAGAAAGAAAGAAAGAAAGAAAGTAAGAAACTAAAACGTGGGCTACAAGCTCGGAGGTGGTCAAAAAATAGTTCACAAAATGAATGTTTAAATTAAAAAGGCGTAATCGAACAATTTGATCAAAATACACATATATCATCAAAGTAACAAAACAAATAAATTTAAACATAAACGTTTATGTTTCAAATTATAAACTTCACACACGGCCTCATGTAAGATGGGATAAAATGTTTCTATGTTGTAAAAAAAACGTATTTGTATCTATTGTCAATCTTAAATTCTATGAAACTCAGTAGTTTGTGCCTATAAGGTAGGATGTAAAGATTTAAATTCTGGGAATTTATTCTTTCTCTGGGAATAAATTCTGGGTATCGTAGTAATGTACATCAGAGTGCTTTATGAATGAACAAAGATGGTAGGGACATATAGCTTTTCCAATAAAATGGGCCGACAACTCTAAATTTCGTTCCTATTAAAATTCTAATAGCTTTTTATGCAATCTAAATATCCTAATGGCGTTGGTTGAGTTTCCTCGCAGGAAATATGAGAATGAAAAAGGTAAAAACTAAATAGAAATATGAATAGAGGGCTAATAGATTTTGTAATTTACTTTTGCTATAGATATTTTACACAAAATGAGATCCAATGTAAATATAAGAAGTTAAGATCTCATTTGTGTATAGTTATATATTTACTGCATAATGAGATCCGACAAGACTGCCAAATTTCCTTTACATTAAAATAGCCGATTAAGGGATTTTGTGATCATGAACATATAGTAAATGAGAATTTTAATGGAATTCCAATGAAATTATTTACTTGTTTGCCTTACAAAATGGCGACTATATTCTTCTTTAGAGAACCGTTAATTGTAAATTATGTTTCACGTTGTTACAGAAAAAAAAAGAGAATATATTTTTAATATAATTGCCCGAGTTAAGAGTACAATGTTTTATAAAATTATTTTTGTCCAATCCAATCCAAGTAAATATATGAATCAGGAATATCACTTGGTTTCATCAAATAGTCGCTAAAAAAAAAATTAAAAAATACTTAAATTGCCACATTACTAAATTTGCAGTACGTTTTTGTTTTTCAAATAGAAAATTAATATCGCTTAGGAAACGTCTGACGGGGAGTATAAGATAAACACAAATTGTAATGGAATTAAAATTAAAATAATTACTTACTTTTTTATGTCATAAAATATCGATCAGATACTTATTTTGATATCATATATCAGATACTCTTTTAACAATTCGCAATAAGATTTTAAAAAAAATTATGCATTCTGATTTTACTTGTGTTTGCTCCGTTTCACTTCTGGCGGCGCCTCATGTCGGACACATTCTTTTTTATGAATACTACTATTAAGTATCTTTGTTGAACTTTTATATAGAGGGAACATCAGCTACGTGACTAATCACGTAAAAACAAAGGAATCGTCGATTATTAAGAAATTACTCATTAGATAAATATTAACGACCACCCATTAGTAATGACTCAGATTTATCTATCCCTGGACGAGAACTGGCGTATTCAATGTGGAATGGCCGTTGCCATCTACCCCTGCGTCTCAGCCATCAAATTAATTTATTTAGTCGTTGATTGGCTGCTCCATTATGATATCATAAAAATACTGGTAATTGGTCTGATATTTGCTAGTCGAAAATATGCATTCCATGGCTATTATGAAATATGCCAGTTGGAGGTATTACACCTTCATAGTTCTTCACGTGGGTTTAATAAAATATATATGTGTAAATTTAGATGAAACTACCTATTTCCCTTCGATTTTCTTGCATTTTCAAAATTTATTACGACTATAAATTTTAAAGAAAAAATTCGATTCCGAACAAATACTACGTGTTCTGAAAATTATTTTTTTAATGCACAACGAATACTTTATAAATTATTCATTTTAATCGTCTTGTGCTATAAATTTTAAATGAAAATGTTTTGATAAAGAATATGACACTTTTGTAAAACCAAAAGTTTATTTAAAATTTTTGATTGTTTTCGATGACCGGTTAATTACAATAAATTAATGGTTAATGTGTTTTGATTATTATCATGTTATAAAAATTAGGCTATATTTCATGAAATACGCATTTGGTATAAATTTTGAGCCATAAATATTAATAATTATTATTAATACGACCAAACGTTTTAATTTTTAGCTAAGTAAAAAATGAAAAGATTGATTCTCAAAATTTTCTTAGTAAAAATGAGACATAATACAAGTAAGTCATAAACTTTTCTGCTAAAATTTAACATTTCGTGCCTGCAAATTTGTCTGCAGAAAATGTTCTTCCAGTTAGTGTATTTTAAGGAACCTACCCTGGGAGCTTCATTGCGAAATAGATATTACTTGTAATAAATTGATTAATAAAATATTGAAGTTGACATGATATAGTACATTAGGTATATGTAAATAAATCGCTTCAATGATTTATTTGCGCGATTTCTTAAATCAAAACAAGTTAACTCTGCAGAATCCTAAAAAGTAGTGGGTGCTTCGACATTGTGAGATGTGTTTTCACACAAATTATATAAAATGTTTTCAGAGCAATATACAGTGATCTTAACATCTCACATCTCACACATACTCTTCGGCTGTAGAAAGGGTGGTTCACAACACAGGGTAGTGTTGTAAATAGTGAGGTATTAATTTAAATACCTTGAGTGAAACGAAAATGTCTGAGTGCAAAGCATATTTCATTACAAGTTTAGCTTACGCTTCAGTAAAAATGTCAGTTTTCCTGTTTCTTCCTTACTTATACATTAAAATGGTATTTTTTCAAAGTAGTCTTTTGAAATAAAGTTTCGTAGACTTCCAATTAACAAATAACATTTAGTAATTTGGGATGCTTACTGAAACTCCTTATTAATTAAAATCACTTAAATATTTCCACTTTGCAGAATTTTAATTTTGGTACGCTGACATTACTTTTATTTCCGGACCGTTGTTGACCATATTCTAGTTGGGATGCAATTTAATTGTGATCTTCTTGAGTGCGTGGGATAAACATTCTTGAAGTGCAATTTTAATGTGGCGGCGAGAACTGTCACCAAACCAAATTAATAAATATCCTTTTAAGTAATTCGAATTAGAAAATCTTGCGGTTATGACATCCCTAATATTAGTATTCTAATGGTTTTTTTTAGAAGTTGTCCGGTATTGAGGGTTAAGGGCGAGCTTGAAGTGGCAGTTTGTGGTTACGATGGCTAGCGATGCCATATACATTATCGTCCCTACCCCTTTATCGATTTCACATTTTTAAACTTTAAATTTCCCCTCCATCCCAGACGTTCTCGAAATTCCGCCGGAAGCTTCGCTGTCGCTATATTGTCCCTCTTAGATCCGATGAATATTTCACGCCAAGAGAAATGCATCTCCGGCGATTCGTCAATTCTGCTGACACGAATGCATGTACTTACTAGTTTAGACTAGTAGTGCTACCTCGCACTTGCAAGGTTGTTTTTCTTCTTTTGGTTTCCTTTATTATAATTGTCGTCGAAAGGTCGACAGAGGTGAATCCGAGCAGCGAAACCGACAGCATCCCGAGAGGAACATTTCAAAGATGATGGTAGGGATGGATGGAATGCTTTCAGCGGCTTAGGTAAAGTGAGAGCGGGTACTTTGACTCTGACATACGCTGGAATAGTGAAAAGATTTCATTTCATATTTTCGGAGAGGGGGAAGCGTTGCTAACGGAAGTTAGAACGGAAAAGTCAGAGATTTTGTGAACGAAACCAAGGGACAAATTTGTTCGAGCAAATTTTTCAATGCGCGCGAGCGATTTAGTAACAGTTATTGAACACTAAAATCGGTTATATTAAGATATTGAATTTGATGTAACACAAATAACTTAGGTTAATATCTTTGGAGGTGAGATGTGAAGGTTAATTGCTATTTAGGAGCGGAGTAAAACATTTGCAATAAGAGTATTTAAGAGTAAGAGCATTTCCAAATTCAGGAATTATGATTACTTGAAACTGAATGGGCAGTATTTTGGGCGTAGGTCAATTGGTCAGTTTCTTGGCCCCTGGTAAAAATTTATAACTAAATAAAGTCGATCAATTCTTTAGGAAATTTTATCATCTTGGCTCGTTATTTTACATGTAATGAAGGTACTTAATGTGCTGTCACCCCATAAGTAAAATATTCTACTATTATCTTCTTATAATAGGGAATAAAAGACCAAAATTCTCATAAAACCGCCATAAGGGGATTTCTAACGCATCGCTATAAAACTTACATACATACCCATAGAACACAAAACGCTAGGACCTACAAATCTGTTAGAGTGAATATCTTGAATGTATGTCAAAATGGTATTGCTATGGTTCGGAAATCGATTTGCTTCAAATGCAATGGAGTTATGCTGAAGTTTAACTCTCAATCCTATACCAGATAGTAGAGGCCCAAAAGACCTGCGACAACGGTACGACGGCCATCAGCAAATCATGTAACTACATTGCTTGCGAGTTTGAATGGATTCTGATGCAATAGCTTACTTGCTGACACGTGAGTTATTGATTTTTTGAAAAATTCCTACTATATTTGTTTTGTAGGTCGACTACTACGTGGAATAAGAAGAGAAATGTAGAAAATTATATTTCAAGAGTTACAGCACATTAAATAGTTTCATTAAATATTTATTTGAATGGACCCTCGCTGCATTGCTCACTTACTGGTAGTTTGTCGAAATCCTTATTAAGAGAGTTTTATAGCCCTTTTAGTCCTATATCTCCTGATATCAGAAGCGAAATGTAGGAAGTTCTACTTCCAAAGTTACTGCACATTGAGCGATTTCATTATATGTACAATAACCACCTTTGGCGGAAATGACTCGTCCAAAACACGATGCAAGAAATCTTCGTTATCATTACACATGTACCTACCGTATTTCCCCGAAAATAAGACCGGGTCTTATATTAAATTTTACTTGGCGAAATGCCCTAGGGCTTATTATCGGGGGAGAGGGTTTTATTTCTCATGCCCATAAGGGTATAAAATCATAATTTATTCAAGTACAAATGTATATATTACATGCCATAATCTCCATATACTCATTCTAATACAGTCATATCATTTTCCTGAATTTCGATTTGATTTTCAGATAACGCTGTTTTCAATTCGATTAAAGGTCCCAGTCTCTCATGTATAGCAATATAGGTCTCTTGGAATGAACATTTTCTGTCCATATATCCCGCTCGTAGTGCATTAGCAACATAACTGTCGGCAATTTTCTCCCAAGAATTCCTTACCCAAGTCACGACTTCATGCAGGTTAGGCTTCACAAAGTTTCCACGTTGATTTCTTTCCATTCTGTAGGCAACATAGTCATAGGGTTACTTGTGTAAATGGTCCTTAAATGGCTTGTTAATTGTAATGTCAAGAGTCTGAAGATAATCGGTCATTCCGGCGGGAATCATTATTTGGTCTATTTTTCTTTCTATAAGAAAATTCTTCATGTCTTTAGCGCGATGAGAGCTGGCTGAATCCCAGACCAGTAGACATCTTTGGATACCTCTTAGAACAAGAGGAAACATTAAATCGATCCACCTCCTTCTAACAGCTTAAGTGCACCAGGCTTTTTCGGAGTGAAGAACATAAACGCCTGAAACACATTCAATTCTATCTTTCTTCCCCTTACTGATGATTAGAGGTGGAGCTTTAGTCCTGTCCAGACGGACTGCCAATATACAGGTACCCGTGTACTTTCGTATCCAGTCGAGGGAATGTAGATGTACGAGGGACCGATCTGTTCAATTGTCGTTTGAGTTCCTTGGCCCATATACATTTCAGTTTCATCCATAGCAATCATGTTGCAGAATTGGTATTTTGAAAAATCGATACCATCAACAAATTATTTAAATGCAAGTGCACATTTAATTACCTCGGGATCTTCCAGTTTGAACAACGTTGTAGATCTTCTCAAAGGTAGTTCGTATCGCCGAAGAAAGTTATCCAGCCAATGCTGCGATGCCTTGAATTCTTCTAGTGATATATCTAACTGAGGTACTGTTGCAATGGCAAATTTTTTAATGTCAGCCCTGGAAACAACCAAAGCTTCTGCTCTCCTGCTAATGATCCTATCGAAAATGATTTCTTCTATTTCAGGAAATAATTGCTGCCGACCTGATCCGCATTTGAGTTTCTTGACGTTTCCGTTGTCCACCTGTTGAGCGAGGCTATCGTATTCCGCTCTCCATTTGCGGACCATTCGAAGTTCCAAGTTCTTCTGTTTGCAGAAGACTGAAAGATTCTTGTCCCTGGAGTCCTCCACGATTCCTTTCTTGAATTCAAAGGAATAGTTCTTTCGTTTTGCGCTCATCTTCTCTGGGGATCAGAATATTAAATTACGTAAGCACATAATACAAAATTATTATTAAAATATTGAAATAAAAGTGCAGGAAAATGTTTATGTAACAAAAAGTAGATTCTACATGTACTCACCCCTTTCGCTGCTTCACAAATCAACAATTCACCTGACTTGAACAACGTTTGTGAGGCATTAAATAAATGTTTTGCTGTTTTGGTATTTATATATGGACAAAACGGGACCTTAAAATGTTACTGTTAGTTTTTCCTGGAACTAAGGAACCTAGAAACGCGTTAAATGATAATCGTTAACGTGTTAAATGAGGATACGAAGTGATTATGCCGTCATTTTATCCCGAATGTACCTAGAAATTCTTAAAAAGTATCGTGAAATTGTCAGGTTTAATCCTGATTAGCAATTGGGCTTATATTCGGGGTAGGGCTTATATTACTATCGTCCGTAACAATCGTACTAGGGCTTATTTTCGGTGTAGGTCGTATTTTCAGGGAAATACGGTATATACCTATATATATATATATATTCATTTATATAAAGTTTATTTCAAGACATCTAGGCGGTAGTAATATACATACAATCTTTTCGTGTAATAAATAAAATTTGCAAGTCTCCTGCAAGATCTGACAAATATCTGGCAATATACCGAATTTTTAAAGGCATTCGATCCTTCGTGTGTGATTGCAACAATACCTATTGCTTAGTTACAATGTTTGCTTTATACAGATCTGACTTGAGATTTATATAGACATAGTCTAAAGATGGAACAGAATTTTTTTCGTTTGCCCGGTATCGTGTTGATTATTAGTCTGTTGCGCAATAATGTGTTACGTTTGGTATCTACTTTGAGAGCACTGACCAATCGTCAAACATCGGAATTGACTCTTCCTTTCCTTCTATTTAGCTATGCCAGCATCGTAAGGTGTTTTTTGGAATTAACCCTTAATATTTCCAAAATCTGTTCTACTTATTAAAAACACAATTCATGTTCACAAACAAAAACTTCAAATTCATGAACATGTTTTGCTATCCACTGTGGATAATATTCAGGTTTAATTTGAACAATGCTTTACATTGCGTATATTAATGTACTACTATTAAACAAAATCAAAAATTTTTTATGTAATTAAAGATGCAGTAGTATAGTAATATTGCCTTTTGCTTAATTTTCAAGCATTTTTTTGAAAAAGTCTTCGGTAAACGTGATTGTAGATTCTTAGATATAATACATATCCCCTCAACGATCCCATCGCATAAATATCCCTTCTCCAGCAACGAAAAAAATACTATACCCGATTTTCCTTTAAAAAGAGCCTCCTAATTTCTCCATACACATCACAATATGCATACATTTTGAGAATTATTAAACGTCCTCTCAACAATATAGAAACCCTCCCTTCAAAGAGTAAATAGATTATATATATTTCGGTACAACATTCGCCGTGACTCGAGCATATCGAATTTTCCGAATTGTCAACGAATTTATATCTTCTACATACATAAGTGAGTTTCAATTTCTCGAGCTAAACTTATACCCCCCACTCGACAATCCCTAAAGGAGTCGGATTCCGAGAGTGTATTGCGTACTTTGCGGACTTGTTGGTAAGAAATGTCAGCGTGGGATGAGAATAGGGTGGAAAAATGTTTTTGTCGCCTTTGTTGGAATTCGCGTGAATCTTGATGTGAGGAGGAAATTGAAATTTATGCTCCGCGGACAACGTGCGGCGTTTTAGCACGTTATCGACATGACTAAGTAATGAAAATGAACTATGCAACGGAAAACCAGTGAGTCGATATCAATCCATCTGTCTAGAATTATACGACAAATGAAATGAAATTTACGTGGATCGCACGAATTTAATAAACCAATTTTTATACCTCAACAGAGACAAAGTCCACAAGAACTTGTCTAACCAAGTCTCCCTAATTAGCCGAATCTACAATAATACATTTTTAAAAGAATTAGGTACTCAATGCTGTGATCCTAATTTCAAAGAATTTAATTGAAAAATATTTTCAGGGATGCCATAATTAGTAATTAATATACAAGCGCTGATTTAAATTAAATTTCGTTATTTCTAATTATTAATCCCATTAATAATACGCCGATTGAATGTGGATAATTATCCATTAAAGTTTAATCTCGAATTTCGTTAATTGATTACGTTATTTTGTTCATGGAACAGTGGCATTACCATTCGAATTGTGCTAATTAAGAATGACTGTTCAAAGCATAAAAAACATTCGTTATACGCAGTAATCAAACGATATTAAGGGAACAATTGTAAAATTAAATTCTAAAAACAGATCGAATTTAATTGGAAAATATTTTCGTCGTTTCGTTGTCTCGTAAATAAATAACAATCATTTCAGATATATTTTATACAGACAAAAATTAAAGAAATTACAATTAATAATTATGTCTACTTGTGTATAGCAACTGCTTCTAACTAGTGAAAACTGAAGTAAAGGAATCCAGGTGCAAGTTCATATTTCTACACCCCCTATGCTACGTTTCTTTAAGTATACATCCACTTTAATATAGTAGCGTTGGTATACGAAGTTATTGCTCTGAAAGACATTAAGTTGACGTAAAAATTATTAATTTACCCTAAAGGAAATTTGTGTTGTCCAAAAAACTCATTCGAATCGGTAAACTCGTTTAGTGGCTAATAAAAAGTTCAGTCTGAGGTTGACGTTTCGTTTAAATGTCTCCCAAGAGGCGCGGGTCGGGAAAAAATTTAATAAAAATTTCAAATATTTACGTCGGCTTTAGCGGAACTTCGAAGGCCTTATGAAGTATAAAGTTTAATTGTACGATTGTGGTGATTATATCAGTCTGACACGAATTAATATCTGCTGACTTTAAGCAAATGACAGGTTTATTGAAAAAGGTTTAGGTGTTCGGTGATATTTTTATATCTTTGTTGAACGAATAATGTATTGGATCGATAATTGTGAATTTTGGATAATATTTTTAGATATGGAAGTATATAATTCGCAAACCTTTTATGGTAACATAGTTATGTTTTGCAAGTGAAAGACTTAGAAAATTAATTCAGTAAAAATTTCAAATATCAACATAAGCTTCCAGATTTCGAAAGCAATATAACATTTAAACTTGCCTTTGAATTTCTTGAATCAAATGGAAAGGGATGTATAATCTAGTGAAATGACTTGCTTTCAATATCTTGTATGTGATTTATCCCAAAAGGATATAGGATATGTTTCCAATCACTGGCATTTACCTACAGGTAATATCATAAGCCAAGATATGTCAAGGACATGATACAGTATGCATTCAGAATATATACAGTGCGTCCCACGCTATTTTCCACAGCTGATGTATTCGAAATGCGCCACCCGAAAATTTTGGAAAGACTTTAATTGTGTTCAAACACTCGCTTTGTCGCGTCCATAAATGTTATTTGGTTAATCCATTTCTTAAAATTGACCATCAACTTTATTTTATTTAAAGGGCACCTCTTTATTTCAGTAATTGATTTTATAATTACCATTCATTCTTGAAATAATCGTGTTTCGAAGTACAACTTTAATTAATGCGCAAAGGCGTAAAGCAAGAAAGAAAATTTTTTCATTTTCTTTAATTTTATACCTACTCAATTTTCATCAATTGCTAAAAATATGAATTCTCACAGTTACTTAGTTACCAAATGTATTAGTATTTATCATATAAGTATTTATGATGTCTGTAATGTGCTTAAGTTAAGTAGAAATTGTTAAACTGAAAACAAATAAACTAAATAATTGAAGTGATAACAATTCTATAAATTTATTAAATTGGATATTGTATACATATATTTGTACAATATTTTTTTATTATTGATCATTAATATTAATTTTATTATTATTTATATTTGATCGTAATTAAATTTTTTTTTCGATATTTTTGGACGCTGCACTTCGGAAATATTAAAAGTAAAACGTGGATCACTGCGTATATTACTTGCAAATAGTTTAGACAATTTCTACATTAAATTTTAATTATTATCAAAAATAATTTATAACTGTTCCAGTGCATGTAAATATCTATATACATAAAATATACTTGGTAAAGTATTCAGTCTGTTTTTGTGATAGATTTGGGGTCTAGTAAAATTTTTGAACACAGGCCCGTTGTTTGCTACGTTGTCGCACTTTTGAAAGGAAGTTATAGAATTGTAGTATGTGAAATTAAAATGAAAATCCTTCTGTGTTTTTCCTAAATTTGTTATGACGTTTAAACGTGAAATTGAATTGATAACAGTTTTCGAAAAATATTTAGATTTTTTTGGAAACTGTGTCAGGTTTCGAAGGTACCAGAAGAACCTCTGGAAATTTCCTCCGAGGCTATTAAGATCTCATGTTTATGATTAAAAATTGATGTTTCAAATTAATCTCCTGGACTCCAATTTTGAACTTTTCAATTTCAGCTTTCCAAAATTCTAAATAAAATTTCTAGTTTATCTAGTTTATCCAGTTTATCTTTAGCATAATTTAGACTTTCTAATGATTGAAATTTTAACAAGAAAGCATATGGAACCTATCCGGGACTATTTTGGAATATCTGAATTTATCTGTGGTTTCAGGAATGAAATAATTTGAAATTTTTATGAACATTATATATTCGAACTGCATTCGAAATTTGTATTCATGTTTCAGCAACCTAATATTTTTCTTTTGTAAAAACAACAATGAACTACTAAAATGCAGATTTCTCGAAATCAATGAGAGTAATCGAAGCAGGACCACTTTTTTGCAGGAAATAAGATGGTTACTTTAAATTTTATATCTAACAACTTTTCTTCCATTTTCGTAGATGTTTTGAATATGCAGTTACTAAAAAACTCAAGTTCTACGTCAGTGAATTGATACCAATCACAGTTTCGTTATTTGATTTGCCCGATAAAGCTGTGTCAACATACATATATCAAAATTGTTACTTCCGGGCAGTGTACTTCAGGTATACTGCTCAAATTAAGCAATTTTTTACTAAGGTAGGTTTACATAAATGGGATAATTTCGGTCCAAAGAATATGTAATAGGCTTTTGTTCACACCTTTTATAGATACCCTGTATATGTCTATATAGGGGATTTACATTCACTTTGGTTAATTAATGGTAATTTTAATTACTAACTGTATATTGCATATTTAGGCATCATCTTGCATACTTCTTCAAAAATTGCATTTGTTACATAATTACGTTCTATGATCGCTGCCACTGCAGTATGCAATCAACCTGTGGTATACGATCTACCTGCGAGCCAACTTTTGTACGAGGAGCAATATTCGACTATTTATCACAATGATTGAGGCTTGTGACAAACAGCCGACTACTTACGAAATTCGTTTTAAAAATAATCCATTCTTCTTCTTCTTAAACGTATTCTCATGCCTCAGAAGTCCTGATCTCATGGAATGAGATACATCTATTTACTTTAGTTTACCATGCTTGTCAGTCCATTGCTTCAGTTAGCAGAGTCTGTAGTGGTGTATTTGTGTTTTTTTTTTACTTGATCTATCCATTTAACAGATGACCTGCCTCTCTCGGTGGTCCACCTTTCCACCTTTTTCTAGGTTGTCTCCCTCCTGTCTTGCAGCATATCCAAAGTATTTTAGAATTCTTCGGCGACATATTGTGGACAATTTGTCTTTGATCTTCAACTCTAAGAGTACCTTAGGGTACCCAAAAACTTACTGTCGATTGGAAGAAACAATTATTCCTTTGTTTATTTAATTTTGCTATAACAAATTCCACTGGAAATTCGATTGATTTTTCAAGAGAATTTTTCCTCAGTGCAATTATGTCATGTATGATTTCGTTTGTCCGTTGGGAAAATATTATTAATGTTTATGAATTTTGATAAAAATGTTATTTTGTTTTATTATGTCGTAAACTTCTGAATCGATTTAAAAAACTTGATATGCGCATTGATAACGGAGCAATTTGCTTCAGCTTTGATGTTGAGAGTAATTGCATAGAGGGAAGAGTATTCGACGTGTTAATGAAATGATATTTATTGATTTTAAAATATTAGTTATATTAATTTGTAAAATGAGGTATTGCACGGTCTGTGTCATTCTGCTCACAATCATGAAAACTAAATAAAATTGTCAACCTAACCTGCATTATAAAGATGTTGCGATATCGACCTTTTCTCCAAACTACACAAAACCGTTACTTTGGCAGTGATTGTTACTGCCTTCGTCAAATCATACTTTCCATTATATCCACGATGATTCTTCCTGGTCCTGATAAGGTGTAGGTTCAATATGATACGTTCCTCGGCCCCCCTCGACTCGATGAAATAAAAACCGAAACGGGCAGACTGGAAGATTACACAGACATTCCACATAACGAATTTCTCGATCCTTTTTCATGCTAATTCCCGACGCCACGACCGACGTCGGGTCCCACCCTCGCCCACCCGCGCCTCTCGTACTTTGTATACGCATTGCGTCAGAAGTATAATTACATCCGTAGATTTAATCCGCGCGTAATATTGTCTTTTATCCACCATGAATTATATTCCTTCAAAATTAATTTTTAGCCACTCGGAAAAGTCGAGCCATTTCAATAGCTTCCCAGACCAGAGGAGGAAAAGAGAACGGGAGAGAGGAAAAGGGAGATCGGGTCTAAAAATACCGGAGTAGGGCGGATTAAATGTTAAATGGGGTCCTCCTCGGCGGCGTCTGGGAACGATACCCCTCCTGATTCGTTCTCGCATTTTTCATAATAAATGTTTTAATGCGAAGCTGAGGGGCGGCATCTCCGCTAAAAGCTTTCCCTGTCGAGGTGAAAACATTCTGGAACAATGTTTTGTTTAACTAAGTGATTTTTGTTTATTACCGGCGGGGCAGAAAGAAAAATTAATGTTCTGTCTTTTCGCCTCAAAGACCGGCTCATTACGGCACGACGTTAAAATGCAGCCCCGGCTCTATTCTCTCCTAATGAAGCTACACGCTCAAAAGGAGAATCGATTGGCGGAAACTTTAATCAATTATGTCTAAGGAGGGTTTCTTCATTAAGGAAAATTTGTAATTTGGGCGAAAATATTGGTGCTATTTATACGTTGTGAACCGAACCTAACTTAATAAAGTCGATCATATGAAAAGTGCACATATTTTATTTTTTGCATATCTTTAAGTACAGTCTATGTACACAAATTGCATTAATTTATTTCCTATAGCACCCTCAAATACTAGACATTATTATATGTTGATTTAATCAAAATCATCTTATATGAATATGCTTCCTAAGGGAGGTAGCACGCTTTGAAGATGGCGTCTCAAGTTCGAGTTTCTTCAAATATCTTTTATGTAAAATATGTGCAATTTTACAAACACACCCATTTTTAGATTTGACTGGTGTACACACGGATTTTAAAATGGGATCAGAAGCACCTTATTCGGAGGGAGGGAAGGGGACAAGTAATCAATGGACACTTTAAAATATATTTTTTTTTTAATTTACGGCAATTCTGGTATTACATTTAAAAAAAATCAACCTTTAAATATTACCATCTAGGTGGTGGCTGCAGGTGTCTTTTATGAGAAATGCATTATTAATCAGCATGCCAAAATTTCATTACTTTTTGGAATTAGAGAAAAATTTAGGCGTTCTATATGTTCCCAGCATACGACAATCAGTACCATCAAATTCAGTTAATAATATTACACGATGTTAGTTTCAGATCGTGAAACAATTGTTAGAATGACATTCCCGGTGAAAATACCATACCTACAATAAACTTATGTCACTTAAAGTAGCGGCCGGCTTAAGCTTCACCCAATTTGTAGGTAAATTATAGTACGTTGCATTTTATTTGAGGCAAGATTACAGTAAACTTGATACAAGACACCCCAATAAAAGGTCTTAAATTATCTGTTTTATGGGGAAAGGTGAAATGTTTTATTGCCGATTAGGAGATGGTGTCGGATGGTCGTCTTGGATATTTTGACCGTACCGGAATTTTTAAATGATCACAGACAAATTAATCTTTTCCACACCATGAACAAAATTTAAAATCATCTCCTTTTCTCTTTTTTACCTATGGTGTCTAGGCCATTATGATACAGGTTCTATGTCGTCGACTTCTTCCAATCCTTCATCGCCTAATTCTGGTCCTTCGCCATACTCCATATCTTCATCCACTGCTATTTCTTCATCTGAACCTGCTTCTTGATTTATTGCAAGTTCCCCGTTTAATCAAGGCCGCCACATTTTAAAAATTTTGCAACAAACACTTGTCAAGATTAGAGAAAAATAAAATTATTTTAATATACCACTTCTTTAATATATTTTCAGTCCCTATCTTACCCACCGTTAAACCAATTTTACCTCGTTATTAGGTAATTTAAGTTTACACCACGACTCATCAATGAGCATAAGTTCTTAAATTCCCTGTTATTGTCTAAGTACGGTCCATTTAATATATGTAAGTACCCTGTCACAACGAGCGGATAACAATTTTTAAGCGTCTTCATCTTCTTCGTTTATAATCGTTTACATTCGGGGTCCGGGTAATGCGTACCACAATTCGAGTCTCAAATAAAATGCGACGAATTATACATAAATTAACAGCCAGTATTCCTAAAAAAATATATATTTATGAAATATGCAGTTAGGTAAATATTCCTTTATTGCTAGCTCCTACTTTTTCATTTTGTCTACATTATATGTATACTTTCACTAAATGTTATTGCTGTAGTGTATGACAAAAGATCCTGCAGGATTGCTAACAAATTTCCCTTACTTTGGACCAATTAGAGCTACCCCCCCCCCTATTTCATATTTAATTCCTACGATTAATCCGTCCCCAATTCTCTTCGTCCTTCTCGTTTTATACCGAAAATAAACAATTGTATCCATTCCATATCTAATAACCGTAATTTATTTCTTTCCTGGTACCGTACAGCTTTACGAAAATTACACGATTCTCCTAAAAAAACAGCCTTCATTAAATAACCGACGTTCTGTTCCTTTGTTGGTTATTTCCATGGCAGTCTCAGGTGCGTCCGACTGATTGACGATAAAACATGCTTAATTTAGTGGCCTTATCTCGATGCGAAGGATGTTAAAGGATAAAGAGCAATAAGGCCGTCGATGGACGTACGAGATGTGTAAACACAAATTTGATGTCCGGCTCTAATTTGATGGCTTGAAAGATTGTTATCTATCGATTTCCTCCAAGAATAGCAAAAATGCCTTCTTATCTAAAAGGATAAGTGAGGTTGAAATATGAGGTTTTGAAGTTAGGCTGGGCTTGGGTCACTTGGTTAGTAGAGTGAGTTAGATTTATTGACACTTTTCCTAATTTCTCTATTATTGCGTTCTATATTTATGATTTTTAGTGATGAGGTGCATACATTCATTAAGTGTCTTTTATTTATTTACTACACAACTCGAGATGCTACTTCAGTATTTCGATATAATTTTGTGTGAAAAGCTAATTTGACAGAAATTTTATAAGTGCCTTCAAGGAAAGGTGTGTCTGCGTATGGAACATCAGTCTTTTCTCGAACAATTCTAATTGTGTTGTGCTACGGGTTTAGTCAAACCAGTCAAGTAATAAATGCCTCCGAATTTTGGAGCGGGATCCGCAAAATGAGACATTATTGATAACAATTGGTCTGTTTAAAAATTTTGAAAACGTTGAACACGAAATTGGAGAATTATTCACCAATTCCCATTGTGGAAATTGCGGCTCCACCAAATTCGACAAGCTAAATCTACATGCGAAATCCATGAAAAAATTAAGTAAACTTTAACCGCAATATTTACGCAGTGCGTCGTATTACAATTGGAACTGAAACCTTAGCCCAATTGAAGGATAGAAATAATTCCAATTCCCATATGAATAATTAAAAGTTCCCGTAATCGATACAGATCACAATGGGATAGCAATTAGGACTGATTTCCAGGGTCAGATTGATACGAGAGTCGATTAATGACCACGCAACGGTGGTTAACCGTATCTCGCAAATCTAGTAAAGTCGTAATTTATCGTGAATTTTTTTGTTCACTTGATCACCCGGTATAAATCATAAAGTTGGTTTAATTTGGTGGTATACATGGTGTATTCCCACTCTATTTGAAACCTAAAATAATAGTTACTAACTAACATCGTGCACATCTTATCTGTGAATTATGTTTCTATTGCACTTCTAAGTTTTTCGTGAAATGCAGGTTGTATAGTTGCAATTAAAGTCACAAAACTCAATTTTTTGTCCAAGAATTAATTTACATCAAAACCTACAAAATTCTAAATTCCTTATCACAAATAAACGAGGGAAAATTAATAACAACGGTTGCTAATTTCACAGAAAAACAAGAAAATTCAAGACGGTGAACATGAATCATACTCAATAAATGATGAGTTATAAGTTCCAGCTCGGGGAACTTATTTTTAAAAACTAACTAAACTTTTATTTACACTACTTTAATGTGAAATAATCAAGACTAATACGTCTGCTACAATAAAGTGACCAAGGCTGATATGTATAATATGACAAACTGACCAAGACTGATACGTATGGTATAACAAACTGACCAAGACTGATACGTATGGCATAACAAACTGACCAAGACTAATACGTCTGCTACGATAAACTGACCAAGACTGGCTATGCGGCTTACAAACCTATATTTATATGCTTTTACAATTGTTTAGGTAAGCAATTCCTATCTACTACAAGGGTCCATTGTTATACTATAAGGGTCCATTGTTATGGGCTGACATAACTCATCTTTAAGTCAAAAGGAATGACGAATGACGGGAAATAAAAATACTGAAATATTCGCGATTAGAACATTTAAATAACAAATAAACAAAATAAAGTAAAATCAATTTTTTCAAAAGATTATGGAAATCCTCACATAAATAAAGCAAAAGTATAAAAGCAAGTTAACGAAATTTTGAAAAAAAATCTTATTCAAGTCCAGTATGGATTATTCCTAAGAAATTAGATTCAACCGGAATACCGAATGGCGCATGGTAATGGATTAGTCACGGTAAACGATAAATCCATTAACAAATATTGAAGATCTGTTAGAGATATTAGGTAAATGCTATCGGTCTCATTCATAAACATATTTTAACGTTAAAATTAATTTTCGTCTAACATAAAAGACGTTTACCTAGTGTCACAGATGTAACTATGACATTCCGTATATTCTTAACATGGAGGTAACTATATTTACCTTACTAAAACACGTTCTAAACGCATTTTAAGCTAAAATCCATTTCAACGTTAAATGATTTTATGAATAGGAGAGCAAAAGTTTACAACTTTAGACCTTGTTTCGGGATTTCACCAAAAAATCAAACAGTAAAATATTCGAAAAAATCGCTTTTTCAGCAGAAATCTAACATTAGAAGATATCAAGACGGCTTTCGGTTTTCATTTTCATTTCAATAATACTTGAAAATTAGCGGGCGCCTAACTGTAATCAGAATTATAACAGGAATATTTTCCCAAGGAGAAGTTGCCATGAAGATATCACATAAGCAATGAAGAATAATAGTTGATAAAAATATAAGTTTATTTACAAATTTCTTTTAAATTAGTGAAAATGCTTTAGAGCCATTCCTTAGAAGTCGGTCAGGTTCACATTTCCCATTCACATTCAAAATTAACATTTGCCAATCTACTCTAACAATAAAGACAATCAAATATAGAAATAATTCAGAAATTCAGTGAGTTGTTTTTAACTTATAACTGGTAAAAATATTAATAACTAATGGTTTAGGCACAGTCTCAAAAGCAATAATAAAAAATATAGACATTTCTGATGAATAAATTGGACAAAGATAATAAAGGACTCCAAATTCTAATTAAGAAAACCAAGTTTAAATAGCTTCAAGAACAATTAAAAATTTTAATCAAACATTCATTAAATTGCACATTGATCAAGTAACATTCAATACAAATCTAGTTGATACGAAAATGTTTAAGGGAAAAAAATTATAATGAAAATTATTTTTAACTACAAATTCATATCCTAGAGGGTATTGATGAAAACAGTTAAACAAATACTCTTATTATCAGTATTAGTACTACTACTATAAGTACTACTTATTATTTATCAATAAAGAGTTTTATAGAATGGCATACATTTGCCAGAATAAAAATGCTGCACCCTTCACTAATAGACTCAAGTCCATTTATCAAAGAACTAAAATGCATTTCATTGACACTCACCTTACCTTCACAGGAACATTTATCAATATTAATATCTTTAATAAAGTATCATTACAAACAAATGACATAATGTTTTTACTTTACAATTAACAATTAAACAAACTTTAGACTACGTTCTTTTTTCTACTCCATACCTAACAAAGATGATCGTACGAATTTATTGTACTCCATATATCCATTTTATAAATACATACATCGCTATTACCAGTGATAGTAATCAATATGTAGAAATAAACAATAAAAATTGCACGAAATTAATTAATTAACTAATGCAGCAGCGATTTTAGGAAAACAATAAGTACTGACTGAGGTAAGGACTCAGGTGACTCAAGATACATCTTGCTAGCTGCTAGCAAGATACAGCTTACAAGCTGTCAACTTCAATGGAATCAAGAATAGCGAAAAGTTATGAAAAGTAGTAAATGCTATGAGATTATAGTATACAATACCTAATCGACAACAAATGGTTATTTACTGTATCAAATAAATTATCTGTATCGACATTATGTGCAAATAGTATTTCCTGTACTGAAATAATTATACAAAATCAAGTTTTACATTTAGCAAGTAAATCGCCAGCTTTTGTAAGAACTACAAAAATAAAGTGTACATTTTAATGAAAATTATGTTTTAAATGTACCACTGTATATACGTAATGGAGATATGGATTACAGTAGTCACTTACCAAAGGAAGATTTACCTGGATTAAAACTAATAAAATTTAATAATTTGTAAACAGGTAAGTAAAAAGTTTTCTGGTCTGAGTTTAATAGTAGTTTAAATGAAATGATTAATGGACCATATGCTACAAGACCCAAGTTTTATTTAAGTACTTTTACAAAATTTATGTAGAAAACTTTTAAGTTATTCATTTAGGTAATTCTTCAAATTAAAAAAATAATAACGATGATAGAGAGATGATAGAACGATTTCACAATTTTAAAAATATTGGTTCTCAAATATTTCATTATTTCATTGTAAATTTATGAATAGAAAAGAATTCTCCATCAATTGCTTCAATTCCCACATATTTAGGAGAAAATAAAATATACTTTATAAAACACCTGGTGCAACAGTTGCAAATCGTCGACCAAACAATGGAATGTAAAAGGAGAAAAATAACATGTGAAACGCGGACGTGTATTTCCATTAACGTTTTACTATTATTACGTTTTAATTTCAATACTTATTTTATTGTGGTTTCATAAATACCTAATTAATAATTAACCATAATACGATTTATACCTTTTTAATAACTATCGGGGTTATTATTAGTTATTTAGTTCAGCACTCACTGTTAACGATATTGTATTCGATATGCTTTATAATAATATTTTGTACTTTATTTATGAAAAATTTATTATTTGATGATATGGATACTTTATTCATGATGTTTATACCTTTTTTAAGATAATGTTAACCGCTCATCTTTCGACAGGAATAATTTTAAATACTAACGATATTGACTTCGCACTTCATAATTATTTTCTATTTGACGTCTCTTGTTGAGTTCAATAAGAATCATAAAATGAAGAGATGTTATATCCGACGCTATTTAAAACCTAAACTATTTATTATTGACCAACAGAGAACACACATGATACCTTATCTGTGGATTCTGCCTGTGTTACACTCGTAAGCTTGACATCGAAAAGCCGGAATAATTTCTCACGTTATTCCCTATAGAGATGTGTTGGAGTGTCATGATTCTGTTAATTGGCATGCTAAAATACTTTTGCTTTTGTTTTTGCACCGGGCGATTCGAATTAGAAAAATAAGTAATACGTTTTCCGTATTTCCACCAACGTAAAATCTAGTATTCTATGAAATTCATATGACACAGTTGATTGGTGACATTTTAGAAAATGATATGAAAGAAGTTAAGAGCAATTAAACCAACTTAATTATAAGAGATATCGCGATATAGCGACCAGGACAGAGGTGTTCATAGGCGTCAACAATCAATGGATTATAGGGACCTATTTTATGAGTTCATGTCACCAAAATAAACATAACTATATTTAACCTACATACCGGATAATTATTAACAGAGAAATTACTTACATTTAATCCCAGTGCTTTCTTCATAATATGCCTTTTGTATACTATATCTAAGACATAAATTACTTATTATTTAAACTTCGGACCACCAGTATACCAAAAGCATTTTTAAGACTGACAACACAATTTTCCTCTCTTCTTAGCAAATGGACTGTAACTTTTTCATCAGCATTAAAACTTAACCATTCAAAAGGTATATGTTTTTCACAAAACGTCATAATGCAAATTCCCCATTATACATGCATGATACCTCTAAAACTAAACAATTTATGAATTAATTCCTCACAGGAGCTATTCCCTAGAGCGTTGAAAAAGTGATAACTAATGAAAGAAAAGTTAATATCTGAAGTTTTGCGGTGCTAGAAGGGATGCTAGTGGCGTAAAAGGCTTTTTACAATTTGCCACGTAATGAACTTGTTAGTGAGATGTTCTGTGTGCGCGATCTAACCAGACTATGAACCTTGGCCCGTCCCGTGCGCCTTGTGTTGTCATGTCACTTTGTACTGTTCCACGCCTACAACTTGTCACTCGTTGAATAGATGTTTAGCAAAACAAAGAGCGTTATATTGATTCCTACGAAACCTAAGTTATCCAGCGATAATTAGATCATCAGTCCCCTGCACTCTGCACAAACAGGTTATGGGCCCAGGATTCGCGTGACTGGAAAAATAGTTTTACTGTGCGAGAGAAGAAGCCTTCGATCTCGTATACCCGTCCGAGTGAGGTTAGGAACAGCACGTGTTTCCCAAGAGAAAAAGCCGGAAAGATGTCTTCGTCGAACGTGACGCGTATCGAGACCCTCAACAAAGAAAACTACGATACGTGGAAGATGCAGATGGAAGCGCTGCTCATCAAGAACGACGCGTGGGACTACGTGAACGGCACCTTCAAGAAACCGGAAGAATCAGACGCTGCAACCTTGTGGGAAAGAAACGACAGCAAGGCCAAGTCTGATATCGTACTTGGAATAAGCCCTTGTGAACTCAAACAAATTAAAGGATGTAACATCTAGGGAAGTTTGGCTGAAACTGGAGAGCATCTATCAGTCCAAGGGACCGGCGCGAAAGGCGACACTCTTGAAGCAGTTAACTCTGCAGAAGATGGAGGAACCAGGCGATGTGAATGAGCATCTTCGAAAGTTCTTCGATGCGGTCGACAAGCTGAGTGAGATGGACGTTTCAATCAACGATGATTTGCTAACGATAATGCTGCTATACAGTCTACCGGCCAGTTTTGAAAACTTTCGTTGTGCTATCGAGTCTAGAGATGAGTTACCATCTCCTGAAGCTCTACGAATTAAGATCGTCGAGGAAAGCAACGCCAGGAAGGTCGAAGTCACTCAGAAGCCACAAGGAGCGTTATTCAGTAAGGAAAGCAAGTACCAATATAGGAATCAACGAAATCAAGGAAATTCGGACAAGAAGCAGTCCAATGGGAGAAATAGCACCAAGAACGCCTTCAAGTACCGTTGTCACAGATGTAGGGAAATAGATCATAAGGCCGCAGATTGCAAGAATTTGGAAAATCACAAGCCTACAGCCAACAATGCAGTAGATGAGTCCTACTACTCGAACAACGTTGATACGAAGAGTGGAAGCTGGTGTCTAGACAGCGGAGCTTCGTCACATCTTTGCAGTGATGTGAATGTCCTTTCCGAATTGAAGTCCAATAATAGGAAGCTCAACCTTGCCAACAAAACCACGACATCGATAATGGCCGAAGGAAAAGCTCTTCTAAAAGCAGACGTTTTCGGTGAGACAAGAAATATTGAGTTAAAGAATGCTCTGTATGTTCCAGACTTGCGTACAAACCTGATGTCGATAGGAAAAATTACAAATAAGGGGTGCGAAGTAATATTCAGGAAGCATGAGGCTTTAGTCATTGACACCGAAGGAGAAGTTTGTTTAGTTGCTAAACGGAAAGGGGATCTCTACTACGTTTGTGAAGGGAACGACAGTACCAAACAGACAAGCGGAAGTTCAGCGCTAATGGCAGACCCTACTTCAGATTTAGAGAGATGGCACAGACGCTTGGGTCATCTAAACTTCAGGGATCTAAAAGAAGTCATCAGCAAGAATGTGGTACGAGGCCTTGAATCGTTAAGAAATCTGAAGAATGTTCAGGACATGACCAGATGCGAAACATGCATCCAGGGAAAGATGACGCGAACACCATTTCCGAAGAAATCTCAGCGAACAACTGAACTACTGGAACTAGTGCATTCCGACATATGCGGACCGATGCGAGTCGAATCACTCAAAGGAGCACGGTACTTCATCGAGTTCATCGACGACCATTCTAGGTGGTGCGTAGTAAAATTTCTGAAATCCAAAGGAGAAGCTCTACAAGCGACGAAGGAATTTATCACTATGGTGGAAAACCAGAAGGGAAGAAAGGTAAAGCAATTTCAGTCGGACAATGGCACAGAATTCGCCAACAAGGAGTTCGACGCTTACTTGAAGGAGCACGGAATTTCAAGACGGCTCACTGTCCCTTACAACCCCGAGCAAAATGGAACGGCGGAGAGGAAGAACAGAACACTTGTGGAAATGGCCCGGTGTTTATTGATCCAGTCCGGATTACCTTCCAAGTTTTGGGCGGAAGCCATAAACACCGCGAACCACATAAGGAATCGCTGTCCATCGAAAAGCTTAAATGGAAAAACGCCGTATGAGATTTGGAACCAGAAGAAACCAGATGTAAGTTTCTATCGAGAATTTGGATGTCGAGTATTCTGTTTGAAGAGGCAACCCGGTCTGGGAAAGTTCGACACTCGCTCTAGGGAAGGTATACTACTAGGCTACTCAGAGGAGAGCAAGGGTTATAGAGTATGGATACCAAAGGAGCAAAGAGTGGAAATTTCTAGGGATGTAAAATTTCTCGAAGGAAGTCCAGAAACCGTCGGGAGATTCGAGGAATTTCTGCCGGAGAACCTAGTGGAAGATACAAGTAGCCAGACGTCACCTTCACAATTCGTGGAAATTGTACCGAATTTAATCGACGATGAAGAAGAAATCGACGATGAAGAAGAAGTCGACATTGAAGATGATGATGAAAGGTCTGAGCGGAAGAGGGATGTTGGCCGACCTAGGATCATTAGAACTGGAATGAGGGGAAGACCGAGAAAGGAGTATAAATACAGAGATGAAGCAGGAACTTGTGAAGAAGCTTTCGTTTCTGAAGTACCCTTGACGAACGCGTTGAATTCGCCAGAATCAGAGGAGTGGTACAAAGCTATGGTTGAGGAACTGAAATCCATCATTAGGAACGACACTTGGAAAGTTGTTCCACGTCCCAATGACCGTGAAACGATTGGCAGCCGTATGACTTTACGGAACAAGTATTCTGCAGATGGAAGACTCGTGAAGAGGAAAGCTCGACTAGTAGCCCAAGGATTCAGCCAGAGACCAGATATTCACTTCAAGGAAACCTTCGCCCCTGTTGCCAGATTGAGTACCATCAGACTTCTGACCTCGATTGCTGTACATTTTGATATGGAAATCCGACAACTGGACGTCACCAGTGCATACCTAAATGGCGAACTAGATGAAGAACTGTTCATGGAACCACCTAAGCAACTGTCCCTACTACTCGAGAGGATACGTTCAGAGGAGAAAAATGATCTAGGAAAGAAAGCTGAGAACATGCTTCGAGAACTGAAGAAGGGAGATAAAGTCTGCAAATTAAAGAAGGCTCTGTATGGGTTAAAACAGGCCGGAAGAAGCTGGTTTAACAAACTTAGCAACGTATTAAAGGAGTTTGGCGCAACACCAACGAACGGCGACCCTTGTCTTTACAAGATAGGTAAAGGACCCGGATTGACTTTAATTGCAACTTACGTCGACGACATTATAATCGCTTCTAGAAAACCTCAGGTAGCTGAAAGACTCATCAACTTCTTATCAAAACGGTTCGAAGTGAAAGATCTTGGAGAAATCAGACATTGCCTAGGAATGGAGTTTCGAAAGAAGAAAAACCAAATTTCGTTACATCAGAAGGGATATATAATGGAACTACTCAACAGATTTGGGATGAACGACGCGAAGCCAGTTTGCACTCCAATAAGTGCCGGTATAAAGCTGCAGAAAAACGAGGATACGTCGACCGGGGATGTTCCATTCCGGGAACTCGTGGGAGCTTTAACTTACCTGGCGGTCAGCACTAGACCTGACATCAGCTACGCAGTCAGCTATCTAGGACAATTTAACAATTGCCACGGCAGGGAACATTGGACCGCAGCGAAGCGTGTACTTAGATACCTGAAAGGAACCATTGACCTGGGACTAGTTTTTGGAAAAGGAACCAAATCCACCAAGGGGTATGTGGATGCAGATTGGGGTGGATGCCCCATTGACCGACGTTCTTACACCGGTTTTGTGTTTATGGTTGGTGGAAACGCTATATCGTGGGACTCGAAAAAGCAAAGGACCGTAGCCTTATCATCCACAGAGGCCGAATACATGGGGATGTCAGAAGCCATTAAAGAAGCCATACACCTCAAAACATTCCTTCAGGAACTTGGACTGGAGGATCTGTCAGCAATTTCGATATTCGAAGATAATATGGGAGCTATAAGATTAGCCGAGAATCCCGTATTCCATGCGCGTACGAAGCATGTGGACATCAGGCACCACTTTATAAGAGATGCCATCAGAGAGAAGACCGTAAATCTTCAACATGTTCCTACTGAGAAGATGGCGGCAGATATCCTTACAAAGGCCCTACCTGGACCTCGTCACCTCCAGTGTTTAAGGATGATTGGACTGGAAAACCTTTCAGAAGCTGGGTTCGATCGCGAGGGGAAGTGTTAGTGAGATGTTCTGTGTGCGCGATCTAACCAGACTATGAACCTTGGCCCGTCCCGTGCGCCTTGTGTTGTCATGTCACTTTGTACTGTTCCACGCCTACAACTTGTCACTCGTTGAATAGATGTATAGCAAAACAAAGAGCGTTATATTGATTCCTACGAAACCTAAGTTATCCAGCGATAATTAGATCATCAGTCCCCTGCACTCTGCACAAACAGAACTTTTCCACTAAAAAAAATATGTTGTAGGCAATTAATAAATCTACAAGTTTTATACTTACATTTTTTAAATTCAACCTCAAAATTCTTGAAGAAAACACGAAATAACTAGTTTTCTATCCTAGATTAAGATCCTAAAATTATGAAGTTAGTAGGATTGTAACATTTTTATTATCAATAAGCACGACTCATTTTTGAATTTCCACCTGTTTAGGGCAAAAATGAAAAGGGTTTAGTAAATTTAAAAAAAAAGTTTAAATAAATGTATTTTTCAGAAAAATCGTGAATTACTCAGAAACTATTCAAGTATTTGAAACGAAAAAGTTTTCTCCTCAGTTGAAACTGAAAGGCCAGAATTCTACCAAATTTCATAAATACAAAAAAAAATTCGAGGAAAGGAAAAATAAAAAAACAATTGATTTTTTCTCGTTACCTTCAAGAATTTTGAGTTTAGGTAAAATGATTGTAAGTACAAAAGCAACAGATTTCCTAATTATCTATAGCTTTAAAATTAAACTTTTTTTGAATAAAAATAAACAGTATCACAATTTATGTCTCTTCCACCCCAAATCATACTGTTAGGAATAAATTCGCTTGGACTACCAGCCATAAAAAAGTTTCGAAATGCTCAATTTCGTAATTTTCCCAAAGAAATAATTAAATGTCCTAAAGAACATGTTTTGTTGACTTTAATATTTTTCGTAGCAAAGATTTACTCACATTTCCAATTTGAGAAATCCGGTTTTAACGAGACGAAGGGAAAGCCCGTAACCGAATACATTGCCATTATAACCACAACATTATTTGTGTTCCTTTCTTAAAACGCTGCCAGTTGTCGTGAATTTCATTATAATTTTTTTAGCTGTCTTACTGAAATCCCAGACTGTTTCTCAATGCTATGCCTTTTAACTAAAAATTAACCTGTTTCATTTCCCAATCTGTAATGTTGGGTAATATAAATTGTTTGCTGTAATGTAGACATTTTCAGTTTTACTATTCAATGTTTACGGTGTCAACATTTTGAGAATTGTATTGGAAAAGGCAAATATTAACTCGAAAGCTATATAAATTCCTTTTAAAAGACAACCGATTTTGGACTTCTGGCTATCATCAGAATTTTAAAAGACCCCTTTTTAACGTCCATTTTAATATCTTCTAGGATATTATATTTTTCCCTGAGCTTTTTCGAAAACTGACATGTGGAGACTTACACAGTTAATTAATTATTTTGATGGATTTTTTTTATTCAAATTGAGGTGCGATTGCTTGAAAAAGTGCTACCATCAATCATAGGTTTTACACTGTACTCAGACGAATAAAAAAAATTTCATACAACCAATTTTTGTAATAGGTATTTCATCAACAATACATGCCTATTTTCATTAAATATATATATTATATATTTATTTATATAAATATATATACAAATTATATATATATATATATTCCCCTTTTTGCGATACGTAATGAAGGAAGTTTAATATTCTGGCATTTATCCTAATTTATTTCTATACTTAACACTAATTTATATATTTTGTCTGTCTCTAATTTATTTTAAACACTATTCACTACACTACAAAATCTTGTTGCTCCGCTCGTTTCATATATATGGGCCGTATATCCTACAACGGGAAGGTACATGATTTTAGATTTTCCATATTTTAAGAACCTTTTCCCAATAACCTACAGCTTTAATACTTTTACAGCCGAAAATACATATGAGCCAATTTTGTGCCTCGATTGTATACACACTTGGAGTGCAAACTGGTATCAACTGTTTCGTATATGCCCCCTATAGCGTCCGTTAGTTACTTTTCTTCCCCTATGAAAATCGCTCTACAGATTTACCTACTTAAAAACAGTCACAGTGAAAGGGACACAAAGCACGCCCCGTGGATACCGTCAAGATTTCCATTCGCCCCCGTCTTGTGCCCTCGGCAGGACTCCTATACCTATGTATACATCGACGTATAATATATACGTACCCGTGCAAATTAAGCCACTGCAGACTCCTCAGCTCTTTGAGAGCGTCGAAAGGAACGCCGTCTAGCTGATTATAACTGAGATCCAGCGAAGTGAGGCTTTTCCACGAGTAACTGAAACAGACGGCTCTCCTGTTTAATCTGTTAATATAAATATGGAAGCTTATTCAATTTCGTTCTGAGCCGAGGGGCCGCGTATATCCGTAATACCAAATTACGGTACGTGTGCTAACGGTTGGGGAGAAAGGGCGAAAAGACACCGGAGGAGTCTTAACACTTAGGGCTTCGTGATAGCGTCGAATGTGCGGCTGATTTAATTGTTTGGGTATAAATGACGGGTGGCTTCGTTATTGTAGGCGTAGCTCTCATCATTGTCTCTAAGTTGGGACTTTAGTATTCGTTGATTAGCAGATATAAAGTTGTGACGATATTTTATCCGTTAAATAATCGTTATTAGATTTACGGGTGGTAAATGCATCTAAAATTTAAAGAAAACTCACCTGAAAAATTCTCATTTCACTGAAACTTTACCAAGTATGCGGCACGTTTCAATACTTGTCTATAATTACTTGACTACTACATTGACTACGTAAGTACAGTAACCGTTAAACAACCATTCCACCTGTAAAATACTGAGTTTATTCTAGATAAGTTTTATTAATATAAAGTTTATGTAATAGTTGAGCTGAATTCAACTCGTTTCTCAAAAGATAAATTTCGAAGTTCGTTGTATTCACAGGATCCTTGTATGTAGTATATGTAATAGATTATCACTTACTGACATTTAGTTATACATATATATATATATATATATATATATATATATATATATATATATATATATATATATATATATATATATATATATATATATATATATATATATATATGGTCCAGTTGAAAAAAGCAACAAAATTTAATAGCTCACCTACTACCACACAAAGGCCAAGATGATCCATAGGCATGCCATATTTAAAGAAATATAAAAGATTGTTACTCCCTTTTTCTACGAAATTTTATGACGAAATCCCAAATTTCTGCCTCATTTGTTTCTGTAGCATTATTTGTAGTATGTATAATGTCTATATCTTTGCCATTATTAATTTCGTCAATGTCGAAAGGTCTCCAAGAAGCCATTTTAAATTAATAATTGCGACTTACCTTACACCAATGAATTCTGATGACAACTGAAAATGAACACGTGCTCGGCGCTCAAATTTAATGGCTGTACTGGACCTGCTCTAATTATCGATACTAATAGGCATTTTATATATATACAAAACAAACAAAGTTTCGCTCACGTCATCACCATTTTGTCACAGGTCGATTTAGAGTGTTGCCAGATTTTCGGCAACGTATCTGTATCGTATTGTACGTATATTATATAGACATTAAACACTTTTCTTAGAATAAAAAAATGTGTCATCAAATAATCAAATGTAAACATATGTCTAAAAAAATGCTTTTTAGTAACGTGATGTAAGCGTATTAACTTGGATCATTGAATTTACAGAATCGGCCATTTAAAATTTTCTGAAAAATATTAATCAACAAGTAAGTAATGGCAACGTGTAAACATAGGTACCGTGCTACGTTGTCGGATTTCATCGAACCTTATATCGACCGTGACAGGGTCTTTTAAGGTTATGTTTACGTTTTGTGATTACATTTATACGCTTTGTTTACACTTGTTGTGAAACGAATTTTGCCATCAGATATTTTAATATTTCATTCAGCATAAAATGCGAATACAAACTGTTTTTTTCAAAACAAAAATAAATAGTCTACAAGCGAAGCAGTATTTTGGTTTTACGGTTACCAAAATGCCCAAAGAAATGAATAGCAGATGTAAGGAATTCATGGTGTCCTTAATTCAATATTTTGAGCAAGAAAGGGATAGTAATGGGCCCTTGTTGCCCTTAAATGCTGTTCGAGAGGTAATATATCTTTAATAATAAACGTAAAATAAGAATACCGTATGAATATTTAATATTAATGTAGCGTGTAGCTGCTGCTTTAAACGTTAATTTAAGAACGGTAAACAAAATTTCTCAAGCCGAGAAAAAGAGGGGAAAAGCTGTGGTCGCCAACGAAAAAGCGTAGTTATTCCAAACATATAAACACGATAACATTAGATACAAGTACTATCCGTGATGTTATTTATAATATTTATGAAAGAAGTAAGTAATACCTGTATTAGCTTTATGTCTCAGAATTTGCTATTTCTCAATAATTCCTTTAGTAGTAACAATTATACTTTTATTGTTTTTAGAACAACATATACCCATTCAATCCCTGCAGTCTCGACTGGCAGACAGGAAATTGTTCAATGGCAGTGCCAGTTTTTTGAGGAGATTGCTCAAAGAACTAGGATTTAGATGGATGAAGGATAATCTACGACGTGGACTGATGGAACTAACAAATGTTGCTGCGAAAAGAGTACAATTCTTGAGGTCTTATAAATAAGCTAAGAATGATGCTTTATATCAGTTTGTGTTCCTCGATGAGACCTGGATATTTCAAAATGGAACCAACGGTCGATCTTGGCAAAATGAAAACTGTAGGAGTGTTAAAACTATTAAATCAGATGACAAGCGCTTTGTACTATAATTAAGGTCTTAAATACAATACAAACAAAAGAACTTTTTAGAAAAATAGGAAACTAACTGAAAGTCTACACCCAACTGTATTAAAAATAAACAACAAACAGTGACCCATTTTGAATATCTAGCAGGCATTTTCTGGCCAAATATATAAAAAATATTATAGAATAGTATCTCCCATTAATGTCATATATGAAAATTAATGAGAGGTACTATTTTATAATCTGTCTTTTTATATATTGGGCCAGAAGATGACTGCTAGATTGTCGAAAATATGTGGCATGAGGCGTTACATACGATTATCTCTGATATATGGAGAAATTGCATTCGACACACCGAGGAAGAAATGTTTAAATGGTATGAGAAGGAGAGAATATTTGATCGCCAAGAAGTCAGTCCTTTGATTATAAATATTGGTAATGACGATGATGATGATGTTGATGATGATGTAGGTTGTGATCGTGATGATGACAGTGATGATATGTAAAAAAAATGAAAATTTCTGTTTTATTAAGTTTACTACATATTCGCTATTTGTATTATGACTAATCTGATTCAGATGAAGAATCATGTATTAATTTTTACATTGTAGCTTTTAAAATGTATTACAATGGTTTAGTTGTATAAATTTATCACCAACTTTTCGTTGTTTTATAAATTATTTTTATAATAAAATGATCTTTCATTTAAAACCAGTACAACACATTTTTAATTACTGTTACTTATGCAACCAGCAATTCAATAATTGTATAAGTGCGGCGAAAAATTCGAGATTCCCGAAAATCTGGCAACAATCTAAATAGACATGTGATGAAATGCTGATGACGTGAGCGCAACTTTGTTTGGCGTTTAGTATAGGTATGTATTGTAGCGACTAACATTTCTCCACGCCAAATGTATGGGGCAAGGTTAAACGGTACGTTATATGAATATTCTGTTTTTGTTTAGGGTAAAAACGTATTTTTTGAATGCGCTCGGTATAAAGTTGTTAGTTTTTTTTTTGGATTTATAACTGGACCAACTCTTACTGGATTAAGTTTAACTAAGTTTATTAAATGTTTAGTTAGGTGAAGCGAATTATTAATTTGCAACAGGGACACTAGCGCCACCTATTTGTATTTCAGTTGTTTACAACAAATATCGAACACGATACAGAATTTTGCCACTTTTGCGACAATATTGAATTTCCATGAAGTCTTTATTAACTTGATCACATTGCTACTATTCATCGCAGTCATGTGCCCAGTATTATTTTCGATTTAAATTGGTGCCACATATGTTCGTCGTTATTACATGTGCAGTAGTTTAGAGCAATGTAGAGAAGCTAGATGCCTGTACGTTTCATATCCTGAGCTGTGATGTTATAATCGTGTTTTTTTACAAAAATACCTATAACATTTCTCCTTGTTATAATTTCTATATTAAATGTGCTTATAAGATTTAGAATAATTAGCTTTAAAATGGATTTATAAAATTTATTTTAAAATTAAGTCAATTTTTCACTCGTCTTCAATACAACTCATTCAAAAACGGCAATAACGACTATAATCTTAACTCAATAATTAAAAATACAAACGTTTTCCCAATGTGTAATACAAAATTTTAAACTCATAATTTAGTTAAGGTACTAACAAAATTTTAATAAATATTCAATAGAATATTTTTGGAAAGTTTCAACAAAGATTTGTAGCTTGTGAGTTAAATTTAACTGAATATATTTTTATAGTACAATTTAATATAAATACTTTTTCTTCGCTCTAGGTAGCAACTTCATTTTTCTACTTTTGTTAGATCAATAGTTACACATTTTTTGAACAATATTCCAAGTGGACCATATAAAACCAAATATGAAAATATTCCAATCCCCGACTCGATTATGGCCCGTGATGTAACGTTCCGTCACTATGTATTCGCGACAGTTTCCATTTTATAATATATAATAGAACTGGAAGGATATACTTCAATACCAGGCACTATTTACAAAGTTGTAAGAGCATTTCTAACGTTACGCAAGTAACTTTTCTCTAAACACAGACAGTTCTTAATGTATAAAAATGTCGAGGAACACGGTACAGTTACTTAATAAAAGTTTCAGCATCTTATGTAATAATTAATTAACCAATAGTTACTATGTTATTCGTATTGTATACTCACATTCGATTCATTTTATAGCCACATATCGCGTGCAGTTTATACGATGTAATTATGTACAACGTAAAGTGACTCACAAGTTTTATTCCAGCGGACAAACATCGTGTTATTCATCCCCCACAATTACTCCAGACATTTCATTTCCCCTGTATATTTTTAACCCTGAGAGGTTTTCCAGGAATGAAAACCGGCCTACACTCCGCAGGAGTTGAGGTGAAGTTCCCTCCCACTAATTAACGGCACGTTTTATGGAAACCGCAGAAATTAATCAAATTTCGAGAGTAACAACGCGTAGCGAAGGAAATTAATTAATTTTTAAAAGTCTGGTTCGTTTGCGTGGAACGATTTTTTTTTTGGTCGGGCCGTCTAAAAGATTAGGAAGTCTATCAAGGATCGATCCCTGGGAGGGGAATTAATTTGAAAATGGAGAAATCGTCGAAAATCTAAGAATGGATAAAACTGGGAGAAATAGAAGATTCCCTCCCTACGGGGACTGTCAGAGTAGGTGTTGTTACAACAGATGAATCTTGCAATCCAGAAAGCAATAAAATTAGCTTTAACCGATTGATATCTTATTGGCGTTGTATAGTGTTCTTGAAAGTATTTAAATTAATAAAAATGCATCGATCTTACTACAATTTGTAGATGATACACCTAATTCAGATTTTATATACTAATGGGCAACGCAATATGTCGGGATTTATTTAATTTTAGCAAAGCATTTGATACTTCTGGATAGTGGTTAGGGTTTTGGAAAGTTTTTTAATAAACTGTCCAGTTTTGGTCTCTCTCAGTCCACTACAAAATAAATAATGTTATTTAAAAAAGAGTACTAAGTAGTTTAAGAAAGTAAACTGTTTATAAAATTTTTTGAAAATTTAACAGGAACTTGTTTACCTTAAATTTAAAATTGTGTTGTTTGTGTTTGAAGTTAGACAAAGGCAGTATTCCCTGAAGATAAAAATGAAGTAAAATAGTGTCAAAAATGTGTTAATTAATACGGAGATCTGTTAAGCCTTAAACTGATACTGGGAAAATGAGAAATTCTCGCTGTATAAAAGACGAAGTCCGAAGTGAACAATAAGAAGTGAGGACTTCACTCAAAGAAGGGACATAAAAGCAAATAATACGTTGTACAATAATAGTTGAACAATAAACGATAATAGTTACCAAGTGCAATGAAAAATATATGACATATTCGTTTATATGCAACAGAATTTCATATGTGTGAGAAATGTGCATATCATTTGAGAAGTATACATAACAACTACTGTCATTTTATTTAGAATAGCTACAAAAGGTACAGGGTACATAACCGTAATTATTTTAATAGGCCATGACTTACCATTAACAGGATCATAGTACGACAAATCCAGCGTTAAATTTGAATAAAAAAAGTTATTAAAAAGTTCAAAAATCTTAAATATGTATGTATTGTCACGAGCCGGGGCGTCTTTCCCTGAGTCACGGCTGCGTGAGGTAAGGGGGTCGGTAGCTACGGGGGTAGAGCTTGCTATTAACGAAGACGGGTTAGAGCAAAACAGAGAAAAAGGCTTTATTCTCCACAAACGGGGAATCTAAAAATGGGTCAGGTTGGCACAAAAAACGAAAATAAATCACAATAATAAAGATGGGGGGGCACAGCGAATCCCAAAAAGGCTGGAGCGTGAGAGGTAAGGAAGGTAACTTACAGGGTTGCCTGTCGTCCGGATTTTCGGGGTTCCATAACGGAGGGCCTCTTGACAGGGTAGTTGGAAGGCTCTTCTTCGGGCGTCCGGCTGGGGTTCTAGAGGCTTCGACGATCCACCACAGTCTTCGCTCGGGGCTCTTTCTACTGTCTCTTCGACCGGCCATCTAGCTGGTCCCTTCAGGGACGGCCCTCTTCCGGGCGGCCCCTTGGACAGCACTTGTCCAAGCTCGTACGTCGGGACCTCACTGGTCCTCTCTACTAACTTCCTCGTTCTATTTATGTTCGGTTTTTGTTTTGCTTATACTTTTGTTTTGTTAAACACTCTCGGTTTCTTTTGTCGTACTTCACACGAACTGACCGTGGCCTCCGGCCGTGTCCTAAATCTTTGTTTTTTATTTGTGGTCGTCGAAGTCTCGTGTTCGTGACAGTATATAACACTTCGCCTTATATAATAACGATAATTGAAACAAAAAATAATTTAGTGAAAAAGGCACTGATCAGAATTACTTCCCCAAGACATAACCAGGCTGTTCGAACACTGCCTCACCCAAAGCTACTTCCAATGGAACAGGGTATACTACGAACAAATCAATGGAGTTGCGGTGGGATGTACTTTAAGTCCTGTAACCACAAATTTCTTTATGGAAAAAATTAAAAAATGGGCCATTGGAACTGTCCCTATCAATCCTAAAATATGGTTTAGATACTTCGATGACACATTTGTAATATGAGGAGAGAGACCAAACACTTTGGAGACCTTCCTGGATATCCTAAATCACATTCACCCCAAATTCACAGTTGAACAAGAAAACAAATGAAACCTAGCCTTCCTGGATGATATGGTATCCAGACGTGCTGATGGCACCTTTGGACATATAACTTATCGAAAACTACACACAAACCACTAATTGCACACTGACTCTGACCGTCATCAAGGACAGATGTTATGTATCATAATAACTCTAACGAAAAGAGCAAGGCGCCTGTGTGAACCGAATGCAATGGAAGAAGAACCTAAAACTCTAGAAAATATTTACTTATCTAAAGGGTATTCACACCATGTTTTCAGAAGGACGATGAGATAGAAAGAAAAGCCACCGGCTGAAGAGGACCAAGCTGAACTAAAAGGTCAAACGACGCTGCCTTATATAAAAGGAGTAACAGACAGAATTGGAAGAATCTGTTGCAACATTTCACCCCACCAGGAGTCCAATTTAACATTTGTAGAGTGGAGGTTTTCCTTACCCTTTCGAATAATATTAGATAATTATAACACACTTTTCGGCTTATCGACCCACTTAGTTTTTTCATAACTCCGTGTCATTTTAGAGATGAATTTTTGATATCAAACATTTACTTTGCATAGAATCGTCTCTTCCGTTTCTTCAACTGAAAGTAGGGACCATCACGTTCGTCGTTTAGCTACTGCCAAATCTTCTCTTTGCCTAACTGTTAATTAAACTTAAATATGGCAAACACTATAAACTGAAGACGACTGATTTCCTCGAGTTAAAATTATTTTAACTAACTAATTATAAACGAAAAGGTATCATTTTTAATTAATTTGATAAGAAAAATATTTAATAGAAATTATTTATTAAGAATTTATTAAAAAATATACATTTTGTCCCATTAAAGGGAAATCTCATTTTATTAAATTAAAACATAAACTATCTTTTTACGCAGCAAATAACTCTTGGTAATATGTATTTACGATTTTACTACACAATTTTTTTGACCTTTCGTCACAAAAGAAGCTTTTATCATATATACCAAAAGAGTAAAACTAGAGGACCTAATTTTTTGTTTTCAATTTTAAATCAGGCAATCTATTCTTCTTTGCTTTTATATATTTCAGAAAAATCTAGAAAATGAAATGATTTTAAGGATATGCATAGTTACACAAATATGCAGCAAATATATGAAGGGAGGCAGCAACGTGTTATTTTTTTGGCTAAAAACTATTAAGATGGCGTAGAAACGACTAAACCAATAATTTTAACCAAATCCCAGTCTTAGTAATAACCCTAATGTTGTATGTATCACTTCTATGTTATGTTCAAATTAAACAACGTCCAACATTTACTGATGATATGCACTTCCTGTCCGTCTCGCGCAGAACGCCATTAAACAAGTTATATCCTATTATCTCGGGCATAAATTCTTAGCGAATTTATACGCCTCATAGTAAGGCTTAAAAGGATTAAAGCTAAATATAATAATCTCCCGACGAACATTCTGTCCTTAATGGGGACTATAAATATATAACAAGCTCATTAAATATTTACCCTGGCAGGTTCCGTTTTATGATGCCTCGGATATAAATATCGACATCGAGGGTAGTTTACTCAACGCCGGCAATTAGAGGTTTTGTTCTAATTTTAGGAATTAATATGAAGCTGAAAGACTGACGAGCTCGAGTTCGGAGTTTGATGTAACCACTAGTAAATATTAGGTGGCTTTAGGAATGGATTGGATGTTTACGCATCCGCTATTTGAAACAATATGTGCAAGACAATTGCTAGCTTTAACATACATAGTTTCAATTTTAGTACATGACATAAAATGACGCAGATTGTTTCAAGTATAAGCATAGTTTTTACTTTTAGGGATCCTTGGCAAAAAGGGAAGAGAACACTGATTCGATGTCTACTATAACGGCTCATTTAATACTTTTGCAAATAATTCTAGTAGGAACTGTCTAATGGAATTTCTAAAATGAAAATATGTTCGCACGTTCCGACAGTTTTAAGAGGTTCAAAATTATATAGATTCAAAGTATCATATATATGCTTGCAAAATGTCACGATTATGTCACGATTGTTATATTCATACATTATTCTTCATACTTAAATCATGGCAGCGTCATTTACTGTATAATCTGAAACTAGTTTAAGCAGCCACATTATATCTAACGCCTTACCCCCATGGTATATGAGTATAATTCTGACAGCTTGTTTTACGATATTTTAATTTACTTTACCCCTCTCCTATATTGATATGTTTCTACTTGAGTTGCACTGAACAACTCATACCTTCTTTCACTATTAGCCTTTAGTGGTGTGTAGCATCGCAATATTTATGGAGGGAGATTTATGAGTCATTCCTTAGATTTTTATCAATAGTCCCTTTTTTTGGAAATAAAATTGAGTGCAGTTTTACACTTCAGTGTCTCGTAACTGAACACTACCGAAAATACGTTGAAATGTTTGTATAAATTAAATAGCCAGTGTTTCCTACAAAAATTTACACATTCAAACGTGTCTAATAACTTCCACTACGAAAGTCGATATGATATTGCTTATTAGTTCATATGCAATTACAAAAGAAGATTAAAACGGCCTACTTTTTTATGAAAAAATTCTAACTAATTTTTTAATACAGTTAGTTACTGTTAAACCATAATATTGCTTTTTCAAATAATCCCTTTGCTTAAGGTAATATCCAAGAGGATTAATAAATAACGCGTACAGGCCTTGGTAAGCCATGGAATCCGGTGTTCCTATAAAGTGGTTTATGTACCTCCGTCTGCTGAAATTTTAATGGTTTGAAAATTTGTATACCTCTTACCAAAACGTGTTTTATTCCACCCTTCTCGTTGAATTTGGTGTTGGTTCCAGACTCTGTTTTAATTATTTACCTACAAGTTTCCCAAAAATGAACTCCCAAAAGAAAATTTCACATTTTCTAAACTAGTCGCTTAACGGAGTTTTTATGAGACGTTTGTTGCAAATAAATCGTTTGGTTTTTGCAGAGAATGGCGAACGTCGTTCTTTCGCCAAATGGAACATTGCAAGACGTTTCGAATGTAATTGTCGCTTTACTCTTCAACACCTAAAAATGTATTTTGCGCTATATACGAAACCAAATCCCACGATACTCATGTATTAGACAAGTGACTGGTTCTGGAAAATTCATACCGCTCGGTAACCCTAATTACTCATTGATCGAATAATTAGCAACTTCGCGCACATGTCGATAATGTTCTAAAACATCGGACCCGAATTTCGTGTTGTCACTTTTCCGGTCGTACTTTGTCACCCTTGCTAAATGAAAGGTTCATTAAAGTTGTTTTGGGTAACATTGTGACACCGACGGAGTTTGCAAGAATAATTTAGCCCTTAAAGTTAATAGGAGGTGGCTTATATCACCGCTTTCAATATGCGACCTCGGTTCTAGTTTAGTATAAGGAGATTGGGAGGTTACGTAAGAGAATTTCGTTCGAATGTAATCAGAATTAATTATTCAGGACGTTCAGTTATCGGCTGGGAAAATATGCGTTAAAAGTAAATATCCTGCATGGTGATCAAAGTTAACCAATGTTACCATTTGGTCTACACTAGGGTAGAAAACTAGTACATTGATAGAGTAGATAGAGTGGAAACACAGCATCTAAAACAAATTAAATTTTATTTAATTTTGAAGAAATTTATATTATATATTTATGTATGCAAAGTGGGTCATGGAAAAAGTATCTGAAATCATAACTGTTAGAATAAGATCATCTCGAAGAAAAACATGAAAAATAAAGTTTATCCATTTTAAACGGGGTGTCATAACCATATTTTTCAAAGAGGAATGCGGGTCCGGTGACATCTCATTGACAATGGTTTTGATTCCCTATGCAATACTGGTTGCTTTTGAAGCTCGGTGTACTCGTTCAGGACGTATGGAGTATTGAAATGTCACTAATTAGTTTTTTCGAGCATTGCAAAATGAAATCAATTTTAATTAAAGATTTCACGTATCATTGAAGTAAATGTTAACAGTTTTTACTCTGTCTCTTTTTATTTGGACCATAACCACTGTTTGAGCCACAACCACGTTGATGAAATAACTGCTGCTCTGTTCTCCGATCCACCTTTTCTTGAATAAAGTTCAGTTATATCCACTCTTTCGCGAATAGTGTTCACCATGATTTATAAATTTGAAATGATTAGTTTTAAAATACTTTAACGCACAATTCGCAAAGGAGCAATTGAAAATTTACTAAATCTCTCTGAAAGCATTACAATTTATGTCAACCACTTTGATTTTTTACTCATTAATAACTGTTAACGAGCCGAAAATATCTGCAAATCAAGAAAAACAGAAGAAAATTGCTCACTGCTTGTGAAGATTTATTTTTAACATTTACTTCAAGGATACGTGAAACATGTTCAAAGAAAATCGGACTTCTGAAAGACGAGAGTTGTCGTTATTAAAAGAGACATTGAATGTTAATTAAAATTTGTAGTAGTATTTCATATAAAGTTGATCTATATTTTTCAAGAAAAGACATTGTTAAACGCCAACAATTTAGTAGTTTCTAATTCTTCTTCAAAGGTAGACTTCGTTATGGAAATAGAAAAGAATCTACACTGGTTTGAATGCAACACGGAAAATTTATGATAACACATGTGATTCGAAGAGGTAATCTGCTGTAGAGATCTTCTCATATATTTTAAAATTGAGTGGACTGCTATTAGATTTCTCAATTTGGATGTCAAAAAGCAGGGTCTAGTTTTCAACTTCCAATTCCAACGTGAAGGAAACATTGCAGTGAAGAATGTTCAGAGAATCTAGGAAAACTGATCCCTGAAGATCGCTGCTACTGTACAGGAAACAGCAGCCATTAACGTATCTGTGCAAAGATAGAGTTAAAGGTTTAAGTGGAAACGAGTTAATCTTTTTCCCTCCTCTGGTGACGTTCCAAATTCAACTACTCGTAAGTAAAAGCACGGAAGAGAATTATTGTGGTGTTCCATCATCAAGACTGGTTTTCTCAAAGAGAGCATAAAGATTGCTGTTAAGAAATGGGAGAGATACTTACTTATTGCTGACTCAGTTATCTGAGCGTAAAAACTACCATGGGAATGGAGAAGGTTTTTATTCAAGACAACAACCAGAATTTCTAACAAACGTTATTGAGAATTTGGTGCTTACAATAGTACCTCAAAAACAAGGTGTTACTGAATTCGATCTCCTTAAATCGAATATACATACTTTCAAGGAGGTACTAATTCGAGCTAAAATTATTTGGCTTGAACTAAAAAATAGGGGCATGTATAAACATAAGAGCTAGGTGAAATTTTGCACTCGATTCTAGTGATTTAGATGGTAGAATGGCTAATTTTTATAGAGCAATTATTGTCAAAGTGGTGTAGAATACAAAAAAAGTAATATTACTTGAGTAAAATGAAAACTTTATTTCCTTCATTCCTTATTCTGGTTTAATCCGTCGGTATAAGTGGTTGCCATAATCCATTACCCGTTTTATCGATGATGCCGGTGATGCAGAGGTCTTTTTAGAAACGAAACGCTTCGAATGCTAGGATAACTATAGGATAACTGCTAGGATGTATTTTCAGTCCCGGTGAATAAGTCCCTAAATTCCTTCGTATTTGTAAAATCATTTGGTACTCAGTTAATACTTTACTACATACTGTTTCGCATGTAATTGCTAAACTGTAGGCAAACTGTAGGTGAATGATATTCCATTCAGTGACCTGATGACAACGCATAACCGGAAGCATAGTTTATACCGGATATACGACGTCATTTCTAATTATTTTGTACGAAATTTTATTTGTAGTTACCTAATGACTTATACAAATAAACAATAGATTTTTTATCTAAATTTGTTTCTTACTCAGGGTCATACGGGGGCAGTTTTAAAAGTATGCGTGCAATATATTCCGACAGAGAAATAATTGATTTCGAAAATTATTTAACATGAAGGTTAAAGTATGTGAATTTAATTGGAGAACTGTTGATGTAAAATGCTTCTCCATGGTTGTATAGCCACTACGGGTTATCCTTTTATTGTTATATATCATTTCAAATGTTTGTGAAATTTAGTGAAATAATATCGAAAATGTGAAAGCAGCATAAAAATATCGTGATTTATATGGGTTTCCGCGAAGTATCATGAGAGAACTAATGAAATACGTGTAAAAAAGACTCCATAGATATTGCACGGATGAAATTAGTGTCAGCCAATTATTTCAGCAAGCGGTATAGATCGACAAAATGCCAAGTTGTGGAAAAGCGAGGTTAAAGGAAAAAGATTTTTGTTGAGTTCGAGTTGATAATTTTCAAGCGTGCAACCTGGAAAATTGCTCATTCAAATGGCCATTACTTGTAAACGGATCATTTTTGTTAATTACAAAGTATTGGTACTATATTTTTCAAATATTTTCTAGTTATATATAAAGTTAATCCAATTTTGACATTCAAGAAGAGAAACGTTATCAAATTTTCCTACATAGGCGTATACATCTTGAGTGCATATAGACGCAAAACTCGTATATATAATGTATATATAAGGCCTGTGTAAGGCCGATAATAACACACGGAATCCAGCTATGAGAAGAAACAATCAAAACCCAGTAAGAATGGCACAGATTAAAACAACAAGATCAATTGTTGGAAAGACAAGAATGGACAGAGTGAGAAACTCGGATATTAGAGAGAGTAATATGAAATACACGGCATTAGAAAGATGGGATGGGAGCGAGAAAGACAATGGTATAATCAGGTAAAACTGATGAACGACGACGGAAAGACCCGCTCAGTGATCATCCAAAAGAAGAAAAACAACATCTCAAGAAATATACTGAAGGCAATAAATTTAGAATTAACAGACTAGATCTCCAAGATAAAGAAGATACATGTTTATAGCCTTCATTGAAAGTCGAAATAGATTAATGGCGAATGTTGAACATTTAAGATTTCAACAGTATTCACAGTTTCGGTCCGCAAATAGCAGCATGGAATATCTCACAGAATTTTCACACATTTGTGTCCTTTGTTTTGAATTGTTTCAGAGTAAATTTAAATGTTTTACCGCATTCCTAGCAGTGTGCATCATAACCATTCTTTAAAACGGCTTGAAAAAATTGAAAATAGACAACGGCGGATGTCAAATTTATGCCGAAAAAGATTTTATTTACGTGCTCTTTACTACATTTAATTAAGCAACGGAGACCTATTGGTTTTGCAAAAACCCTGATATGCATATAACCTATCAAACATATACTACTGTATTTCTCTGTAAACGAGAAAATTTTTTAACTGATCCAATAGCTTTTGAAAAAGCTCATCTGGTAATAAATTGAAGGTAACTGAAAATAATTGAAAGTAAAATTTTTCACAATTTCAGGCCTATAGGTACCTTATTAAAATATAGATATCCGATAAAGGTGTCTGACCAAAAACACTCAAAAATGGGTCGCCTATCACATCTTTTTTCTGAGGCACGGCCTGTAGTACACCCTGTATATGGATATATGGGACTAATATGGCGTAGTATTTGTATTATTTAGGTGTACGTACTTTCTGCGAATATATGGGTAAAACTAATTGCGCAGGCATTCACATAATATTGACTTAATTAACATTTCGGGTTTTTGGTGGGAGCCACGCAGTTTTGCTGCAACATATGTCGCGTCGCGCCCGACATAACCTTCCGCAAAAATCGTAAAACCCCCGTTACAAAATTAAATCCTCGACGTTCACGGCGCGGTTCGTATTTACTAAATATCGTAACGACTTCAATACCACGCGACCCCTCGTATTTGCATAAACAATTTCGATACCGGAACGTGTCGAATTTTTTTGTTCTTCTGAAACTCTTTCGAAATGCGGGAGAGAACACGTGAATGTTTAATTTACCTGAAAGCACGTTCAGAGACGTGTTGCAGCTGGTTGTTGGTCAAGACAAGCGCCTGGACTTGGCAACCTGCCAGACTTTCAGCTTCGAGGATGGCCGTCTTCGAGCCGGCTATCTCCAACTGGCTGATGCTCGAATCTTCTGGAAAACCTGAAAAAAATTTAAAATGAATGTTTTATGATTTTGTTTTAAAAAGGGAAATTCTAAATTCATACGGATTCTTTACGGTTCTGAATTGACGGTAAAAACTTTAATAATAATAATTTTTAAATAAGCTTATCTGAACCTCTTCGTCAGAACTAACATATTCCTGATTGGTACTAGTTGTTTTTATAGGGTGAAAACTAATTTTTCTTACAAAATTTTAAAGTTTATAGGTTTAAGCTTTCCTATGACTTAAATTATGTTCAAATATGTAAAGTTTTACATTCTGGAATATACTTAATAATATATTGCAACGTTACATTCCTTAAAAACCACCCCTTATGTCATAATACACAAAAAGCTTACTTTTGAATGTACTTAAATTATTTAATATTGCACTTATAAGAAATTACAATTCCATTATCATTAGTAATATTATTTTGTATTTATTAAATCAGAGGAACCCTTAAAAACCAGAGCTTATTGCCAAATTTACAATAGCAGTTAAGTTTCGACAACTTGAAATTGTTTTGTTGTTCATTGTGGAATAAAAATTGTCGAGAATGAAACAATTTACATGCTCCAAAATTTTACTGACAACCTGAATTCTTTACGATAACTTCCTTGATTTTTGAAATATCTAATCGTCATGTTGCACGGAGTTTCAACGCTTGTAAATCTGAGCTTTATGGAACTCTTCGTTTTTGAGATTTTTGACACAAAAAGCCCCGGGGAAGGTTGTATTCACACTCAGATGCGAATTTAAATTGATGGTATTTCCATTCATTTGCAGGGTAGGAAAATAGGAACAAATTAAAATTTTCTGCAATTAAAATGCAAATGTTTACACTCTTAAGCTATTCACAACTTTTCTTTGCTTTTTGAGTTATTGTGAAAGAAACACATTTTTTTCTTCATAAATTTCAAAAATCATTTTAAAAAGAAATCAAACTACTTCATATCAGGCCAAACCGGTTAAACTTTTACAATGTATTGTTAGCACCACAATATAATAAATTATAATTTCATCATTTAATTTCAATTAATCTCACTTCATTTCAATTCTTGCAGTTAGGCAGTTGGCTTCTACACTGATTTTTTTTCTCGAGTTTTAGTTCCTCTTTTGAAACTATCCTTTTTAAAAACTTAACTTTATTACTAATACATTAATTAAAGATTTAATATACAATATAGGTTGCCAAGGACCGACGTTGACCAACTGATGACTCGGGATTGACTGCCTATTGTTCTGCTGCGTGTTGTTTTTATAAGATTTATTTACTGACTCGGTGGTTTACTCTTCTTTATATTAATCCTCGGTTTTTAGTTGATATAACTCTTGGTAAAAAACGAAACCACCGTTTTATTTTCATCATAACTCCAGAAGTCTTTACGCTAATGACCTTCACCGAATCTCATTTTAAAAGTATTTTCAAGGATTTTGAAAATGGTCAATTACATTTTCCTTATCACTTAAAATCAACAATTACAGAATATTCATTTTGAAACATCAATTTTCAAGAGCACAACAAGGAAACAAAGAATTCAAAAAAATGTGTTAAAAAAAATGATCAAATTCAATTACAACCAATTCGCGAAAGCGATGATTTCGGCAAATGTCCTTTCACAGCATTCTAATTCAAACACATATTGGCAAAACAATTATAATTTCAATATACCATATCAGTATAAAGAATGAAAATAATAAATAACTAGAATCAGTATCATTATATGTCAAGAAGCAACATTTCACATTATAAACAATACAACCAGCAACTTTTCAGTGTGAAAATTGATTGACTTGAAGAATGAGCAATTTAACAGTTTAATATTTTAACAAAAAAAAATTGACTTACTTTGTTATCGCATGCGGCAAATTATACACTTTTGTCGTATGATATTCACGGCAACACGCAATATAATTATTTTGTGAGCACTTAATCTATATTAATATGGAAGTAGAAGCAGATTGTACTATACTTTCTCATAGTTAAAAATATAGTGGATAACGTTTTATTTTAAGGAGTTCCATCGAGAAGTGCAAAATACTGGATTTGATATCCATGATTGGTTTATCAATGTTACCGAACACACTTGCATCGAGTGACGGATACGTGACTTAACCACTTAAAATGCTCAAAACGTAATTATTGATCCTGAATCAAATGTACATACCTAATCCTAGGATCACGTAATCCAACATTTGATTGACACTTTTCAATAGTATTTGAAGTATCATAACTTACGCATGTAACTTCACATCAAAAGATCTGTTTTAAACTTAGCAGGAGATCACTGCAATAAATATTTGGTAATCGACCGCAATTAATGACTTAGAATCTTCCATTCTCTTTGAACATTGAATAATGAAAAATAAATTGAATCTAATAAACTTTCTCTCTAGTGTATACTGAAATAACCTATATTGGGAAAAATATATGTGGATTCCGTAGAAGATCGTATAATTTGTAATTTACATAAAAATAGTGGTTATTTTCTGCACTAGTACAATTTACAAGCGCCGCATTATCGATCCCTATGCAAGTATATCATGCTACTATGCTAATGTATATTATATGCTAACAAAAAAATTTATTAGCAATTACGCAAACAAATATATAATGCTAATGTATACTATCGCTAGCTTACAATAGGAGTGGGAACTTATTCATTATTATTTTGTGTCGTGTAAATAAAGTTGGTCTTTACATGAGTAAGCGCAAGGTACAAAATGTGTTGACGAAGTTAATTTAAATAATATCTTTTCAGAATCTATCTATTATTTTTCGTAACAGTCTATTTTAAATCGAACATAAAAATCCGATCACGATATAATCAAGAAGACAACAGTTTTCCATGTCAAACTAAAAGAAAGAAGTGGTTAAGTGTTGTCATATCATTTCCTTATGGTAATTTGCTATTGGTGGTCTCGCGCTTATTTGTAATTTTATTTGACGTTTCCTCGCTTACTACGTCCAGAAAAACTTTATGTCTTTGAATATGGCGTAAAACTTGGTTGCATGTCCCCTTATTCTCGGTTGGTCGGGAAATGTTAGAATGCGGCAAAATCTAACCGTAAAATTCCATCCGGTGACCTAATATGCTTCAATTACAAGCCGTTGGTGTGTTCGGCCAGCCAGTTATAAAAGGTGTTTATTTACAACCCTTATTCAAGGAGTTTTATTACTTTATTCTCTCCATTGCCGCCACTGCAGTTAGTGGATAATCTCGGGCTTTTTCCATGTGAAAATTGGCCGTAAAGGAAGCGTGGTAGTTGCTATTTTGTCGGGGGATTGTTATTTTGATTCTACTCGTAGGCGATGCTAGGTTTTACGAGCCGTTTTTTTCGAAGGGAATTTCATTGAAAATTCATATAGTCGCTTCCGAATGGTCTCATTACGAGGAAAAATAGTACAATTCAGAAAAATCCACGTCGTTTGCTATACGAGTTGTTTTTAAGGCAATGATGGAGGTTTCAATAGAATCACGAGAATAGATCCCTGGACGTGTTTTTTGGATGAGGGTGGAATAATTTCTTTGAAACATTACTTTCCATCTTTCACTGATTGAATTAAAGTTCGTATTAATTTATGAAATCAGACATCTAGGGCTTCGAAGAATTTACGTTGTAAGTAAATCGACGCAAAATTGTACTCCTGCGCACTAATTAAATTTATTTTTTATTTTTGTCCATACAGTAAACATTAGAAAAGTTTTCACTCTTTCTTTATAATTTGTATGTAGGTGTACGTTTTTCACCAAATCATTCCATTAATATGGCGAGCATTCTCAAACCTATATTTTTTATTTAAATTGTGCAAATTATCTCCCTGCGCCTGTTTTCGATTTAGTCTCTGAACATTGCACAAATTAAAGCAAAATTTAAAGTATCGTTGAAACGTAATATCTATGCAAATTTTTAAGATTAATAATAAAAGTATTATAAGGTTAAAAATTATTAGTGCTTCCTAGTAAACTCCCTCTCATTGTTTGAGATCTACTTATAAGGTATGTTCTGGCAGAAAACGAATGTGTAATTCAATTTTCCTTCCCCTGCAGTTTGGAGAGGGAAAAATTCCAACTGACAAAAATAAGTGTGTTTCATACGTTTCATAAAGGTCACAACTGCAATTGTAGCTGTAAAAATCAATTGTACAAATTGAATTGGGCGGTTGTTTCGAAAATTGAAATATGCCTGAAACAAAATTAATTGAAATGTGGATAAAGCGTTTAAAACTTTATGGTGAGCTGAAGTGGAGTGGAGTCAATGCATGTTTGAAAGTGGCAAGTACATATAAACCTAACCATATAATTAGTAGATGTTTCTTATCAATATTCCAATTATTTTTAGTATCCAGGTTTTAATAAGCATGATATGAGGTCATTTAGAAATTACGTTACACTGTTTTTACACACTTTTTAAACTCCCTTTCCCATAGACACAAAGACTGGCACTTTTTATAACACCCCATCAAAAGGTTTGTGAGTGATCTCGTATTATTACTATACTGGATGTATCAACTATTATTTTAATTATAGCTGCTAGTTTTATTTAACTTTTGGTTTTAAGTCCTTTCGTTTTAATTCCAATCTTCTTTTAAGCATACGAAACCAAACAATTAACAATGCTTTTTTTAAATAAATTCATGATAAAAAAATCATTTTAGAGCAACAAGTCAAGAGTGGAAAGCGTGTTGCAAGGTTAAAAAAATTATAACAAGGAGCTAAACCACACCCAAGAATTAACGCCTTGTAGATACGCTTTAATTCCACCACCAGAATTAATTTGTCCCGGCCATCCCAAATTAGGCCATGGTAGAAGAAACTAAACAATATCGATTTTTCGCGTGAGTATTTATTTTTTATCCCAAATTTAATGTAATTACCAACAATGAACAATTTTAATTAAGCACCTTAAAAAATACTATCGAACAGATTTCAATAAAAGCAACACATGGAACTAAATCTTGCCTAGACATCACACGAATACGACCGAGCAGATATTAATTTACAGACAGAACAAAATCTTAACTTGATATCATCGAAATAGGACTGAACAAATATTAAATCTACATAGTGATGTCATAGCATAATTAAACAATTAACGCTTAAGCAGTAATTAAAACGTATTTTAAGGCTTTAAGAAAACCTTTACTAAGTCAAGTATTACACAGGGTGTTTGCTTTTTCGTTAGGCGACGTAATTCACCGCTTGGAGTGGATGCTTGTTCAAGGAAGTTGTCCAGGACTCAGCTTACCGATCCTCCAAGGAGCGTATATGCATCACAGGTATAACAAAAGGTCTCCTCTCAAATTTTAGGATACCTTATTACCTTCCTTGCTTTCGATTTTTCTACCTCTGAACGGACTCCCCTTTCAAAATTTTGTCGATCTTCACCTCGAACTATTTGCCTCAAGTCGACCTTTTCTCTCAATTCACACTGCCCCAATCCACTTTTTCATTTCTCACATCCGCCGTCGACCCGACGACGTTAATCTTTCCTCAACCCCTTTTGCATACCACGAGTCCATCTCTCGCCGAGCGAGCGGTTTTTCTTCGTTTTTCTCGTTGTGTTGACCACAATTGAGGCATTAGAATGTGACCGTGCCTTGTCGAGAAATCCCATCGTGATAGGGAATTCAACCCTTAATCGCTCCTAGTTCAAACTTTCCAGAATTATTTATTGAGATAATATCCAACTGTTATAAAAAATTGACTAGAATCAGATCAGTGGAACCTGAGTTATTACGGATTTTCTTTGGATGGTAATAACTTAAGCTTTCAAAGCTTAGACTGAGATGGACTTTTTATGCTTTCCTGACGACGAGAAAACTGAAGCCGTAACATTGTTTGCAAAAGATATCACTAAAGGTTCCATAGAAAATTCTTCATGAAAAACTTAACTCAAAGTTAGGTTGGTAGCCATTATTTCGTTGAAAATATTAAGTAATTTTCACTTACAACCATTTTTACAAGAATTCTGTACATATAATACTCCAGACGAATCAATTAAATTAAGAAAAACTTGTGTTGATGCTATCTACACAGACTCCAATGCTGCTATAAAATATATCATGTGCGAAAATTATGTTTATGTTTTTATGGTTTTGTTTTTCCCTTAAATTTTTTTAAACAACTTTACAAAACCTATAATAAAACTGTCACCAGATTTATTCGAGATTGGCTGAGTAACGGTTTTTGCCCGATGCGTTCCATTTTGAACGACTTATAATGTTTTTATCTAAAGATGCATGCACAATATATGTTTAAGACCACGCCATTAATAAACTTGAAGGATTTATAGGGATCCACTTTCATCTTGATTTGATAAGTTATATGAAAAAAGTACTTATTGAATGTCCACCGCGAATTCAATTTTACATCGGCACTGTTACTAGATTTTGTGTAAACATTTTATTTTTCAGTTTTCATTCAGTTCAACTTCTCATCCATTATAATATGTAATTTACTGATTGGATTTTGTGTGCATGCATTGTATTTTCCCATTGAATATAATCTTCTAAGGATTCTAAAACATACTAAAATATTCCTATAATTTTTAGTCTGCCTCGTAAAATTCAGGTCTGCTTGAACGCCTAGAAATGTAACGTGAAAGAAGGGAAAACAATCCTCTGTAATGTCCGGCTCGTGATCAGGAAATCACCTCTGCGTCTTCGCTTGCGTCGAGATAAAAAGGGTTCCGTGGGCGTCGAGTCCGCGTTTCCGCCCTATTAAACGGACGCATTTCAATTTTCAAGCGCGATTTAGCCGGTCTCGTTATTCCTCCTGGAACGCGCGCTGGTTCCGTGAGCACATCGCAAACGAAATATTGTTCTCGGGAAATATTAGTTCCGTATGCAAATCGTCGCTTTCCGTTTGATATTGTTCGAGGAGCGTTAGCGGCTCGCTCCATTTCTCTCACACAAACGAAAAATTGTTCCGCGGTAACGGTCATCGGGCGAAGTCGTCGGGGTGCGATGGTCTGTCGATTTGAATAAGGTAATGATGAGATGATGAGAGGGTGTTAGGCGGGAGACAATTTGCCAGTTTTCTCTACCAGAGAATAGCCGTGAGGAAATCCAGAATGGGAAAACTTTAATACGAGCGTTTCCTCCTGGTGCTCGACGAACGATTGTAACTTTTCTTGGCGTAGTGCATATCGAAGCTGTAATCTCTTACTGGACCATTAAATCCCACTCGTTGCTAACTACCTAATTGGTCTTTTGAAGTACCCCACATACGTTCTATTGAATTCAGGCCAAGACGTCTTTGGGGCAAGTTCAGTTTGATCTTTTACTGAAAAAACATCCTTACAGGCGTCTTCAGGAGCTAGGGACACATTTGTGGGAAATTTCATTGCCCATTGGGGCCAGGCGAGATCGTTGATCTAATGAGCTAGATTTACCTAAACTCCGCTTGAAAATTCTATTAGGTTGTTTTACCTTCACTGCAGTTCTTACCTATAATACCTTTCATGATAAATTTGCTCATGTTATGCTCCATGCTCATGTTTTTTTCGTTAATATATTTAGTATTGTTTTATTCGCCTGCATAATAAAGTACGTTCAATTCAGCTATCTTTGCTGATATACCGATTGGTGTTATTACTTTTAGTTTAAAAATATATCCTGTGGTTGAGTAGACTAGCGTTAGTCAGAATTCGCGCTAACAAATAGTTATGGACATGACACCATAATAAAGGCGTTAATTATGATTATATTATTTTCCGAACATCACATTAAAAGCTTGTTAAATTGTACTTAAAAAAATAAGTCAATATATCTTGATATATATATATATATATATATATATATATATATATATATATATATATATATATATATATATATATATATACGTTCTTGACCACATTCTGTCTAATTTTTTCGGTCTGTCATTTTGAGATTGACTGAAGCAATCTGAATGATTAAAGCATGGATTCACATAAGGATACACAGCAACAGGTATGAATTATATTGCCAAAGTATCCTATGTACCTGTATAACCAACTGTATCTCGCCGATTACATCGTTCACGGCAATACATCTGTCATATGCCAGAAGCATAAATTTTGCTTCAGAACCAGGCAGAAATGATTAGGGAAATACAGGTAAATATTTCAAAATTCAAGTATAGGACAAATCTTAATTTAAAAGACTCGGGGGGCTATCCTCCAATATGACTATACAACCTGACCTGTCGAAGAAATTTTGAGGGTGGCGCAAAATGGTACGTTTGGCACAAACACATACATTAGTACATAAAAATAAAGAATATAAGTATCCAAAAGTCGAATGGATATTACAAATTAGATTTAACTAAATGTAACGTATATTAATAAAATTAACGTATAAATCATTGAGCAGGAGATGTATTTTACATTACGTGTATTTTCGTAAATCACCAATGACTATTTCTACTGATTAGTTTAACCATCAGATATATAAACCAAACGACATTTTATAGTATTGTTCAACAATATTGACGTTTAAATTAGATACTAATAACTTAACTTGTCAGAGACAAATCAATTTTACCTATGCTTCCACATTTCTGTTCCAGTCTGCTTGACTTTGAAAGTCATTGTTAGAATTGTAAAACACAATCCTAGCTCAAATTTTATATTTTTGAGGTGGTTTACAATATGTAGATGTTAGGAGTTTTTTTTATTTCATCTAGCGACATTAGGAGATCTACAATGGGCACCATTTGGTTGAATTTGTCCACTTGAACAATCTGAGGAAACTAATGATTAAGTGACAAGAAAATGAATTTTTAAGGGGAAAGTATTTTACGACTGCGACCAGGACCAACTTTGAAAACACGGCTGATATAAATTGTGGTGCGAGATATGCCTCGTCCGTCTGTGTTGTTGTTAATACGAACATTGTAAAGGAAAAAGTGAGACCGCGGTAGTTTAATTGGGAAAATACTAAACGCGATATCGAGAGTACCAGTTTCAGGTCCTGGTCGCAATAGTAAAACATCTGTTCCTTAAACATTCATTTCGCTGTGAATTTCCACCTTAGGCCGTAAAGGCGAAAACCTTAAATATGAATAATATCCTACAATTAAATGCTTTCATTGGTATTAGCCATAAGAGTAGTTGTTTCGGGGTGGTTCATATTTTCATAGTTATAGTTTCAAAGTAAGGATCAAGTCAATATTTGGCTAATAATGCAGCAAATCCTTGAAGTTAATTTGGAATGAAAATCAATATTTTTAATTTTGTTTTCTAGTAAACACCCCCTTCTTTCTACATTACGACCACATATATTTTTTTCTTGCTACTTGCACCTCTCAAAACTTCCGACTCAAAACTTAAAACAACTTTTCATCGAAAACTACCCGTGTCAAAGATTTCCTTCTCGTAAATTTTCTACTACTTCTTTAAACGTTAAAGTCGAATATTTCCTCTTCGTGCTCGACGAAAGTTTGTAACTTTTCCAGGCGTAGTGCATATCGAAGCTGCAATCTCCTCCTCGGCCGTTAAAACCCACTCGCCTCTAACTACCTAATTAGTCTTTTGAAATTCGCCCATCTTTTCTATTGGACTTAGGCCAAGATTTCTCTGCGGCCAATCCAGGCTGATGTTACATGCTTAGAGGCAGTAGTAGTGAGGGTATTTTTCGAAACTTTACTTCATGTACTTGCAAAACTATATTTGAAAAATTAAGTTATCAGGTTTGCAGTGTGTACAAATTAAACAAAAAAATATCTTTGCATTTCGCATCGCTAGTTAATTTCGAATATATTATCATGATCATAAAATTACTCAAGTCAACGGCCGTGGCTGTGGTGGACGGCATGCCCTTAGACATGATAAAACTTTGCTTTTCGGTAACCAGTCCGTATTTAGTATACAGTGTCAAGGACTGCTTGGAAGTTGGCTGTTTTCTACATGTATGGGAAATGGTCCTTTTGATGCCAATACATAAATATATTTCAAATTTCATACGAGTTATGGACGAGAGTCATAGGGTCAAAGGGCCATAAAAAGATCATGCATAGTCAAATAGTCAAATGATGAAGTGTGTAACACAGAAGTACAACTATAAAAAATAGAGGTTACAGTGAAGCAACATTAATGTTAAAATTGGCAAACCGTATTTTCCGATTTATTGTACCATGACATTTTCCAAATTTTGCGGCAATACAATATCTTTTAATTTATTATTATGGTGCTGTCGTGCTTTTAGAGACTCTTTACATGCAAGCCATATGTTACATGTAAATGTTTTTACTGCGGCCCTTTTTCCTTTAAATTGAGTACGAATATCATTCAGATAACGACACAAAGCAATCCAATTTGGAAAATTTACGTATCACCCACCAAAACGCCCGATAGTTTTCAATAATTAACGCTTTCAATTTTCGGCGCACAAATATTTTGTCTTATTTTGAAAGTTCAAAGATAATATTATAGAGTTTGGTTCTCCATATTCTGTAGTCACCTAGAAAGAGCTTTACTGTTTTAAAATTAATACACAAGATTTCTAATTCATTTCGTATATTTGTACTCATAAAATTAATTTTGGATTTGTAGAAATAATATATGGATGAAAATTTTAAGGTGATTAATGCTACTTGTTGTTGTCAAAATCTCTGACAAAAGTCCGACAGCTGAATTGCCAGGATAATTTTGTCAAACAAAGATTCCATTTGTCCGACAAATTTCAAATATTTTCATTAATCTGTTTGAAAGAATCAGCCCTGAGATAATAAAACTTTTTTTCATAACTTTGCCACGTGAGCGGTGTCGGACTGGGCATACGCTCTAATACGTTTCTCCGACAAACTATTTTTTGTATTTTTAATGAATAAAACTGCGAATCTGAGAAACTCTGAGAAACTCTGAATCTGAGAAATAACTAAGCTTAGGTCGTAAATATTTTCTCGTACTATGTCAATGGGTCCTCAGGATTTCCGAGGAACGCCCTGCTACCTAGAATTACAGCACATAAAAGTCGTCAGACTAGGCATAAATAACACACATACACAGTATGAATGTTGAGACAACATGAAATATTTTTCAAGGGGTTGGCTCATGGACTATAAAGGAAAGTTGAAATCTCGATTTTCATAGTTTGAGATTATCGAAATACTTACCATTCTTACATTATTCTTGCCGATATAATTAGTGTAAGAAAGATAATACCCGTATATCAGCCGATATAATTGAGGAAAGAGAAGTAGAGAATCAATGTAATGTCAATAAAGTCAATGTGTTCCATTTCGTAGCGTTGCAAATTTACCAAACCACAACCAAACTTCAGCCATATTCTCACATTTCTGGCCCAATCTGTGCATCTAATACTATTCGTAGATATCTGGAGCATTCTGGAGCTGCTTTGAGTAATCTGCATTAATTAGAAAATGTATGCATAGCTGGTATTGTAATTACTCACGCTTGAATATCACCAAACTATAAATCAAGGAGAAAATCGTAATTGACACCCCCATATTCCTATTATAATCTGTATGTATCTGAGATGACCTGCAGTACACAGTAGTCTGTAGATTTTAAGTCCTTTAGTTTATTTTCCATCAACCAAATATCTTTAATTGATACTTTTTGTCTTGAATTAATCAAGCATATTATATATAGCATATTATATCAAGCATATATATTTTATAGTAACTAAGGTGCAATTTTGTGTAGCCAAATTTTTGAGTCAATTTGGATTAAAAATCAGTCGTAATTTTTAAACTGTACCACCTACTCATTTTTTTGTATTCTCGTTATCATTACATATATTGTTTTCCATCCTGCTTATTGCCATACAAATTACCAACTCCTAATTTAAAACAACGTATCATAAAATTGCCAGGGTAAGCGACTTTTTATCAATTTTCCAGTATCCCTTTTAGGGCCATAGCCTCAAATGGCGTGCAATCGAACCGATTCCAACCCTTACGCAATGTAAACTATAATTGAAAGAGATTACCATCGGCCAGCGTATAACACCACCAAAAATGTTTTCCATTAACCCGTTTAATTCGCAATATAATCAAATTCGACACGTTATTGCAAGCTTTATCCTACGCTTCGCCTCGATTATTAGCACAGCCCTAGCTGAGGATTTGCTACTTTGAACACCTAAAAGTGAATACACCGAGAAAAATATTATGGTGTTCATATTTTATTTTTCAGTGGAAATGTGCAAATGGTCAACATTGAATCAGTTTGTAATGTTTGTTAGAACCAGCATTTTAAAGTAAGTTATATTTATGATGAATTACTGCTAAGTTATCAATCACTCTAATATTTGTTTATTTTTTTTTTTACAAAACTATGTAAAACATAGATTCCTCACTTATTAGTTCCACGAAAAACGACTGAAATATCAAATTTGACAAAAGAAATAGAGCTTATTAAAATTGTATTGGACACCACTTAGTGTTTGTTCTGAATCTATGGGAAAATGCTTCTTACCTAACAAAACTTTTATTGATTGATTGGAAGTTAGGAGTTAAAGCAGAATTGAATTTAAATCGGATACTTATAAAGTTATCAATATGTATTACGAAAGTTATATAGCTGCTTACTTTTCTTAATCGGTGGAACATAACTTTTAATTAAAATACAAAGTTGGTTGAGTTTAGTCGATTAGATCTTACCTGACTGAACATAGGAAATATTTCTCCCAGACTAAAACTGCCAAAACAGCGGATAATTTTGCATATTAGTTGTTGAAAGGGGTGGTCAGAAAGTTAAATCAATGCCTTTCAATTTTCTTCAAATGACCTATAAGAAGAAGAGTTGATGTGAGGGGAAGAGGCCAAAATGGATGTATTTTTCATTGTTACATCAGACAGTTATATCGGAAACATGTAATACCAGAAAGTCTTCCGTCATAGTTGTCCCAATTATAAATTAAATCAAAATATAGATATGGTGCGTTTAAAATGTTGTTACAAAAGTTGTAGTAACCAACAAGTAAATGCAGATTCCTCAATTCAGCCTGAATAAGCAATTTTTATCATGCTCTAACTATTCCAGCTCATGCTTCCAATAATATATTTAAAGAACCAATAAAGTGCTATGATGTGTAGTATGGTGATGTATTACACTGATATATTATGATTTCTCGAGAAGAAATATTTATTAGACGAGATTATAGAAGTTATATTGTAAGTTTTAGCATGAAGCATTTCTTTTGTCGCAATAGATGTTATAGTTAGTTAATTTAAGATTAGGTTGTAAATCGAAAGTTGAAAGCAAATTTTCTTAAATATGATTGCAAGACGCAATTTTAATAGCATTCACTTTTAGAAGTTAAAATAGTATTGAGTTGAGTTGTACATGCTTCATAAATCATTCAGACTGCTAATCAAATATGCTTTTTAAAAGTCAGTTAAATAAATCTCCATTACAGTTGATGGTTTCTTATTTTTAGCATCTTAAATCTTCCTATCGTTTTCCATTTTCGATCACGTCCGACTAATACATTTCAAACATAATCTGACAGAAATAAGTCTCTTTTATAAAATAGTCTGTCTAAAAATGAGACGAAGTAATAAAAACTCATTATAAATGCAAAACCGATACAAGGTGGCACCCACTAAATATGTCGAGTTCTCTAATGTTTTGCACGCTACCTTCCGTAATCTCTTTATATTACGAGTGTTTCTCCCTGACCATTGGCTATTTTGTACGCCTCGGCACATGCGAAGAACCACTCACTGGCGTACGGTCGGGAAAAATGACGAAATGTGCAATAATCGATAACTGAAAAAATTACGTTTGCGTGCGCGTGTGTGTGCGTGCGTGTGTGTGTGTTTGTGTGTGGGCGCGCGCTTGAACGAGATAGAGAGGGAAAGAAAGACAACACTTCAGTACATGTATGGTCGTGCATTAGTTTATGAAATTTTGCGGCCCTGAGAAGGGCCAGTTTATGAAAAGTTTTTCCCAGCCGTCACCTTCTCCTTGGTAACCTCAGTCGTCGTTGCCATCGTCGAATTCTTCCCAAACATCGGAATCTGAAGAAGAATCATCATTTGGGTTGATAATACTTGATTCTATCAACGACTCCGAAATGTTATCCAACTGTAACATTTGGTCTTCAATTTTCAGAACGTGATTTATGCATTTTTACCAATTTTCCTTGGAAACTTTACATATTGCTTCTTTAAGCAAATTTTTGACATCTGCTTTTCTGAGTTCTACTTTTAATAGGTTTTCGGCACATTCGATCTTTTTCGAGGATAACCATTCTGCGATACGTTGTTTTCGCCAAGAGCTATTTGGTAATTTCTCTTCTAATCGGGAATGGTAACTAGCGTTGTCCATAACTATTATGGAACCATTCGGAATTAGATCGATCATTTGACCAAACCATTCTTCAAACACGTCCGCAGTCATTTCTTCATGGTAGTCTCCTGTCTTAGTTGATTCAAAAATTAGTTCTCCCCCTTCAACGAAACCATCCTCGCTTCCAATGTGGGTAATAATAAGCCGTCGCCTTTTACCCAACGAAGGCTTTAAACCGGTGGACCAACCTTCTAGAAAAGCTTGCCTTCGATTAGTTACACTGGTATCTTGCCAAAATTTTGGCACGGAATGTCCTGCGTTAATCCAAGTTTCGTCCAGATAGAAAATTTTTTTCATTTCTAGCCTACTTCTTCGAATATCGCGCAGGTAACTTCTTCTCCACACAATGATGTCATCTCTTTCCATCAATACAGATTTTCTATTGTGCTTCTTCCATCGAAATCCCAAATCCTTTAAAATCGTCCATAATGTACATCGGCTCATTTTTGGAAAGTCCTCGTCTTCTTGGACAGACAATAGAATTTTATCTAGTGTTGGAAGTTCGTTGCGGAAAAAGAAAGCGTGAACTTTTCGACGTAGTCCCCTTTTTAGAAATTCGTCTAAGGAAATTTTCGGACGTCCTGGAGACTTTTTCTCCGGTTGAACAGGACCACTCTTTCTTTCTTTTAATAACCTGTACACTGATGTCTTACCAACTCTTAGCATCGCAGCGGTTAATTTCACGGTTTTATCCACACTCGCATCTAAATTTTGTTTCTTGATGGAATCGAAACAATTCAAAATTAGAACTTTCTCATTAACTGAGAACGGCGCTAATTTTGGGCGTTTCGATGGTCTTGGTAAATTCTCCATACTCCAATACGTATCTCCGTACTTTAAAAATACCACTATGGACACACAGGAAAGTCACTGTCAAAGTCTGTCTAATCACACACACGTACACGTCTATAAGTAATGCTGACTGACTAATGATTTTAAATGGAATAAATGGGCCGATCTTATACACATAACCACCTGATATGTTAACGCAAGCATTAAGCGCAATCAGTTCCTTTAACTTACCTAGAATTACTGAGAAAATAATAGCCGTCTTGTCCCTTCTTGGAATAGTTAATCACATAATCCGAACTTTAGTATTTATCTGCACCTCGATTAGACAGCACCCACTTTTGTACATCGGTAGGAAATTTTCATATCTCTTCGTTTCTTCCATATCCCGAGGATTTATTAGACAAACAGTATGAAAAAAAAACATTACCGTAAAATATTATAAAAAATACCGATTTCCAATATTGTAATATGTTATATTAATGACGAGTTAACAACAATTCAGGTAAAAAGGGAAGCGTTCCTGAGATGATAACAATCGCGGTCGTAATACCTACCTTTTAATAAATCAATTATACCGGTTTTAAGGAAACTCAACATTACATAGACAATTTTAATGCATTTATTAATATTCGTTGATTTCTTTAAGAACGCCTCTGGTTAGCGGCGAAATAATCGGTTTATTACTTCGCCTCATTCTTTGACAGGGTATAAATTAATAGATATACATTTTTCCTGTTTTCAGACAAACGGGTCCGAAACCTTGTAAACTTATATTATTTCATCACTCGACCTACCTAAAGTACCTTCTCGGGAGCAAAAAGATATATAATCTCGTGATCACGAAATCCGCCCCATTCACCTCTCTCCCTCTATCCCTTTCTCTCCTCCGTTCGATCATAGCTCGTGTCGCTTTTCTCAATGTGGCCGTGGATTTGTCGATTCTCTTCCCTCGCCCCGTCCCTTGGTGTGAATAGGATACAGGGAATGATGTCGAGCTTAGTGCGCCTTCACAATCACATATATTGTGACATAAACATGAGGTTATTAATCAAACTAGGATCCACGGTAATACACGTTAAGTTCGCGCGTGAAAGAGAAGAAACCCTCGTCGGGGTTGAAGCTGAACGAAGGGTGGAGTCGCTCGAACGAACCCTCAGGGGTCGCGCTCGGATTTGTGTTAAAATAGTTGTAGTTATTTGTAATTACGTTGTAGTGGTTTGGGTGCTGTTAATGTTCGTGTGATGGAAAGGGCTTGAACAGTACGCAGGGTGCATAAAAGGCGCGTATTTTGACAATTTTTTTACATAAAACCCGTGCGGTTTCATTACTTCATAGACCATCAGAACGATACCGCAAGCGGTCTTGTGCTCTTATGTCTATGTATCTAATAAATATATATCGTCTAACATTTTATATATATAATATATGTAACAAATATGTATTTATGACAATACATACACACAATACAAATCACATGATCAATACATACAAGCACTAAGCATAGGGGTAATATACCTATGTATTTATATACATGTAGGGGTTAAAATACAAAAGGGAAGAAAGATATAAAAGGAGGATTCAAGGGAAAACGAACGTAAAAAATACGAAATGGGTACGTAGGACGCATATTTCAGATGTTACCTCACAACAGGGAAATTTTTGTTAAAAAAGCTAAATAAAATTAGGAAAAGGTAAAATATTACACTAAAGAGTAATTCTATGTAAACATTCTTAGTGGTTATGCTTTACTATTTAAAACTTTATTTTCTGTTATTAAATAAGTTTTTGTAGGAATAAATATTGCGTTTTACATTCCTGGAAGTAATTGGTGCGTACTTCAGGGAGTTACTATTTGGGAAATGATTCATGCTATTTCAGCAGTTTATATTGTCTGAAATATTTTAATACCGTCACTATTTCCTAGGACAATACCTATATTTTTGAATAATTTGCACAACCAAAATATCAAGTTTTTTAATATTTGCCTTTAATTATGCTATTGATTCTGTCGAACCGTATAGGATATTTTTGTTTTTTAAGGTTTAACACTGGATCAATACACAAATTTTATAATTAGTATTGATGTAATTTAGATATTGATCATTGAAACATCAGATGCTTACGGTCGAATTATAATATTTTCTGTAGGAAACTGTTTTTTTAAATTGATCTCAAATATAATGTAAAAAGAAACTCTTATTTCTGTTGACGTAGAAATTTTTAAAAAAGTATTTTAACAAACAATTACGTATTATGACAGATTAAAGATTTTTCATGAAAAACGCATTAACCTGGAAACTATGTGTCGGATTAAAAATTTTTCTTATAATTTTTTGTTTTTCAGGTGTCTTTCCATAAGAATGAAGTCTATTTGAGGGGCTGAAAAATTGCTTGAATTTTAGGCTGAAATTTAGTGAAGTTTACTGAAACTGTACTTCTTTCCGTATGGAACATAATAGTCAAGAGTAGTTATTTTAAACTCCCTAATTTAGCAGTAATTGCATTGTACATTAAAATATCCCATAATTTTCAAAATATAATATAGGTCAGAACAGTTCATCAACTCTGTCTAACTTATGAGATATCAGATTTAGTCTAAATATTTATGCACTTCTTTGAAAATTTTAAATTGTCACAAATTACCAATTTTACAGTGTTTCAAAATTAATGGCCATAAAAAGTTTTAAAAGCAGGCTAAAAAATTTCGAGAATTTTTTTTTTGTAGAAATTTCTAGTTCTCAGGACTAGACGGTACTCTGAAAAGAAAGTTTACGCACAAATATTTTTACATCCGAAACTGCAAGATTTCAGTTTGAGAAGCAATTGAAACTAAATTTATTTATCGATCATCAATGTATAAGCCCTACCGTACTTCAATTCATTTTCTACAAAAGCTCATATTTCCATGGACGATAATAAGCGAAAATAATTATAATTTTGTGCGTATATCTCCAGCTGTAATAAAAGTTCTCTAGTGATTTTGTTTTTCAGAATGACTCCTGTTCATAGTACAACCCGATCTTTAAAAACAGAATTTTCGGCGATGAAAATTCTAGAAGTGGCATGTCATTTTATAAATTATTAATTTACATAAAATTTGAAAAGCTGTAAAAATGACAACTTTTGAAAGACATCGAAGGAGAGACATGAACAACATTGCATAATGACATTACTGCTAAACTAATAAAGTGAGAGCGAGCAGCTCTTGGGGGTAACGTTCCAATTGTGAAGAAGTACGGTCTCAACGAATTTCATTGAATTTTCCGTACGTTAACCCATTTTATTAATTGATAAACAAACGAGTTTCTTTGATTTATACACAATTTTTCGATGTTAGGAAAAACCAGATTTTTCGAAACAACTATGTAACTCCTTATGGGCATCAAGAAGTTAACACAAAATATTTTGATCCATCGACGAATGCCTAAGCTATTGCGCTTTTTCATAAGATATCTCGATTTCGTCGCAATAATTGTTAAACAAAAAGTTTAGCATAATAGTTTAATCAGAAGAGAAAAATATTCTTATTATTAATTATATTTCAGATCTATTCAGAGAGAAATAGTGCCTGACACGGCCCTGTCAAGAAAAATAATATACGCTTACATTAATCGTTATTACATTTGTTTTGCAAATTATATCTTATATACGAGTAACTCGTTGCTGTGGCCATAGTAATCATTTTTAAACAACTTATAACACTGTGTAACGCGCCGTTGCAACGGTGAGCGATGAGGACGTAAGGAGGGAGGGGTTACCCCAAGAACAAGCACTAATGCAGTTTATAACGGGTTTAGTGCGATGTCACTTATCTCAAAACAGCAATGGCGGAGGGCCTGGGGGCAGTGGTTCGCCTTTATTCCCGGGGTTCTCTTTCCTCAGGCTTGGAAGTAGCTCTTGTGGAGCACTGGATGCTACTTTTAGCAGGACTCAGAGAAGAACTGCCGTTCTGGACCGTTGCTCCGAGTTGTCATTCCTCGGTCTCAGCGGGATACCATCCCCGATTGGTCGTCCTCCGCTTGCCATGGGAACCGGCTGGTGGGGGTGCGTTGGTCGCGCAACCCTTACTTAAGCTGGCATGGAGTGGACGGTGCTCAGTAACGGCGGGTGGCCAGAGTAGGGGCTTGGAGAGGGGTGTCCGGTTGGAGTGGGGATGACCGCACGCGAAGACGTAGGTTGGCAGGGGTGAGAGGTATCGAATTTGGAGACGCGTATCTTAAACGTTTATGGGGGTACGAAAAGGTGGCGTTACAACTGTAAATATGATGAAATTTTCAGAAATTGCTTGTTTAGTAAGTATCACGTAAAAAATTATAATAAACAATAATTTTCAATAAAATTTGGGGAATGACTATATCTCAAACTACTTGAGAAACCTTTCTACTTTGTACCTGATTTGTACTGGTGATGAATAAACAAACCTTTTGAAATACAGCGAAAAAATAATCTAGCGGATTTATTTCAGAACTAATGAGAATGGTTCATCTTAAAAATTCCACCAGTACTAATCAACTATTAGAAATATTTGTTAAATTGGGGCGTACTAAATTATGAAATTATAGTGGAGAACTTCGTGCATAAACCACATCTGAGCTCTAATCAGTATGGATCCTTCCTTCAATGGAGGGAGTAAAATCCTTCAGCAAATTATATTAATAGAGTGCACCAGTTAAACTTACTTGAAAAGTTCAATCAAACTATGTCCAATGACATAGTCCAATGACATTCTTGGTGCCTGGCCTGTCGTGTTTGAAGGAGATTTGCTTCATGCCAAGTATGTAAAATTATAGGTAAATATAACACCCTCTCTTGTGAGGGACCTCGCCAATAAATAAAATATTTACGGTAAAATGTTGCTCCATATTTTTGTAAAAACCAGTTTGTATAGGATGTTAAAACATGAAGCAATCATTCTTCTCAGGCCTTATGGACAACATATTTTTCTGCATATACTTGTTCTGTTTGCTTTCTTACGTTGTCAGAAGGGTTGTCATCAACCGAATGTGGAATGTGATCTACAAATTCGGGATTCCTTGTTCCTATTGTGGGGCTTAAGGCCACCATGGTGCGTCTTAATATTTCCTAAAGTATTTCCTCATTTTTGTGTTAATTTATTTCATCAGATTTTCTTCAGCTCCAATCGACTTCTATAATATTTCGATGCAATGAATTTCGTTTTGAAAATCCTTCGAAATAAATTCTTCTCCCATTGCCCCAGGATATGTGAGTTAAATGTAACGTAGTTCTGCACAAGAATAAGGCTTCATTACCTAACTTAAGAGAGATCCAGAGAAATTAAAAATAACGTTGTGTGTCATAAATTCCACATCTGCGCTTGGGGAATTTCAAGTTGTGGCGTCGTGGGAAATGGTGAAGGCGCACGTACAGTCTGCTTTAAGGAATTCATATTCCAAAATTTAAAAATGGATAACGTTTGTTAGAAAAGAACTCACACTTGCAGGCAACACCTGTGAATACTTATAAAATTTCCATGCTTTAACAATTGCGCTTGGTCTGTTCCTGATTTTCGATGAATATTGCAAATCTGTCTATTATCAAAAAATATAGGTACTCATACCTATCTAAACATAAGGCGATTTCAAAATTTTAAATTTGAATGGGTGTGAATCAAAATTTATGGACAATATATTTTCATATTGTGATACAATGACGTGCTGTGTTAACCGATGGAGGATTTGCTATGTATTTACTGGACGCCCTGTAGAAATATGTGATGGAACTACTATTTGCGGTATGTATTAAAAGCAACTAGATACGGATCCTAAATCACAATTAACCGCATATCTCCATCTAATTCACAGCATTGCTACTTAGGGCGTGGGGCCTGTGTCCATGCCCTATTGCCTATTGCCTATGCCATGTGTATGCCTATTACTACTTCAATTAAAACAGAGGATTGTATGCAAAAACCCTTATGGTTCCAGAACAACTTATTTAAAGTTATTTAAAAATATGGAACAATTAAAAATTAAACGAGCTACTTTTTGTATGAACCAAAATAACTTACGACACTTACACTTAAAACATACGATGTTCCTTTGAAATCGCGGAGTTTTATTATTTTTTAATGTTATTATTAAACTAATTCGTACTATAGGCATGTTTAACTGTATTATCTCCAGGTTATCATACATACAGTTTATCAATAATGGTTGGCCATAAAGTAATGGGTTATGTATGAGTAACTGATATATTATATTTGCTATTAAAATAGCTTTTTAAAACAAATAAGTGAATACAAAAATTTTGTAAAAATTATTTATTAACCGATATTTTGTAACCAATATAAACATACCGTTTTGGATTAGTGCTGTAATAAACTGTTTGTTTCTAGTAAGGCACTATATCACTGGTTGTGTATGTACTACTATACACCATCGATTTTTGTTTTTGTGCTAAATAGCTATACTATATTTACTATTTACCTATATTACAATTTGAAACCTTCTGTTGCAGAGTCACCCCTCCCTCACTTCGTCAGTTCGTCAAGGTATGTCAAAATAAAGCACAACTTGCTTATCTTTGCTTCCGAATACTCCTTAGTATCAAGCAACTACTTAAAATTCAATGCAATTGCCGAGCTAAAATAAAATTTCGGTACGTCAAGGCGACCGGCCGAATAAAATAGAATCTATTATCCTATGTATGTGCGTACATATTTCTGGTTAAGCCTATATACCGAGGGGTGTAATGCGGAGGGGGATAAATTATTTTCTGCAACGCGTATTTCACACGATGTCAATGCATATGTCGATCAGGTCGGATCCCTCTCGGATATTGTTCGCGAGCGTGGATTTTAATATTTCGAGAATCTCGGCGGAACGGAAAACTTCAACAACGGAAATCGAAAAGTGTTACAAAGGAGGGCCGGGGACTCATTGAAAGTCAGAATTAGTATCGCACTATGTGCTCTATACGGCCAGTTTTCAAATATGTGAACGATCGGTGCCTGACTGCATGAACCATGTGATACCATGTGATACCATGTGTACGTTCGTAGAGATATGCCGGCTATACACGAAGTTTAAGTTGTTAAACTTAAATAATTATTATAGGTTACTATTATCGTTATTATATGTTAATGTTATATTATCTTTTTTGTGTATGTTATGTATGTACGTTATGAATGTATGTTATGTATGTAGGTTAATTACACGATGCAGTACGTTCAACTCTAATGATGACGTTTTTGTAAACATAATGATACGGTCCAATATTAAAATTACATGATATCAAAAATACAGAAGTTGAGTTCCTTTCGTATAACACAATATATGTCAAATAAATTCCAATAATCATTTTGGGTATCTCTCTTATTTGGGAAAGCAATACACGAATATTTAAGAACTACTTGCAGATTTAACTACAATATATAATTCCTATTTAAATGGGGCTAATGGGGATGAAAACTATCTACCGATGAGCCCTTGTTGCAGGGATATTATTGTTTTTTTTTTTGGGATTATTAAAGAATTACCAACAACAGACATCACTTTCACCTTAGTACGATTTCGAATTTTGTTGTGACCGGCGCATTAATAGAAATATAATTTAAAATGCCAAACATCTATATATATAAAAGAAAGTCGTGTTAGTTACTCCACTTATAACTCAATAACGGCTGAACCGATTTAGCTGAAAATTGGCAGGGAGGTAGTTGAGAGCCAGGAGAAATACATAGGATACTTTTTATCCCGTTCGACAGCATTCCCGTGTGACTTGACATGAAACGTCAGTCACTATAAAACGTGGTATAACAAAAAAGAATCAGACTTGGAAAAACAAAACACAAATGACAGCTATGTAATTCACGTATAATGACAGCTATGTAATGACGTATGGATGACAATTTGATATTTGTAAGAAATCAATAATAAAACTATTTCTATTAAATAAATAATTAACAATTATAATTAAAAGTGAACTATAAAACTCGATATGGTTGAAAATCTACGGCTGCCGACGAAATAAACGCTTGCCTCAAATCGTCAAATCTATGGCGCTATGTGAAGAAACTGCAACTGACAACAAACATGAGAGTTACATTGCTTAATGATACATCTGCTGAAGATTTCTCGGAGCAATTGCTGACTATCGGTAATGGTCAAGTACCTGTCGATGAATCGAGCGGATTAATATTATTTCCAAATAATTTCTGTAATTTTGTCTCAACAAAAGACGAACTTATCAACAATGTATTTCCAGAAATTATTTATAACTACAAAAATAATGAATGGTTGAGTGAGCGAGCAATTTTAGCGGCTAAAAATAAAGATGTAGATGACCTAAACTACATAATTCAAAATAAGATCATTGGAACAATGTATTCATTCAAATCTATTGACTGCGTCACAAATGAAGATGAAGCCACCAACTATCCAATTGAATTTTTAAACTCTTTGGACGTGCCTGGCTTACCACCGCACAATTTACGCCTAAAGGTTGGCTCCGTAGTAATCATGCTTCGAAACATAAACCAACCAAAACTGTGCAACGGTACGCGTTTGGTGGTTAGACAATTGATGAACAATGTAATTTACGCTACGATAATGATAGGAAAATTCAAAGGTGAGGAAGTTCTCATTCCGAGGATACCGATGATCCCAAACGATATGCCGTTTGAATTTAAAAGACTTCAATTTCCGATACGTCTTGCATTTGCCATGACCATCAACAAATCACAAGGCCAATCTTTAAAAGTTTGTGGTTTAAATCTAGAACATTCATGTTTTTCCCATGGTCAATTATACGTGGCATGTTCACGGGTCGGAAGACCATCTGCGTTGTTTGTATTTGCAACTGATAATAAAACAAAAAATGTCGTGTATCACAAGGTACTTAAATGAAGAGCAATCTATGTACTAAAATACAGAAATAATTATGAATGATTAATGTAGGTATTTAATTTTTTTGTATTTTTTCCAATTAAAAAACAAAAAAAACTGCTTATTTATTGCAATTAAGGCGGAACAAAGTTCGCCGGGTCAGCTAGTAGTTGCATAAATAACGGACAAATTTTAAGAATAGGTGACAGAATTCGACAATGATGCCTTTACTAGCGATGGTACAGTCCTGTTTTGTAAATTATCAGATACATGCATTAATCACATAGAAAGTATTCTTATATGTCAGCACGGCGATGAATAACAATACAATAGGCTGATTATATCAAAAGGGAAGATTCCCAAAACTACTATTCTCAGCACATTTGGCAGAAATCTACCCATCGATCAAAGTTTGGGTACGATTTGTGTAAAACTTTCGTAGAAATAGCAATAGACCATATTTGAGAAGGTCAAAACATATGTTAAGGAAATAAATCCGATTGAATCAACATTAAGGAAAAACTACAAAGTAACATTGGAGCGATAGATATCAATAGAAGGATTATGGATAACCTAGGGCGGTATTTAATTTGTGTTTTGTTCAAAGGTACTGAAAAATAATGCATGCAGATATTTCATAGACACGTGACTAATGTCATCGTCAGATCCTTGTAAGAAAAACGACTAAATCTTTCCTATTGTCTGTTGAATGGCTGCACAAAGTAAATGTTTCATGAAATAGTATGTTGTACAATTATTCAGTGATTTGTTGTGCTTAGTTAGCCAGATACTCCATAAAACAAAAGTGTGCTGTTATTTGTCACCGACACTGCGCCATACATGAATAAATCAGGAAAATGTTTATAAATATTTACTTCACTTGTACCACGTAAGCCTTGCATTGAGTGGTAGAAGAAATTTGCAAAGTATTTCCTGAAGTAATTATAGTAACTTCTACCGTAATTTTTTCTCTCGCAGTTGTCAATAGTGAGAATTTCTATTATTCAGAGGCGAGAGATATTTCATGTTTGAATATGCTCCGGTTACGTCGGGAGATGTAGTAACATCTTTATTACGATCCAAAGATACATCCAAATTTTACGATAGATTTTTATCTACGTAGAAATGTACCTCCTAACTTCAATTTACTATTCAGATTATTAATTTGGAAATTATATTGAAATAGAAAAATTTTTAAAATATACGCATATTTGTTACTTCTATGTTGCCTTACTGCTTGCCTACTTTAAATGTTCTAAATGACATCTCAGCAGGGCATATTGATAAATGAATATATCGAAATAAAAAAAATATTACAACGCAACATCTTGCTAAAATAATTGTATATGATCTTGTAATCATATTAACATATTTGTCATCAACTATCTATTGATATACACAGATTTCAGTTATCAAAGAATTATCAGAGATTAGTTTAAGTTCCATTATATCTCAATTATGATTGTTTCCCCGACTAGAAATTATTTCCTGTACCCGACCAGGACCCGGCCGGGATTGCTCGTCTAGCACCCGGCAAGGACTGTAACGCAGATGTGCCGTCGGGTCCTGATCAGGACGACCTGACGTGGACCCGACCGGGCATTCCTGGCGTGGATCCGGTCAGGTCATCCTGACCAGGACCCGACCGGGCCGGAGTTATAGGGTGCTAGACGGGCATGCCCGGCCGGGTCCTGATCGGGAGAACCAGGCCGGGTCCACGTCAGGTCGTCCTGATTAGGACCCGACGGGACATCTGCGTTACAGTCCTTACAGGGTGCTAGACGGGCAATCCCGGCCGGGTCCTGGTCAGGAAGACCTGACCGCGGCCACGTCAAGAAAACTTAATTTATATTATACAATATTTTATTGATATCACAATATAATAAATACACCAAAAATCGACATACAAAAGAGACAGTACAAATACAAACATATCAAAGAATAATAATACATGAATAAATAAAATAAACAAATATAAACACATGAAATATAAACGATATATACAGGATAAAATAATAAAGTGATAATATACTAAAAAACACAGTACAAATACAAAGAATCGCAAAAAAAGTTAAAATACAACAAAAACCAATTTTTTTTATGCACCCATTCTAATCTTTTGGATTTTTTAATGTAGAAGAGAAAGCCCTCACCTGTTTGCTTTTATCCAGTGGGGATCTCGAAATGTCAGAGTCTTCTGTAAATTGAGAAATAATTATTTTCTAACAAATATTCACGTTTTAGTAAATGAATTACCTCATCACAGTCGTAGAAAATATCATGCATCGTCACCATCCACCGTCGGCGAACTTCACATCACAAGACTTCAACAAAAACTGATCGGAATAGTAGGTTACGAACGAAGGGTCGCTTTTACCTGAAGCGTTAATCCGGAAGCAATAATCGTTATGCTAATCATAAATGCCGGTATTGTCGAATTAATAGCGCTGCGAAATTTTTTTGTCAACAACTGCGTAAGTGAAATATTAAAGATAGAAATAATTTTACAAATTCGTACTTCCTATGATGTTACGTCAACTGCTTTTTCGGCGCTACTTAGTCACTATCGCGGTAATCGTCATTCAAAGAATTTACTCCACTAACACTGAGATATGTAGTTATGCCAAATTCACTATTTTTTCGCTCTAATTCAATTTGACTCTCGAGGAACAATCTAACTCGTTGGTGATTAAGTTCACGAATTCGCCTTGCACGGTTATCACACATTTTTCCCTTTGTCTTCTCGAGCATATTGGATAATGATCTAAATAATTAACAAAATTAATTTATATTATTTTATTCCGGCGTTAATACTTCGGAGATTTATTTAATTGATGATTTTCGAAATTAAGAAAATTCGAAAAATCAGAAAATTATAAATATATTTTGTTACTTAGATTTTTACACAATGTAACAGAGTTTTAATTACCTTTAATCACATTTAATTACACTCAGTGTTTAATTTTGTCACATTCATAATACGTATATTATGAATAATGGGTGTAATGATAGATTGCGCGGGCATGCCTGGCCAGTGCCTGATCGGGTCCTGATCAGGATCTGGTCAGGTAATGCTAGCCGGGCACGCCTCGCCAGTGCCACATCGGATCCTGGCCAGGTAATCCTAGGCGGGCATGTCTCGACAGTGCCTAGTCGGGTCCTGATCAGGATATGATCAGGTAATGCTAGCCGGGCTTGCCTCGCCAGTGCCTGGTCTGGTCCTGATGAGGATTTGGCCAGGTAATCATAGGCGGGCATGCCTCGCCAGTGCCTGATCGGGTCCTGGCCAGGTAATCCTAGGCGGGCATGCCTCGCTATTGCCTGGTCGGGTCCTGATCAGGATCTGGCCAGGTAATGCTAGACGGGCATGCCTCGCCAGTGTCAGTCCTACCCTGGCATGCCTCGCCAGTGCCTGGTCGGGTCCTGATCAGGATTTGGCCAGGTAATCCTAGGCGGGCATGCCGCGCCAGTGCCTAGTCGGGCCCTGATCAGGATCTGGGCAGGTAATCCTAGGCGGGCATGCCTCGCCATTACCTGATCGGGTCCTGACCAGGATCTGGCCAGGTAATGCTAGGCGAGCATGCCCGGCCACTTCCTGATCGGGACCCGATAGGTTTTCGGGTTTGCCTAGCCAAATTTCTAGTCGGGTTCATGTGCATTATGCTCAAGCAGCTCGTTACATTTTCTTATTCTATTCGTTAGTTCCATGTTTAATATAAATCCAATTTATGCATTAATGCCCTTTTACTTTGATTCTCCCCTATATAGTAATAAGTGGCAATGGTCCAGTATATTATCTCCTCTCTCTTTTGTTTAGTTTCAGATATTTTTATCCAAGTTAAGCGTGAAAAATTCATAAATTAATTCGTGTTCCTTTCCCACTAATTTCTCGGATATTCTGTGTAGTAATTTTCCAGTTTTTTTGCTTTGCCGATATTCCATATTTAATGTCTGAAATTTTGTTATTCATAATCTACGCTTCTTGTTGTCTTTGTTCGTTGCCGATGCATCGTGTTTTTTCTTCAAATCCTTTCTAGCCTCTGCAGCTATTTGAAGTCTGCTTGACCTCTTCGAGTCCTTCTCGATCTCCATCCTATTTATGCATTCGTCCGCTTAAGGTTAATTGTTTGTTTCCTATTTTCCGCATGTTTTCTCCAAAAACATTCCTCACGTTACTTTGGTTTTTGAAAATATCTACGATATTCGTAAAAGTTTCTGTCTATATTACACGTATTTTTTCTCCAATTTTTCTGCCACCCCTTAACTATATTCCAATATCTCCTTTATATTTCATAAAGGATTAAATTGTTTTTAATAATACTTTTACACCATTTTTACCCAGTCAGATTATTATTAAATATTTGTTCCTGTTTGCCCCTTCCATGTTTTTAACTTTACTAATTACCTTTTCAATTTACTTTTTCAGGAACAAGTTCTCTTGTTTCACATCATGTAGTTGTTTATTATTCTCCGGCTGTTCATTTTTGACTCGCCTGTTTTCTTCTATTACCTCGCCACATTTTTCCACCAGATCTTTAATTATTTTTATCAGGTTTTCTACTATTTCATCCTATTGTAGTTTAAAGTTTGTCGATGATTACTATAGCAGCTTTGTTCTTCCGTAGGCCTCAAGTAACTCTTCCCTTTTCATTTCGTATTATTCTTCGTGTCTGTTCCGCTTTCAAACGGCATTGTTGGTTTTCCTTCTTTTTTCCCAATTATTCCAAGTCTCCGCGGAAAATACCGTTCAGGTCAACCCAAAAGAAATATCTTTCTCTATGAAAGATAGAGAAAAGGTAAAGAATTTCTATACAGATATTCATCCCTTTTGGTTTATTTGAAGTTCATATTTTCTTTATGTGCACGTATTGTTATTTATAAAGAATTGTGACGCCTTAGCATTTCTGTTTATTTTATTTTAGCTTTTTGGTTACTTTTACTAAAGCTGCGGTTTATTTAGTGTTTGTTCTCTTTCGCATTTAGAATTGCAATTTATTTTTCCCTACAATATTTGTTTAACAACAGGTGAAATTCAATTGCTTTTGATTACCTCGCGTTGCCAGCTAAATAATTAGTGTTTTGTCGCAATTTTCACCAAAAGAATTCATTATTAGTCACACTTTTTATTATTAACTATTTCATTCATAACTTCAGAATTGAAATGCCTTTTGTGTATGGCATGATTTACGACTAATATTAAATTTGTATTTATAAAAAGTCTTGCGGGATCCATTACAATAGAATCCTTCAAGCACATGGAAATTTCTTCCGAGTAAATTTTATTCAATCACTGACAGAATAAATCATAAAGGTTTTACGTCAATAGATGTCACTTTATAACCATTAACGTGGCAAAATGCGTTTTAAGAGAAAGCGCCGTAACAGACATGAGACATTTGTTGCATTACGTTGATACCAGATTTTGGTTAACGCTTACTTTCAGAAAATGACCAATTATCATCGAATATCGGTGAAACATCTTCCTCCACAATAGTTTAAGTGATACATAAAATGTAACAACCACTCAGGAAAAATTAGTATCACAATAATTGTCAACATTCAAACAATGAGCTTTAAGCAATTAAGCATTGATCTCTCAAATATTCGTCTGACCGAGTAACCTTTGATCTACTGCTATAAATACATACATAAATAACAGTGTTGATTTCAACGCGCATAAATTTACTTTAAACAAAGTCATTCGTCGTTAATTTGCCGTGTGACTTAAGCACAATTGAAGAAAACTCTACACGGAAAAAATGAACTTATCGCTATGCTTACTCGCTACTGAACGATTAGTGTGTACGGTCCATCCAGTCTGAATTGGTCCAATTGAAAAAAAGCAATAAAATTTAATAGCCATGTTAACGACACACAAATGCCAAGAAACCGCTCCATAGTCGCGCCATATTTAAAGAAATATAAAAGACTGTTACTCATTTTGTGGACGAAATTTTTTGACGAAATCCCATATTTGTGCGTCATTCGTTTCTATAGCAATATTTGTATTGTGTAAAAGCTATTTTAAAATAATAATTGCAATTGACACCAATGGACTTTAGTGACGACTGAAAATGAACATGTGCTCGGCGTTCAAATTGAATGGCTGTAGTGGACCTGTCTCAATCTTGACACTAATAGGCATTTCATATATAGGCCTGTATTGCAGGGATTAACAACATTTCTCCGAGCCAAATGTACGGGGGAAGGTTAAACGGTACGTTACATGAATATTCTGCTTTTATATACGGTAAAAACATATTTTTTGAAAGGGCTCGGTATAAAGTCGGTAATTTTTTATTTTTGTAACTGAACCAATTCTGACTGGATGAACCTTACGTAAAATGTGTATTCTGCCAAGTTCGATCACCTGATAATAGGAGTTGTAAATGAGTTTTGAGGTGGGTAGCAACTCCGGCAATGTGAGCACTCAAATCGCGAACTAAATTTACCTCTTGAATGTTCTTTTCTGATAACACTGTGTGCTGTAATGAGATGTGGAATTTCCTGCTATTCCTCAAATGAATTGAATTAGAGCTCGCGCTGACATTTCGGGAATGAAATCGCACGGAATTAATTACCTCTTAATATTTTACAATAGTAACTTTCGCAATTTATTAATTAACCGTTACCCCATTGGCATATACATGATCAGTGACATTTAAACTCGACGCTTTACAAGCGTCCCTCTCGGAAGGTAATCGATCATGTGGACTGAACCGTAATAGCGGGTTCCCTGTGTGCGCCCTTGATGGCTCCAACTTTCTCCCCGATACTAAAAGCTGGATATTCATCGTTTAAGCGCAAGAAGTGGATGAAGTTCGATTAAATGATTAATGCCGGGAAGGCCCTCGAACGAGGTCCGACTGATAGCTTAAGATGAGAAACTGCATAAGTTCGGTTCGGCGATAAAATGAGCCGTCTAACTGCCTCGAAACTGCAAAGTGTGATTATGAAAACTAGTCAATACGGACGCTGTAAGCGATGCCGAGGATAGTCTAAGTAATTGGAAACTGTTTGTGGGTATGCAGTGCGATGTTGAAATTAGGGTAGGGTTTAACTCGTGGAAATATGAAGGAAATAAGTAGAAGACGAAAAGTTGTTATTAGTGACAGAAATTTTGTTTGGTGTCTTCGTAAGTTCTGTCAATCTTAAGTTGGTAAGGATGTTAGAATGAGTAAATCCCAATTGTACGATGTTTACAATCGGATATGTATCAACCGTCAGCACTTGGACAAACCATGAAATGGATATATCGTTGATCAAGGCGTCATTTAGCTACCGCCATGACACATGACCGTCTTAGTAACATCTTTATTTTTACATTGGTTTTTACAACTTTGATACTTTAATTTTTTAAGTATAAGCTTGCTGTTCCCAATAATTCCAACGGTGACGATGCCACTTACAATTATACACACTACAGGTGAAAAGCAACTTCACCTTTGATTACAAACTGATTTGCTATTGAATCCCCTTCGAAAAGAAATCAAATTTCAATTCTCACCATGTTACGCATCCAATTACAGCTCATATCTGAAGGGATTCGGCTTATACTTTACTGAACACGTAATATCATCGCCCGGAAAAAAAAATCCGTGAAAAATTCCACACTTTAGGTGGGGCCGGGAGAACGGATCAAAAAGAAAAATGTAAATGTGACGAGCACGAAATGAAAAACTGGCTGCACTCCTTTCCGGATAAGAGAACGCTGCGGGAAACGTTATAAATGACGTTCGGAATAGGGCCCCGCCGTCCTACAAATACAAACAAATTTTCTTAAGCTTTTTTGCAACGTTTATGAGAATCTGTGAGGTGGCTTACGCAGCGATTTGCTTAGAATAAAAAAATATCGAGGAAGAACGCGCATAGGCAAGTAAATTGGAAAGGGAGGAACGAATATTAAATTCGTTGGTAATATTTCCATAAAGAGTAATTTTAATGAGTAATCAGTGTATAAGCGGCGTGTATTGAATTTAGTAAATACTCGTGTAAATAATGTATGTATACTGATAACATTATTGTAAGTATCAAATAAATTATTAATTCAGTTTTACTGATTTCTTTATATTTGGAGGTTTTACAAAAGACAAATATTTCAAGTAAGGTATATAACCATACTATAAGGAATATACCTCATACGCATTTTGGTACAAAATAGATATCAATCGAAGTTAATGAACTTTTACAAAACTTTATTCAGTGTTAAGTTTTGCATTCAAATTTTTGTAAGTACTAAAATTCACGTGTTTCATGTTGTTCCTAAAAATAACTTAAAAGTTTAACGATTCTAAGTAGGTGAACAAGGGAAAATATTTACCTGGTCTTAAATAATCATCATCAATCATACAGTTTGTCTTGTGGTGTAAAACTATTGCAGTGCATTACAATAAGTGGCAATACAGTGCAATCAATGAATACATAGAACCTTTACAAAAATTAATATTGGGGAAAATGTGAATTTGGAAAGTTTTATATATGTACTATCTAATAAGCGTTTCTTTTGAGATGTTTCTAATTTTTTTTTTGGGTTTGAATGTAATGAAAATAGAGAAAAATGTTTCAAACAAGAGTTGGAATGGGAGATTACAGTGGAGACTACAAATTCGTGCTATATGTGAATAACAAATGCTTATATAGCAAAACTAATAAATTAACAATAAAAATTTTGTGTGACTTATATAGGAAGTGTGGATCATCTGTAAGCACAGTGAGGAAGAATGACTTTTTCGCGAAATTACTACAAAGCGTTAATGCCACTCATATTACCTATTAAATTTTGTGATTTTCACGAAGTAAAATGCAAATTTATAATAAGTGGGAATGTATATATTAAATACAAGCGGTCTTATTCATAAACGCATACTAACGGTAAAATAGGTTTTAGCTTAAAATGCGTTTAGAATGTGTTTCACAGATGTAACTACACTGTTTTGCTTCGTATATTCCTAGTATAGAGCTAACTATAGTTACCTTACCTTATTGAAACACATTCTAAGTGCATTTTAAGCTAAAACCCATTTTAATGTTAATATGCGTTTATGATAAGACCGTAGAAATAGAGCAATGGGTATCAAAACGTTAACCATAGGCACGTTTTCATGGTTTTGTCTTCATCAGTACTAGGCAGTTCGGTATGTATTACCATGGTTTGTTCCAAACCCCTACTAACAAGCTACACTGTGCTCATGCAGGCTAAAAGTTAAAAAAACAGCCAGCAAAAGGGATCAGTAATAAATTTGAATAATGAACGTGATAACACTAATGCAGAGTTGCTAGCATCGCTTAGCGATTTCACATGTCTTTCTATCATGTATGGCATGCGAGCATCCTTTGGCAGATTTACGCTTAATTTGTTGCTTCTTTCCATTTTTCCAGCAGCATGATTTCTTCATTTTTGCACTTAATGTGACACTATACGACTGTGTTTGAAGTTGCTCAGCATGACTGCTAAACGTGCGGCATACCCCGCACCGTGGCATCGTCTTGTCCTCCCAGCTTCAAACGCCATGCACTCGTTATCGTGCGTTTATCGTTCTATATTTCTCTCTTTCTCTTACTTCTGTCGTTTCCATCTTCGACGCAAGTACGGAGCCTCATAAGTGCAACAGAGAAAGAATGAGACTTTCAAGTAACAACTGAAGAAGAAAAAAACCCGTAAAATGCTCCGTGGAATCACTCACGTCAATTTAACAACGACAAATTTCGTTGTTAAAAAATAATTGAATTTAAATTTAAGTAATGTTGATTTAAGGTAATACACAATTTGTAACGCGTTACTTTCTTGAGTAACGAGTAACAGTAACGCATTACCTTTTGGAAAAAGTAGTTGGTAATGTATTACTTTTTGCAGGAAATATTGGGCAACGGTAATGCATCATGTTAGGAAAGTGATATTTCAACCAGTGATTATATTAGTAAATACTATAGGTATTTATTATATTTTCTGCGTGACAAAATAATTCTTAGTACAATTCTCAAGCACTTTGACGCGAATATTTGCAGCTGTTCTAGTAGCTTAAAGCACATATAGTTATCCTTAATGTGTAGATACTTGGAAGTTCATACATATACACTGATATGGATACTGATTGGCCTTTCTCCCATATTCTTGGTTTTTTTCTTTGAATGATTTGAAATGTGAAAATGTTTAAATTTCCTAAATATTAATTGAATGTTAATAATAATGTTGCCTATTTTTACATTTAGCTGATTTTATTACGTTAGTTTATTATTATTAGTTACATATCACTAGAGACCTCAAGAGTAACCATAACGTTGGTTAATTTGGAAAAAACATACATAACCTTCGTGCGTCAAAAGTGTTACAAAGCGATTGGTTCCTGAGTAGAAAGACCAATTTTTAATTAGGAAACATGTACGGCATCGTTGGGTGTATAATTTGTGAAAATGGCTGTTATAATCTTATCGGCTACATCTTTAATTTTTTCCTTCGCGGAAAAAAACGGGAAATCAAAGGACAAAACATTTTGTAACAAACGGTCGCGATAAAACGTTAGAATGTAGGTCGAGAGACGTCCGAAACGAAACGTCGGCGGCGATCGTTCAAAACGAAGGACCTGCACGTCCCTTATATGAAAGGCGTATAAATTCGAGTGTGTGAATTTGTTAAGAGAAAATAGATGGCGGGCAATTGCAAGCAGCAGCGTAAACAGCCGAATCAGCCGGCCGTAAATCGTCCGGGGAGGGGGAGGAGGATTTTTGTGTCGCCAGGAGATAGATGGAGTCGCCGGAAAAATGGGAAAGAGCTTCGGAAATCTATGAATACTTATTAGGAAGAGCGCGACAGGAGGGGAATTTCAATTATTTATTTCCGCGTGTCGCGCGCGGCACGTTCTGGATCCGATAACGGGAAGTTACTAAACGCACGTCAAACAATCGCTTGTTCCTTGTACTAATAACTTTATTACAACAATTGGAGAACATGTCCTACCCCACTTTCGTGTTACTTCTCGGGCTCTTCTCCGGCCTTCCAATTTCTGCTTTATTCGGAGACGAAAACCCTCGACTTCAATGAGGTGAATAACCTATATTTTCCAATCTGGCATTTTATCGGCGTGGATTAACCTGCACCCACCAGGAAACTTTTCGAGATGTTCCCTTCTGATTTTGGAGGTCAAACTTTACATGTTGTGCAGGGTCAAAATTAAACGACACAATTTTTTTTCATTGAGCTAAAACTCATTTTTAACGAGTGGAAACTGCCTCTAAATGTCGCCTTCGAAAATCGATTTCTCACAGTATCACAAGTTCTGCGATATTTCTACCTATCAAATTAGAGAGTTCTTGATTTTAGATGAACAATTCCCGTTGTTTTCAATTCTGCTGAGAGGTTAATATCCCTATTTTGTTCACATGTGGTTCTATAAATTCCAATAGTGTTAATTTTGTTCAAATTTATATTTTTTCTGAAGGCAACGATGAATTTTTACTTGTTTTTGGAATTCCTGAAAAAAAATTGAGTGAAACTATTGAATAATTGAGTGAATTAACCCTTCATGTTTATTTTATTCTGTATTTTAATTATCCCTATATAATCATTACATTTATTATTAAAATATTTTTTGAACGCCATCATTACTTCTTTATTCAGTTAATTCTAATCATAAAGACAGCGAATGAAGATTGTTTCACATTATAAGTATGCTAAGTAATACATTATATTATAGCCAAGTATATACTCTTATGCAAAACACAAGTGTTGCTAAATAATAGTGTGTTGTGTATATAAGGAAATTATGTAATTCAGCAGGAACGTTTTTAGTAGAATCTTAATGGCGTTATACCCGGTGCGAATTAATTCTGAACAAAATTTTAATTAAAAATTTTGCTCTTTCTCATCATTACCAGATGAACGGAGTATATTTTCAATGGTAAGGATGTATGTACAATGTACGTTTCTATAAGTATCCCGACTAGAAATGTGGGTAGGCAAACCCGAAAACGTATCGGGTCCCGATCAGGAAGTGGCCGGGCATGCTCGCCTAGGATTACCTGGCCAGATCCTGGTCAGGACCCGATCAGGTAATGGCGAGGCATGCCCGCCTAGGATTACCTGCCCAGATCCTGATCAGGGCCCGACTAGGCACTGGCGCGGCATGCCCGCCTAGGATTACCTGGCCAAATCCTGATCAGGACCCGACCAGGCACTGGCGAGGCATGCCAGGGTAGGACTGACACTGGCAAGGCAAGCCCGTCTAGCAGTACCTGACAATATCCTGATCAGGACCCGACCAGGCAATAGCGAGGCATGCCCGCCTATGATTACCTGGCCAGGACCCGATCAGGCACTGGCGAGGCATGCCCGCCTATGATTACCTGGCCAAATCCTCATCAGGACCAGACCAGGCACTGGCAAGGCAAGCCCGGCTAGCATTACCTGACATTATCCTGATCAGGACCCGACTAGGCACTGTCGAGACATGCCCGCCTAGGATTACCTGGCCAGGATCCGATGTGGTACTGGCGAGGCGTGCCCGGCTAGCATTACCTGACCAGATCCTGATCAGGACCCGACCAAGTACTGGCCAGGCATGCCCGCGCAATCTATCATTACACCCATTATTCATAATATACGTACTAAGAATGTGACAAAATTAAACACTGAGTGTAAATAAATGTGATTAAAGGTAATTAAAACTCTGTTACATGGTGTACAAATCTAAGTAACAAAATATATTTATAATTTTCTGATTTTTTGAATTTTCTTAATTTCGAAAATCATCAATTAAATAAATCTCCGAAGTATTAACGCCGGAATAAAATAATATAAATTAATTTTGTTAATTATTTAGATCATTATCCCATATGCTCGAGAATACAAAGGGAAAAATGTGTGATAACCGTGCAAGGCGAATTCGTGAACTTACTCACCAACGAGTTAGATTGTTCCTCGAGAGTCAAATTGAATTAGAGCGAAAAAATAGTGAATTTGGCGTAACTACATATTTCGGTGTTAGTGGAGTAAACTCTTTGAATGACGATTACCGCGATAGTGACTAAGTAGTGCCGAAAAAGCAGTTGACGTAACATCATAGGACGTATGAATTTGTAAAATTATTTCTATCTTTTAATATTTTACTTACACAGTTGTTGACAACAAAATTTCGCAGCGCTAGTAGTTCGACAATACCGTAATTTATGATTCGCATAACGATTATTGTTTCCGGGTTAACGCTTCAGGTAAAAGCGACCCTTCGTTCGTTACCTACTATTCCAACCAGTTTTTATTCAAGTCTTGTGAAGTGAAGTTGCCCTGCGGTGCATCGTGAAGATATTATTTTCTACAACTGTGATGAGGTAATTCATTTACTAAAACGTGAATATTTGTTAGAAAATAATTATTTCTCAATTTACAGAAGACTGATATTTCGAGGTCCCCACTGGATGAAGGCAAATAGGTGAGAGCGTTCTCTTCTACATTAAAAAATCCAAAAGATTGGAATGGGTGCATAAAAAAAATTGGGTTTTGTTGTATTTTAAGTTTTTTTGCGATTCTTTGTATTTGTACTGTGTTTTTTAGTATATTATCACTTTATTATTTTATCCTGTATATATCGTTTGTATTTCATGTGTTTATATTTGTTTATTTTATTTATTCATGTATTCTTATTCATTAATATGTTTGTATTTGTACTGTCTCTTTTGTATGTCGATTTTTGATGTATTTCTTATGTTGTGATATCAATAAAATATTGTATAATATAAATTAAGTTTTCTTGACGTGGACCCGGTCAGGTCTTCCTGACCAGGACCCGGCCGGGATTGCCCGTCTAGCACCCTGTAAGGACTGTAACGCAGATGTCCCGTCGGGTCCTGATGAGGACGACCTGACGTGGACCCGGTCAGGTCCTCCCGATCAGGACCCGGCCGGGCATACCCGTCTAGCACCTTATAACGCCGGCCCGGTCGGGTCCTGGTCAGGATGACCTGACCGGGTCCACGCCAGGAATGCCCGGTCGGGTCCACGTCAGGTCGTCCTGATCAGGACCCGACGGCACATCTGCGTTACAGTCCTTGCCGGGTGCTAGACGAGCAATCCCGGCCGGGTCCTGGTCGGGTACAGGAAATAATTTCTAGTCGGGATCACTTTTTAAAGGCTTGGTAGATTGTGGTACTAAACCATCAATGGATGTTTCCTTCACCAGAACTGCCGTAAACTGCATTTGAATTCGATCGAATCAACCGGTGTTCTGAAATCATTTGTATCTCCCACCCAGTACTGTGCGCATTCGAAATTTCGTTCAACTGGTAAGTGATAAGTTCTATTCTAATCAGCCGGTGAACGTAATTTGAGACAAAATTAAGCTAATTTTCTGAAAACGTTTCACAGTCGCCTTCGTGTTATAACATATTTTTTGCACTTTCGCCAGTTGATCACTTTTCACGATATAAATCAGTAGCTGAGAATTATTCACTTCGTTAGTCGATTGTGAACTACGAATGGAATAGGCAAAATACGAGAGAGATGCCCATTCCCACGCACATTCACTTGCACGCGTGAGGAAGGCTAGAAATAGACATTTTTGTTTTAATTTCTTTTCCTCATTCAAATTAAAGGATTATTTTAAACTAAATTATTTTTCAGTAATGAATATATGTCATTGTATCATGGGAATACAACACTTGCAACTAATATCGTGACAATTTGTTATCCAAATTAAATTTTAATTACAGTCGTTGGCGCTTTCAGTATAGCCAAATCGGATAGAAACGGTTATAATTCTCAATAGCAAAGTTTAAAGGAGTTGTAAGCTGCATTTTCAATAAATATTTTAAAGCGTAAATATATAAGTGGAAAGGTTTGAGATATCTTGAGCAGATATTTTCACAATTTGATAAAGACGTTAATTCTCAAAATACGCCGAAACTGCAGAATTATTATTTCCCGCAAACAAATATAGATTACAACTTTTAGTCTAAGCAACCAAAAATAGGAATTAGGGGAATGGGACAATTAGCCGTCGCTGGTTCGCCGTAGGGACATTTCGCTGTAGAGACAATTTGCTATAGGGACAACTCACCGTAGGTATAGCACCTAAGAAATGGCGTTTCATATACTTTCCAATTGGTTTAAAAGTGACGACAAAGAGGACGAGGACGACGACCGTTTACCAATACTCTTTATTGAATCTATGGATTGGTTACGTGACAAAATTGACATTATTGCTGAGCAGGCACGTTACATTAAACGTTTTTTCCGCATGCTCCACGATCTCGATATACCTAAAGATTGGAAGATCCCACTTCCCGAAAAACCATGTAATTTAATTGAAAACCGTCCAAAACCTGAGAAGCAGCATCGAGAGAGTATATTAAAATTTCCCGATTTAATGTATGAACTAAAACGTAGATTAAGATGTGAAAAACGCTACATGCAACTATTAATTACTTTGGGATTACCGAGAGAGTGGTCCTGTGTACCTCTCCCATCCTGCGATGGGCATGAATTTGGGGGTTATGATACTGTTGATTTGTAAATATTAATAAAATGCATGTGAAATTAATGTTTTTTTTTTCCAAAATCTACATTCGTATGTTTGATTGACTAACGAAAATTTCAATAAACATTGTTGCGTTTAGCTTTAAATATGAACTAAAAATAAATAACAGTGTAAAGGCTTAATGGTCAGATCGGTACCTTTCAGGTCGGAGAACTTGGGTTCGATTCCCAAGTTAAGCCTTTACATTTTGAAAATTAAAAATATTGTTGAAATTTTTCGAATTTTCTTTTGGTTCATCCTTTGTTCATCGTTCCATCTTCTCATCCCCACTACTACTAGTACTTAGTACTGGTAGTACTAGTAGTACGGACCTTAGAATATTTGAGATAGAAATGTTCTCCGCGGGACCAAAATGTGCAGTACTCAACTCTCTCACAAAATTAACTCTTTTAAGCTAATCTTCTCATCCCTCTCTCCGAATTGGCCAGTTGACCGATTATTCAATTCTAAGCCGGCTCCAGACTGGGCGCTCACACAACAGATGGCGCCACCATACCATTCCACAGAACACAAACCGTTAATGTGTTAGACTTTTAGCGTCCCACGTTAACTGTCAAAGGTGGAGCTCTACCTTCATCAGAGGAGGCTACTCCCCCCTCCACTAGGGCCCCCTCGTGAGGTCGTGAAGAGTGAGTGAAGGTTATGCACCACGGCGCGAAATTTAAACTTGAAACCGCTACGCCCCCTGGTGGCGTTGGCTGAACTAATGCCGCTGCACCGGCCCAGTCTATCTACTTAAAACATTGTTATTTGACTACGGTGGAAGTTAAAAAAGTTAAAAAATATACCGTCTAATACATATTTTGTACAATCCGTGTGAAGAAATGTATGTATGTGGTTTTTGATTGTGTCCTTATAGCTCCTGAAATAATGGATATTGATAAGGTAAAAAATAATTTAAAGCAAAACCTCTATATATGTTAACTGTTATAAGATATAACAATACAATTTTTGCCATTTTTGCCCAAACCATTTACCTATAGTTTAAAGTACTTTTTAACATATATATGAATCAAAAGTTATGGCAGATGATCGAATTTAATCTCTCGCCGGAAATTTTGTTAAGGGTATCGATATTTTAGAATATCTAGGAGGTTCATGCCACAATTATTGTTTATAAATAAAATGTATAAGTGCATGTTGCATGTAAATATTTTTCAATATACATTATTGAACTAAAATATTTATAAGAAATTAATTAATGAGAGTTGCGAGTGGAAAACACATCACAATATACCTACGGACTGCCTTTTAAAGGATGGCTTTGTTAGTAGCATTTTTGTTAAAGGATTATTTATTTGCTGTATTGACTGGCCTGATATTGGACGGCAGATTTTTCAGTTTTTCTTTTTGGCTTCTTCCGCACTAAGCTAACAATGTTTTAATTCGGGAAAATATATGTATACCTACGGCGAGTTGTCCCTACGGCGAACCGGCGACGGCGAATTGTCCTAAACCCACCAAAAATAACCATATGGTAGTCCAAATGTAATCAGTTGACAGCGGATTTTCACAAAAGTGTTTTGTTAATATTTCATAGTAAAATAGATGTTTTCGATAGTGAACCCTGGTGGTGGTTCCTCCCATAGATATCATTTTTTTTACTCGAATACTCTGAAGTTGCTCAAAAAGTGCAAGTACCTTTTTTTTGGAAGTACACGTAGATTGCTGGAATAATTTTTATTATTGGATCATTTCAAACTTTTCACTATACTTATACCCGCCACCTTAAATTTAGACATTCAAGAATACATTCTTAATTAACACTTCCAAACCCAGATCACATCAGATCTCGCACATCGGTTCCTTATAAAAGTGTTTCTTAATAAGTTAAATAAACAACAACGGTAAGTTTGATTATTGGTTACGTAAATTTAAACAATAATATAGTTCTTTACGTAATTTGTAGAAAATGAACAAATATGCAATATCTACCCATATAAAAATGAAAGACGAGAACTGTAGAGAAATCCAAAATCCCCAATAAGGTAAAATGTCCGTTTTCTTTCATGGCCATACCTCAGCAAAATATTTTAAAAAATCTATTTTTAAAGGAAACAACAAGGCCAATTTTCACCCCTTTAAAATGCTTCTTAGTCGACATACAAAAAATGCGTTTCTTTTATTTTTGGACCCCTACATCATATCAATTTCCTCAAAATCGGAGGATAACACCTCGAAAGCCCCTGTTATCTGTCTTGAGTCCGGATTCCAAGTATCGATCACACTGAACTGTCAGCCACCAATTACTGGGAAGCTTTGCCTGGATTGTTAGGTTACTCGTATGATGGATTTTCCCGATGAATGTGTAGAATGTAGTTATCTAATGCGACTGCCTAAATTAAAGGAAGGATTATCTAAATTTCAACGGTCCCAAAGGTTGTGAAATTAAGCGATGGTTCCTTTTGATTAAGACCCATACAGATCCTATTTATATTTGGTGTATACTACTGCATATATTTTGATAATAGTTTTTAGTAGCTGACATAGGTTAAGTTTAACGATGTACGAAAATAATGATTTAATAAATACGTACGCTAAATAGTAAAATGTGAATGCCTGAAATTCAAAGATAAGATGTATTAGAGAAATTACTTAAGAGCATATGGTTTTAATGTAAAATTGCAATCATGTGTTGTAGAGTTCCTATGAGCGTTAAAATTATTTATTGAAGTTTTTAATAACTCAGTAAATTGTGTTTAGACATAGCCAATGAATTATCATTGGCGTTATTAACATCACTGGTACACATGCCACATTGAATAGTTCATGAACGGAGGGTAATTGTGCCAGTGGTTGACAGAAGTTTTCTTAAGTAACAAACTTAACTTAAGACTACATAGACTCTGCAACACTAGTATAACTTGATAGGAAATACAGGTACTACGATATGTCATCGAATATAACCCATTACTTGGAATTATTTTATGGAAGCATTAAAATAATATTTTTCTGCTTCAAATTCTTAGATTACACACGAACAGATTAGAACCAAACCTTTCAAAAATGAATGCATGATACTCTGAATTACTCGACTACAGCAAGTGATTAGTTAAGCCGCCCAATAAGTTAATAATATTTGCACCATTACTAAAGAAGTATGTGTCGCATTTGTTGCAGACTGTTCTGGTGTTTTGATAAACAAAGTGCAGTTCAAAAGACCAGTGTCTATTGATGGTGCAATTGCCGACGTACTCGAATTTGTCAATTTCCAAAGATTTTATGGTAACTTTAATCTTTTCCCAAAAAATAACCAATTCAGTTCCCTAAATGAACCTTGCCATTAAACTTCTATCATTACAATTATTCATATCAACCAAGCTTCAGTTAACCAAATCCAAACCAATCCTATGAATTTATAGAGGGACAGAATCAAATCCAAACGGTAAACGAAAAACCAATTCCATGTCATCCTATAAATCTCCAGCCACAACCGCAACATCCTTGATGATAAGCAACGAAAGCCCAGAAATTCGGTTCACCACAAAACATGTGGAAATGGAGACCGATTCTACCGAATCACTTATCCAAATCAATGTCGAGAACTAAACTGATAATCACAGATACATTCGAAATCGTTTCAAAATATTGACCACAATTCATAGATTTTGGTCGATAAACTTCAATGCAATAATCAAGAAAACAGTAGTCACTATGATTAGAATCAATGCGGTGGTGGTAAATTTTACTATAATTAAATTCTAACAAACGAACCAAGTGAGACAATTGTGAATGCTTAAATGCTCTTAAACAACCTCGGAAACACACGTTAACACAATAGCAGGTAGCCCTCATTGAAACTATTAATTGCCACAGATAGAACCAAAATTTGTAATTAGACCACAGTTGCAGAAAAAACTTATCAAAATTGTATTTACCACGCAATTGTATACATCAAAATATCTCATGATGGTAAATATTTTATCAAGTAGATATACCAGCTTTCAAGGAATATAATTGCGATTATACACGCAATATTAATTTTATTTTATATAATTGACACGAATTCTGTTACGAGGCTTAGAAAATTTGATAAAATACATCTGTACTTAGATGTGACTACTAAAACTTCCGTAAAATCCGAACATAGAACTGGATAAGACAATATTGTAATTGGCTATGTATCCCGAATTATGACAGAACTAAAAACACTTGAGATGTAATCAGTGGACATTAACACTGGTCTTAGGAAATTCACCACCAAGACACGACACAATTGAATCAAGTGTGAAATATCAACAAATTGAATTTAGAATAATTATACGAAATCAACAATATTAGAAAAAAACTAATCCAAATTCAAGAAATCGATGATTTCCATTATGAGGCATTACTATTAGTAGTGTTTTCCGCATTATCGATCATCACTAATCTTATGTTGGTCGCTTTAATTTTCATCAGAGTTCTACGTCATATACTCAGAAAGAAAGACCGAGAAAATGACAATGGGAGACATACTTAAGGATCTTTTTGATTTAATTTTAAATACTTCTTGTATATTTTCATCTTGAATCTGGGGAAGTTACGAAGGAAACTTTCCGGGAAACGTCCGCTCAGAAGTCTCCTCACTCAAAATTTCTATTGTAGAGTATTAGAGAAATAAAACTTTTAAAAACAATCTCTGGATCCACGACGATATAACACTGGCGAAAAATGCAGGATTGAGGGTTCAGAATATGGACACTGTTATTATTATTTGAGTTTACTAAAATTTTTAACTTGACCCTACTTTTTGTTTAGATACCCCTCTCAAACCTTCTAGTGTAGAGTATGAGAGAAATAAAAGTTCTAAAAACAATCCTTGGATCCTTAACGTTATAACCCGCGATAAATGCCTTTACTGGGCTGTTGTTACTTTAATATTTATGGTTCATGTTCTGTTTTAAATATCATGGACAGAAGTATTTTTGTTTAATTATAATCTCTAAATTCTTAAGAATTTTATAAAAATATATGTAATTAATCAACGTTAAAAGGATAATGATTTACAAGGAAAAGACCCAATTCTTTAGTAAAGTCAGTAAAAATCATTTAAGCACCATAACAAACAGGAGTTTATCTGCACAATACTAACTTCATTTTTACGCTTGTTATCACATTAATTTTTGTCGGTTACAGGTATAATTGTATATTAATTAAATAAGTTCTACTATTGTGTTAGATTCTGCTATTTGCTGTGTCGCAGTAACAGCTTACATCTCAAGATAAGTAAATACCATATCTCCTAAATCCTCATAGGAGTTTGTCACACATAAAAATAACTTCTGGTATATGCGATGCATGGAGTAATTCCATGGTCGACTTATGGCCATAAAAATTAATGTAATAGTAGTTCGAATTGTTTAGATAATTTCACATGATTGATTATCTAATTATTATCGATATAACATTTCACTGAAATAGTAATTAACTGTAAATATACCTACGATTACATCCATGATAACTAAAATTACTAGTTGCTCTGTAAGTAGAGAAAGTTTGGAAAATGGAAGTAAGCCTTATATTTGAAACGTAAATCTGTTGCACTATTCTACTACACTAGGAATATGCAGAAACAGCCTGAAGTTTTTGGTGCTTATTTTCAGCTGCCTCTGAAGTCGCTTAATAGAAAAACAGAGGTTTTTCCTAATTAGTCTTTTCGGTGAAATTAAATGCTTCTCAAGCAATATAAACTGAAGATACTTTTTTCTAAGAGAAACAACAACTTTTTTATATAAAAGTATCAGGATAGTTGAATGACGACGAGGTATGCTTCTTAGTTCTAGGATTGTGGAGAATTGTACTAATCCTGATGCAATAGTGGATACACTTACTATTAATAAAACAAAGTGGAAAGGTGCAACGACGTGGTGTACTTTATGTATTGGTATCAGTATTTATTGTATGATACGTGACAAGTATCATGTATGCTCATGTCAATAGATAAAGTACATATAACTACTTTAGTTTATCCACCAATAAAAATTATAAATAGAAATCCCAGAGTTCACAATGTTGATTGATAAAATTAATATAATGTCGTAGTTAGTCATAATAATCCAATTGTTAATAAGTAGAACTATGTCTAGTGTTTAACCAGCACTTGGACAATTATTCCTCAACATGACCTGATACGTTCTATATATTAAAACGAGGGGTATCTGTATTTAGTTTCCACCAAAACTTTCCGCCGTTTCATAGAAAAGTTCAGCAGCGTGTGGTGTAATAAAGATCTATTAAATATTTTGTGATTATAATACACTCAATAGTTCAGTGTGAAATTACTTAAAGGCGTGCAGTTTGCTCGAGGTTTTATCATCCTCATTGCCGTATTAAACTAAGCCTCGCACTAAATTAACTATTTTGGGTTTATTAAGTTAGAAAGTTGTATGAAACGTTTCACTCGCATGAAGAAAGTTTAAAAGTGCGCTGGTTTAAACACTGTACGTCGAAATCAGCACTCCACGTCTCCTGATCCTAAATTTCGGCTTCAAACTTTTGAAAATTCCGATGCGAATCGGAAGATCTAAAGGGCTTAACCGGACCTCAAGGCCCGTTCAGAAATTTCAGATTATACCGACAATCCCGGACATTTATTCGTTATTATGTTTTGTCGGAATTAACATTAAGCGGATCCCGTGTTCGCCGAAAATAGGAACAGGACCGTAAATTAAATTTTATGGGAGTCGAAATGTGGTCTAGATGCCCGAGTTACTCGAATTAACTCCCTCTCTAGATATTCGATCAAGCCAGATAATCCGACCGGTCGGAACGTCTAACGTAGTATCGATCCGGGAGGCACTTCATCGCTTCACTTTCGAATTTTAATCGATATCGGATTAAACAGGGACACTGGAATTAATTTTAAAGCAACGTAAGGGGGTCTAGACCCCTCGCCCCTGGTAACTTTTGTGGCTTAACTTTAACTTTATCAAAGTAAGAAGGTCGGGTTTAACACAAAGCTGTCAGCGGACGAAATCATCCCCGTGAAATATGCCTTCCCTCACGTTGTATATTATTCCATTTCTATCAGAGTGGCCCTAATTCATCATAAAAGGCACCGTCGCCGAATATTAAAGTTCGGGTCAACTGGTATTAATAAATTATTGAATGAAATGAACCCCTTCGGTTTATGGAGGGTGAAGGAAGGGAGAGTTTTTGGCCCGAATGGAACGTACAATTTACGTTTATGGCGTCGTGTGAATTCCGCTTGAAATTAAACTTACATGTTGCGGAGATATACATACATACATATGTATGACTTTACAAAATTCCAACGCTTGATCCTATACGGTACACCATCGGAATTTATGTTAAAACCCTTTTAGTGTAGTTACAAATCGCGTTAAATTATTTTGTATCGGCACGTCTTACTGTTTATTATATTAATTTGATTCGAAAAACACACCCATATTGAGTGACAGAGGGTTTTCTCTTGAATATCGTTATTACAAGTTTTATTGTGAAATAAGCAACAATCTAGAGAAATTCACTATACGAAAATTTATTCCGAAAGCAATCTTGTATTTAATTTTAATTGTAACGTACATTCTTACATACACAGTGTGAAAGAATTACATTTATATTTCAATGCCTGGTCCTGTATATTACACGATGAGAATTTGTTTTGAAACACATTTAATATCGCCCACTAATCGAACTAAATTAATATACGCTACATGTTATTCCTAAAGCTCGAGAAATATGCACTTAGAGATTCCAAAACTATGCATGCAAATATGCGCAAAAAGCAGTCAAAATATGCACTAAAATATGCAATTAATATGCAAATATGCATTTATAAAACAATGGAATAAGCCGTTTTTTAATATTTATTTTTTATTTGAAGAACTAAGTACGTAGAAGAAAAACCAAAAAATAAAAATTAATCAATTAATCAATCAACTATCTCTTATTACTAAGTTACTACTATTAAATTTATCATTCATTGATTATAAATTATAATAAATATATTATTTCTCATAATGGAAACAATACGCTATTATGTTTTTCTAAGTTGTCTAAAGTAAAACTTTGCCGTCCATCTGACAACATTAATTTGTAGGCGCAAAATCTGCGACCTACTTCTCAGGATGTCAATGAAGCAAATTGAAAATTATTTATTAGAGGTGGTCCTACATCTGAATTAAAAATTTCATCATCGCAGAAATTTCCTTTCATATATATTGTACATGCACTAGTTTTTGGAATCCTTTATTTTTTTTAAAAAGAGTGCAGAATTTTTCGTACATTTTGTTATCTTTTCCAAGATGTTCAATTTTATTCAGTACTGAGTTAACGACTTCGATACTTTCGTTCAGTGAAAGATTTCGTTTTGTTTAGACTTTGTTTAGGCATTGTTACACACTCCTAATAAACACTCCAGTGAAATAAAATGGAATAACAGAAAAACTAAATGCCGGTTTGCTCTTCAAACCTCACATTTAAATGGGTGGTAGCAACAGATGATTTCATTGGCTAAAAGTTAAAATCAACGCGATTACTCCCACACCTAAAATCCGAGAAAGATTTCGCCTTTGGAATTTCCTATTTCACTAATTCCAAGAATAGCGAGCATATTTCCCCAGCTTGAATCATTATTTAATTTTAGTAGCCTTTCGACAACTATTCTGAACAAGACTGTACTAACCATTAGTATTAACAGACTTTCAACAACAACCCTATGCTATTTTTAGAAAGCAGCCAGCTTAACATTATGCTGAAGGTTACAGCATAATACATACATATTCACATAGAGATTTGAAAAATTCAAAATTTTTGGTTTCTTGAGATTGCATTCCAAAATCGCTGAAAATATGCATTTTTAATAAGTACATATGCATATATAGAATTTTGTCGGAATAAGCAAATATGCACTTTGTATGCATTTTGTACATTTCTCGAGCTCTAGTTATTACAATTATTCGAATCAATAACTATACACCACTAGAGAGAAAATTAAACACCTGTAACAGATTTGGATTTGGTCATTAGCCTCGTCTTTAAAACACTGGATTTCAAGGTTGCAGTCGACGACCCGACACATGTCACCAGTTAAAGGTAATAGGTCATAAGTTAAGGATTTGGTTAATGTCCTCACAGGTACATACCACAAAGCAGTGCTTCTTGCCCTAAGTATAACCCTAAGAGATTTGGGCTTAGTTATTAGCCATGATCATGAAAAACCGGAATTGAAGGGTATGGTCGATGACCTGCCACATGTCACAAGTAAAGGATCACAGATCATATATCATGATTAGGCTCAATGATCGATGAAGTTACAAAACCCGTATTCAATATTGCGATTAAATACCGAATTCGAATCTTCCACTGGTTTCTCATTTCCTCCTTACTCACATCTACATAAAAGCGGTGTATCTCACCATAAATCTAACCATAGCATGTTTGGGTTCGGTCAATAGTTTGATCGACCTTGAAAAAATGGATTCCAGGGTAATGGTCAATTACCTGCCACATGTTATGAGTTTAAGGTCACAGGTCGTAGGCATAGTTCCGGTTAATGATCAATGTTGATAAAGAATCAGTTCTGATGAGCACTTACTAAATAGCAGTTAACCTAAATCTAATTTGTTAACTTAACTGATTGTTAAATATATTTATACAGAAAGCCTTGCATTATTACTTGCTCTGGAAGTAACATTAATCTAAATTTCAGAATAATCCCACGGGGTAAATATACGTCAGATTATCGGGAGTGCTCTGACGTGAATGTTCGTTTTTTCATCGACTCGACAAAATCAAGCAGAAGAGAGATAGCGGCTAAAATAAAAGCACATGGCTTCCTCCCGAACATTAACGTCCAATAAATCGGTTAATGCGAGACGTTTACTGGGTGTTCGAATGATATCTTCGAACGATACAATAACTTGATTAAAAATGGAACGTTACACCCTACAACTTTCGATTTCGTTCACGATACAATTTGAGGTCCACAAAAATGTTTTGCTCTTAGAATTAGCCCTATTTTTAATACTAGTTATCTAGTTTAATACTACATCTTCCTTTTACATGCTGACAACACTGCTTCTCTAAAAATACTTTTCTTCATTCGCTAATTGTCGTATATTTTCGCTGTTGATTCTAACTGTCATTTGTGCATATTTTACTATTTGTGAATTTATTGACATTGACTTAACTAATAGACACGTACATATTAAATTGTGTTTATATATTTACAATTTCCATTAATTATAAATCGGTATTACCTGAGTCAAACACATGGCAATGATTCAATGGGAAAGCAGTTAACGTTCCACTAGTATTAAAAAATTCATTGTTAAAATGGGTTATGTTTATATGGTCCTTGGTATGTTTACATTTTAATTAAGTAGTTTTGTACACAAATAATATGTAATTAACAAGACCGATTTAATATGGAAATGCAGTATTTAAAAGCAGGACTACCTCCTGGAATCCTTCACAAAATTAAGGCATACATTATTGTTATTGATACGCCTACGTCATCTACTTTGGCACAGACACGCGGTGCCTATTTGATTTTATCGTGGTTGGTTTAGTCGATTAGTCGGTGAAAATGTGGTATTAGAACTTATGTTCTCACCTTCGTATAGCTGAAGCATAGCAGAAATATATTGTACTTATCATCAGGAGATTAGCTTTGGGTTTTAAAAAAATCTATACAGATTTTATGCTTATCAACAATTTATATCTACATAATTGTGAAATAATTGAATTATATTTTCTTTCTTTACATTCTAATGTTGAAGTCTGTTAACGACTTTCTCCAAGCACAGTTTTGATTCTTTGTATTTTGTCTTGAATGAAATCTTGCATCAGATTTTAGTTGTTGTAGACGAATTTCTCTATGGATTTGTTCGGCCTGGCATGCAATGCTTTGAAAAATTTCCTCATTGTTGGATGACCCTTTGAAATTTGATTTTGAATGCAATGTGTCAATTTTCTATACTATTGTTTGTCTTTGGAAGTTCGTCTATAACACTGCCACAATAGTTCCACATGTTCAGCACCAATACAAAATTATTCCAAATAACCTAATTCCAAATCTAAAAGATCTTGAGGTTTTACAAGAAGCAGCTCATTTTTGCGTAATAAGTCGAAGGCCTCACTGATTTATGGTACATATACAAATGCAAAGGCAGTTAAATATGTGATTTTCTGAGAAAAATAAGCATCTTAGTGTAGTAAGCAATCTAGGGTTAAGAATTTTTCTATTACACATCGAATGACGTATAATTAATAAAATAACCGAGGTGTAATTTTAAAAATCGCTTCTATATAATATCAATATAATGAGTAATATAAATAGTCGAGGTTGTTCTGGGTTAAAAAATCGTGTATCCGTTTAATGTCCGCTCCACAATATCATGAAAAATAAAATTTTACTCCTTGTGCTGTTTCTTTAGATGTCCTGGGAAGTAAATATTTTGTGCAATTTTTATGACAAATCGTTTGTTATGAATTTTAGTTCATTCTACACACAACACTACAAACAAAATTTTGCTTCGAGAGGATCCTACAAACGTAAATTTAGGTAAATGTGTAAGACCTACCCTATCAGACAATTTACGATTAAGGAAGAAGAGATGTTATTGTGGCCGATCTCGAATTCCTTTCGGTTCCTAGTATTAAGCACAAGTACAACACAAATTCCTTTCCACGAAGAATTGAGCGATTTATTTTGACCCTTACCTCTACTGATCACTTTTCACGCAACGAATATATTGTATTAAATTTTGTTTAAACAAGTGGGTCACCTTTCGCTATGACTTTGTGGTGCAAAGTGCTATTATATGTGTTCAAATATCGAGCAATTTCGAATGCTTGCTGTTCGCTCAAGTTGTTTGAACTATATCTAGTTTAGTATAATTGAGATAAGCATTGCGAAATTTTCAAATTTTATCTTGCATCTTACATTGTCTTATATTGCTTAGCATGGGAATTTAAAGCTGTTACTACCGGAAAGAGTTGTTGCAATTACTCCCTTTATGCTGTAGCGCGTTGTCAAACTACAAAATTGGACGCCTCTTGATTTGACACGATGCTCTCTTCTAATTTGTTCCATGACTGTGTTGTTGCATCACTTTCCTGTATGCTTCTTTTAGCAGTTATTAAAGCTCAACACTTCGTTTTGTGAGAAGGCTCACATTTCCCATGAACAACATTGTAAAGAACTGTGTGCATACCAAACAAATTTTCCTCAATTGTAATTTTTTTCCTATCTTATTTAAAACGTATTCCAAACATATAATGCAAACTACTTTCTACGTTAAAAACCAAACGTTTATTTTAATTGTTTTGAAGGATATGCAGAGATTTAAGTTTCTACATACTACCAAACAAGCCTAGTGGTATATTGAGGCCTGAGTAAATACTGTAAAGATTGTTGTAAGCCTAATTATTTTTATTGGTATAATCAGATTCAGAAATTTGAATATTCAAGTCTTAACTCAATATTTGTTTTACTTGTTGGGACTTTTTATTAAGAAAACAATTGAATGAATTAACAGAGAATAGTATTTTGCTGTCTAAAGTAACAAATAAGTCATCCATATTTTACCATACTTTGTACTATTTTAGTGATAAACCAACGCCTTTAAAAAATCTAATATCGAGAGATATGTCAATTTTTCGGGACAAGGTCGGATTGATAATTTATTTCAAAATTTATGCTTGCAAGAAATCACTTGCATTTCCAATACAAAATCAATAGTGTCTTCGGAATAAAATTCAAAATTTTTTTTCATCAAAGCTCCATTCTGCTAATAAACATAAAATTGGAAATTTACTTATCAGACTGAATAATGCTCACGATAAATCTGATACGATTCTGTAGCTCAGAAAAGGGGAGGCCTGGCCCTCTCATTTCCAAAAGCCCAAAAAATCGCCAATTTTCCGCAGTTTTAACACCATTTATCTTGGAATCCTGACGTCTGACGTCGATATCATATCAACTGAAGGAATCACGTCGTCTAAAGTTGATGCGAAATAACAAAAAACTTGGGGTTATGAAGCAAGCATTAGGAAATATAGAGGAAGGTAAAATAGAGCAAGTAACAGCGGTCGTAGTGTTCTTCTCTTTGAATTTTGTCAGTTTAGCTTTAACTACTTTTAGTAACTTTTAAAGAACAATTTCTAAGTGAAAAACGCGTTCTTGTTGTTATGTGCTTGTAATACCTGACTGGTAAATAGAGTCAGATAAACATTGGGTCTTTTGTAATGAGGAAAATTTCTGTTTCTATTTGGGTTACCAATCAATGACTCAGCTATCACAAATATAACTCATATCATCTGGAATTTCAATCACCATTAGTAACTTGCTTGAAAAAATGAAATGAAATCAATGTTGTAAATGACAATTTTGATCAATTTGTTTATTTTACTACAACTATAATTCCAGCATGAGAGAGAAACTAACTTGCTTTTATTTCCCAATAAAGACCCGATTAAATAATTTCATTAAATACCTAACGACCCTGGGTATACTCCCTCTTTGCTTGGGTTTTAAAAACCCGCGAACGTACGATTCTGAAAGAAAAGCGTGGCAGATGTTTCTGCGGAAAGCAACAAGAGGAAACTTCCTCGGAGCGAGGGGCCGCGCGAAATAGATTTCCATTACATGCAAATGAGGTAGTTCCCACAAATCAACTGTTAGCGATACGCTCACAACATTCGTCAAACTACTTACTCGGAAACTTGTAGAACGGCACCGACAAGCAGCTGACACTGTGAATTACTCTGGAGTGTTGATCTAGTTGGTCGGCGAAACAAGTGCACATAGAGTTGAAACCGCAATTGTTTGATATGTAGCCGTAGCATCGAACCAAGTGAATGATTAACACGATCCATTCCAGAGGCATTGTAAGGTGTACCTGGAACAAAAGGGGGTAGGTAGAAGCCTTATGAAAAATTTACGTAGTCCGATTGAATTATTAAATGATTTACGTTTGTAGGGGTAATCGGATGGAATGAAGTTGATGCCCGGTGGGAGGTAATGTGGAACTCGTACGGTTTTCGTACTTCCCTCTAAAACGGATTATTTTATTTTATTTGGCCCAGACAAAACGAAAAGCATAGACAGTGATATGTACACCACTGAGGTGTGCTAGTGGATATCGTTTTTTGACAACATTAGATGAATGAAGAACTTACCCTCATTTGCTACCCTGACGCCCAATTCAAATTTTATAGTGTTTACTACAGTAATATGTACTTAAGGTCCTTCCACTCCAAACTGATCCAGTTGAAAAAAGCAATAAATTTAACTAACGACATACAAAGGCCAGGAACCGCTTCCATAGGCGTGCCATATTTAAACAAATATAAAATATTGTTACTCACTTTGTCAACGAAATTTTATGACGAAATCCCAAATTTGTGCTTCATTTGTTTCTGTAGCATTATTTGTATTGTGTATAATGTCTATATCATTGCCATTATTAATTTCGTCGACGTCGCAAGGTCTCCAAAAAGCCTCCTTAAAATAATAATTGCGACTTAGCTTATGCCAATGAATTCTAATGACGACTGAAAATGAACACGTGCTCGGCGCTCAAATTTAATAGCTGCAGTGGACCTGTCTGATTCTCGATACTTACAGGCATTTCATATATAAACATGTATTTTAGCGACTAACAACATTTCTCGGTGTCAAATGTACGGGACCAAGTTAAATAGTACGTTACATGAATATTCTGCCTTTTTACAGAGTAAAAACTTTTTTTTTGAATGTGCCCTTTTCTGTTTTTTAATTAGACTAACTCTTACTGGGTTAAGTGTACTAGTATTTTTAAGTGTTACTAGCAAGTTGTTATTTTAGGATTGAGTCGGAAAATGAATTGTGCATATGTAGAGGGTAGTTCATTAAAAATAAATTTGGTGTGTATTTGACAATTGATTATAGGGTTTTCCGATCTATGGTCTCTGCTGGCCGGGCATTTTTTAAAGACCGGAATCTTAGGTCGTATCACAATTTCGACGGTACAAGTGTATTATAAATTAGGCCACGGTGGCGGGGCCATTACACGCATACCGTTTGATAGATGTGCACATAGAGCTCTCAAACTCTACCATTTGTCGCATTTTTGCTGGGTTCTGGTAAACCAAATTCATTGATTCTTCGAATAAGAGTAAGTATCTTTCGTTTAGTATTAACAGTCTCGTATAATGGCGTACCATAATGTACACATCGCCGGGTAATATTTATTTCCACATTGCCGAACCCAATTCTGAAACATGTAAACATCCCGATTGCAACTCAGGGAGCTTAAGACACGTGAGTCGATACCGTGGGTTTGGTAAATTTCCCGGCTGTTCCATAAAAAGCTCTAGCGAAATACGCAACAGTTGATAATAACCGTAACTCGGCTGCCTGATGAAAAATAAAACGCTCTTATTTAAACCGAAAGAACGGCTTGTTACAAAGTCGACGGGGACACGACCTTTTTGTATCTGAAACACGTTTTTGTAGCGACGTTACGCACGGAACGACTGAATAATACATATTATCGATTGATTGTGTTGTGTGCCTCCTCTCCCAAGTTTCCACTCTTCGCTTTCGGATTTTTGCGGCGTGTACGGGGATTGTCGCTGCTCCTTTAATTGAGTTTAAAACTTGCCGTGTGCTTTTATGTTTGATTTAAAATTCCATCTCAGAGATACGGCTAAAGGGCGCCCTTCGTTTCGGGTACGAGCTAAGGGCTTTCTGAAGAGTGACCTGAATGTGACTCGTATACGACTCGATCCCTATTTTTTTAACATGGGAAATCTTTATTGTTTATACAGTTTCGGCTAGTAAGGAGACGAAGGTGCGTCTGACCAATTTTTCCAGATAGGTTTAATCAGAGAAAATACCGCACAACACATACCTACATAACAATCCAAGCGACATTTGAAATGGGGTGTTTCAAAACAATAGTTACTAGAAATGAAAATAGTGGAATTGGGAAACTTCTGAAGATAAAGTGAATAGGCATTCAATTAAAATACTTTTTCTGCGTATTATGAAAATTCAATGAAAGTTATGAATAGGTCAATTCAACAGAAGTCACTAAAGTCTCTGATGTCATTGAATAGGTTATATTTGAATGATTTGCAAAGTAATAGCAGTACAATAGCAAAGCTCTCGAAAACACTAAGAAACACTTTTTGTATTATGGGACAACCTTCTGAAATATTTCCCATGTGGCTGGATACACACCAGCATTATAAAAGTTGTGGTATTCGTGGAAACGGAGAAACTACAATGCTCACATCCTCTCCATTCGTTTCTTCCACGATTAAAAATTTATGTACTTTTATTTAAAAGCAAATTAATAACTGGTAACTTAGAATTCTTAAGGGATCCGAATTTATAATTAGGAGATATAATGATTACGAATTATTTCAATATTTTTATTTCTATTATTATTATAATTATATTATTCCGTATAATCTAATATCGTCGTACCGCCTCCTATCGATTGGTGATAGCGCTCCTTTTTATTACTTATTTGTTTTATTATGTGATTACCATAAAATATAAGCGCAATTTTTGTGGACTGTACCATTTCATTCGCACTGATTGTACATTTTCCATTTATTGCGGGAAAATACAGCGGGTTTATTTGTTGAACAGTAGCACAGCAACGTATTGACGAGTGGAGGCAGGGAGTAAAAATGGAGGTAGTATGGTAATTTTCTAAGGTGATATCAGGCTAAATACAAAGCAAATTGTTAACAAACTTCGGTGATACTGGTCATTTGTTTCACTTCGGCGTAACTTTCGGAGAGTTAGTTTTTAAGGGATGCGCTCACGATCACCAGAAAACAACAAATTAGCGAGAAAATACATTGAATTATATCCCCATCGCATTGTGTCCCGGAGATACAGGGATGTATATTTTAATGATATTTTACGGCAAAATATCCACTGTTCGAAAACGACACGTGCAACAAAATTCATTTTGACTACACAAATTAACAACAAGTTAGTAACAAAATATATCGATCCATATATACAGGAGATACATTGGGGGCTATCCTAGGGTAATATCACGCTGGTTTAGTGTGGATTACTGTTTCTCGAAAACGACACTAGAAGCAAAATTAATTGTAGCGTTATAAATTATCAAATTATGTGCCGCTGTAACCATACTGATATGACATTGAGTACAGGAGATAGAGAGATGTGCTCTTCTAATGTTGTATCATGATGGAGTATGCACTGTTTCTAGGAAACGGCAGCACCTACAAAAGTGTTTCTGACGTCATATGTCTGCAACAAATTAAAAACAAGTTATGGGGTAAGTCCTGTAAAAGAATTCGTAGTATGAATATCCCACGGTGATAAACGTGTAAGCTTAACTAAAATTTTGAATAAAGGAACAAATGGAATCAAGATTCATTTGCAAGGCTTTCGGTAAGTTATGAGTTTTAATTTGGCAACAAACCCAATCAAAAAAATGACTCAATGGCGCCCACATATATTAAAGCAATTTAAACAGTTCGCACGAACTTTATAACATACTGTAATGTCTCGAATAGTTTTTTCAGAGCAAAGTTTCAAAGAACAAGCTTCTCTGGCACTGGGGGTTGGTGCTACGAAGTTCTACTTGTCGAATAACTTTTAATGAGAATTCATTGCATACCTTTTATCAGATTCGAAGTATTAACAGAATTGCACTTAAATATCTGAAGTATATTTCTGCCAAATAATGTGTCTAATCGTATGACCAAAAACATTACAACGGTTTCCTTAAAAATATCGCCACATATGCACTCCTTGGGAACAAATATTTTCACTACTCATACAAACATACATACCCATTTTATAGAGCTCCATGTCGCTACGAAAATAGCAGTAATAATTTTATTGCAACTGGTAACACACTTTAGGCTAAAGCACTTTCCGAAAAAGTGATTATGTGTGTGAAGTTGAATTGCAACTATTTCACAATCCAATATATCAGGATCCTATATGGCGGCAATGCATCCACAATATACTGTGATATTGACTGCGCCATATAGGATTGCGGTGGTGCAATGATTTCATTTCAATTGTATATACGTAGCCAGTGTCCTCTGATAATAACATATGCATAATAAATAACATAAGAAACGTCAATATTGAGAGTTTTATAAAGTCTGGCGTCTATTTGCAAAACAGCTACTGGAAAATTAAAATTTGGAAAAATTGTACACGTGTTAGATCTAACTTGAGTTCAATAATGTTTGTGAATTTTTGAAAAGGAAATTGTAATAATTTTTGTTAATAAATTTTACTGTACCACTAGTCACTTTAACGAAATATACTTCTAACGAACTAAACATGTACTCATTTAAAAACATTACATACTGCAACCATTCCATTTCAATTTTTAAACAAAACGGAAAATTACGTAGCCCCTGACGGGTTATAGGACGTATGCGTTACGTACCCGCCGGAAAACTTCTAATTTCAGCAGTATTTCAGCATCCACAGAATTGGACAAAAATGACCCATCGCACAACGTGTACCGCCGCAATACACGCAATGCAATTTTTATGGGGGTGCCTCATTAATAATACAACAACGCTCCATGGAAAGTAGCCGGGCCTAACATAGGGTAATAACGTTGAGTACGTGTTATCCAAATGTAGCCCGGTTTATGATTACAGGGTGGTATGTGTAGAATGAGTTTTAAGGAACTTTTTCTTAGGTTTGAATACATGAACTTAAAAGATTAATTATAATTACTAAGAAAGTCAGAATCACACTAGATTGAAATTATTGGTGTCTATATTTTTATTTACACAATTCAGGATTTCAGAGTTTGGTGGGTTTGAAAACCGATTGATACAAGACCTGGTGAAACACGTCTCGTCTCTCCACTATGTCCTGAATAATTACTTATAGCGAATGGGATGATTGTCGATAAATAAATAACTTGTAACGTAGGCTCCTTCTTTCAGAACGTTCGAACATTATATCAATACCTCGTTGCCCTTTCATTCTTCCACTGTGAGAGCACATGTCAATGTAAGCCATGAAGAATTCATCTCATTGTTCCGTCTCACAAACATCCATTAAGGCCAGGTTTCAATCGTTTCGGGTTCCATGTTAATCGACTAATCACCTCGAATGCCGATCGAATAGGGCAACTGATTTTTAATTAAATCCGAATCAGAGTGATAATCGCAATGTTTATCTCTCATTAGAGGTTTGTATCTAAGTTTCGATGCGCGAACGTAGAAGATCGGCTCCTAGGTATTTAGACGAACGCAAAAAATGTTATAAACGCTTATTTATTGAAACTTATTAATGGAAGAATCCTTCGCTAGTAGTTTATACTTCAAATACAGTGTGGTGCTTCATAGGTGATGATGAACGAAATGGTTGTTATGAGGTAAAAGAAAGGATGTTAATTTGCAACAGGAAAACGAAAAAGCAAAAAAATTAGCAAAGGTGTGGGGGAAAGAAGTAAAGAAAGAATGTTAAAAGTACGAAGCACTGTGGAGAAAACTGCCTGAATATACCCCCAAATGTATTGGAAATATAATAGAATGTAAAACAAAAACTTTGAAAAGAAAAAACAACAACGCAAAAGAAATTAGCAACAAAAAAAAACAATGCTGTGTCAAATCAACATACTTAAGGGCAAATTACACACAAGAAGAATAAAACCAAGATGGAAAAAGTGTATCAGTTAAGCAGCACCAATAAATTTTGCTAATAACTGAAGAAGAGCTAAAACATAATAACGGTGTCCAATAAGGTGATGGTATTAGGGGAATTGACCCCAGAAATGACGTAGGAAGATAACAAATAAAAAGTGCGAAAGAAGCAGGGTGAAGGCAATTTCACAGAATGTGAAAAGCTGTTATATGGCACCTTAAAACCACAAAAGAAATGAATTGGGAAATATGAGTGATAGAAATTGTTGAAAAGCAATTAAAACAGAACGGAATGAAGACCATTTCCAACAGAAAACTCACATCTTAAATACGAATGAAAACCTGATAAAAAGCGCCGAGAGCAAAAAGGAACAAATTACGAAATTGCAAAAAGCTTGTAGAAATATTCGACATGTGGTATTACAGTTAAAAGAGGAAATAGAATAATGAATTATTTTGGTAATGAAAAGAATTACATATAATTAACGTTAATGAATATACCCAGTAGAACAGATAATAGATAATATGGTTTCAGTGTGATCAAGGGTTGTACACAGGACCTGATATTTATAATGAGAAAGGCAACAGATAAAACATTGGTATACCCTACAAACACATTAAGTTGGCTGCAAACAATAAGATATGTATTATATAACAATAAGGTTATAATAAGTTAATAATAATAAGTTAATTATATAATAATAAGTTATACAATAAATGTATAACAATAAGATAAGATAAGTATTAGTTACTTTTTAAATGTTTTTTTTTTAAATTTCACCCTATGGAATTGTTAGATCTAACGCTAATGACACGACCATCAATGTTTCAGATATTTCCCGGAGACCTGCAAGTGTTGGGAGAGTTATCAATATAGTATCATACTGGGTTGACGTTAGTTTACGCTCTAGTGACATTAAAAAATCACATTTACATTTGCTACGACGTGACCTAAGCTGTTTGTACCAAACAGAAGTGCACTTATACGAAAGGTACTGTACAAATTTTAGTAACTTACAATTAAGTTTAATAAAACAAATTAATTATTCTGAAATACTGTTAGATGGATATTTCACGTGGAACTTTTTTCACATAGGATAGCATATGAGAAGTTCAGAAAATTATTTAATAAATCTAATACTTTAGGACAAAATTTATCAAGAAATGGCTACTGAATACTATATACTATATATATATATATATATACTATAGTATATATATATATATATATATATATATATATATATATATATATATATATACTATATACTATATACTAGAGGAACTAAAATTATGAAACATGACAAAAAGAAAACATCCAGCTATTGGGGACACTGGCGGAGAAATTTGAGTATTTTATTATAAATCAATTTCAATCAATAACGTTTCACCATCAAACTCAAGATTAAGACTTTTCTTTCAAGACTCAATGCTAGTATCAAATGTGTTAAATCACATTTTTCTGACATCACATTTCTGACATTTGGTCTGATTTCAGACTTGGTTTCTTTAATTTAACCTGTTATTCACCTGATAGAACATGGTTTGCCCTTGCACATTATGTACAAGATGCCATTTTCCATGGTTAGGTTATTGTTTCAAGAATACATCTTGTAAATGATAACAATGCAATGGAATAGACAAAAATTGAATGTTTCGTGGAAAAATAGCATTTATGATTTCATACAATGTGTAATTAAAATACACCCTACCATGATTTAATATTGTTAATTTAGATGTGGTATTAAAGGGAAAGAATGGTTCATTTTCTATATGAATTCCTTCTTATAATTTAAACAATGAGGTGTCCTTTAGAAAACGTTTAGAGAAAAACAATTGAAATGAAAATTGTAGACATTTGTGATAATAATATAGATGTTACAGTTTAGTAAGTATATGTTAAGCCATTTTAGAAAATCTGAAGATTCACAGGGAGCAAAAGGCCCTTCAGTGATCAGTCAAGATGAGTAGTCGATGTGGACTTTATAGTAGATTAAATATTTCAAAGTGTAAAAATAAGTTGGACTAGTTTTTCGGCCAACAGAAAAATGACAAGAGTATCTTTACCGATTTTAAGCAATATCGCACAGTTTACAATTTGAGGGGGACCAAACACAAATGCAGCTTAAGCTACATATATGCAAACGGAGATTTTTACAAAAACCTCCTATTCGAACTCAGGGAACCACAAGGCGTCCAGAAAACCTATATGACTGGAGTTCCAAAAAACATTCATAAAACAATTACTTTTCATTATATGACCACCTCTTTTTATAAAGTTAAAATTGAACTAAGCGTGCGGTATGGGTACACAGTAGTTTTGTTTATCGCCGCGAATTATTCAATATAGTACCCAATATATCCAAACAAAAGGAATAGTGAAATTTCTTTTCAGGGGCAAATAGGAGAGGTCTATAGTATGGGTCTAAAATATCTATGAAATTGGGAAATTGTATATTCGTTTAGTTTTAGGAAATCTTTTTACTCTATATTACACAAGATTTTTAGTGACGGCAATAAATAATAATGAAATTTCCGGTATTCGTCCTCCACGCACTAATGGAGTAATCATTTAAAACGTTTGTCGATTGTATATTTTTTCCTCCACTTTAAAAAAGCATTTTGCAAAACGCAAGTGTGACAATTATTTAGTAAATCCTGTTTGGTCTAAGGGATATTTTTCGAAAGCTCCTAATGTAATCTGAGTTAATAATTTTTAAAAACAAAGTAGGAAACTTACCACTACAATATGGACTCCAATCAAACCAATAAAAAAAAATAAATAATAATACAAAATTATAGTAGAATCTGAAATATGCCAGATATTCATTTATTTCATTGAGAATTCTCCATACTTGGTCATGTACAAATTGGCGCGATTTGATGGTTGAAAGCTTTTGGCGAATGCCCCATTCAAGTTCAACTACATGTTTCTAGACTGTATTTCAAAAAGCTTATTATATATGACAATACCTCGGTCTCATCACAGTTTTTCATAAATACAACAACTTTTGAAAATTGGCAAGAAACTGTGATACATTTTCGTGCGGAGGCAATCCACTTTTTCATATTTTACGTCCGTATACACGAACGAGGAAAGTCGGGAGGCTACATAGTTAACAAAACGACAACTCATCTTGAACTACATACATCGATAGTCCTCGGGTTCTCCAGCGAGAAAGGCGACCCGCTCAGCCAGAATACAAATCACGATTGCGCTTCTTGAAATCTCTTTAAAACGATCCGCCTTGTCCGGTAAAGAGTTTGAGGAATGATAAGAAATTTTATGACGGTTGTTAGCGATAAAATCTCGGGGAGAGAGAGAGAGAGAGAGAGAGAGAGAGAGAGAGAGAGAGAGAGAAGGAAGGGAGAACAAAAAGGTTATAAGTCTGCACGCTTGGCCCTCGAGCAAAAAAGGGTTATACTTTGAAGGGGAGTTATCTTTTTTAGCGGAGGGTACGTGCGGAAATTTAAAGGGTAGAAAGCGGCATATACTGCGAGATTTGTTTGAGCGCGTACCCCGCCTATCTCCGAGCTCGGGGAGGAAATTCAAATTTTACTTGTTGAGGGGTGGGTGATTTAAATAGAAATTGAATTGTGTAACGTCAGGAGGGGTTTTCAAACTCGAATCTGTAAAATACCTAATGTATATTTCGTTTACGAGATACCTGGAACGAATCGAATACGATTCGTTCCTTTCCAAGGAATAATTCACCGCATTTTGAATGTCAAATTTTTTACGTTACAAACGTATTCTAGCAGATCAAATGATGGATATTTTCCTTAGTATTCACTTATTAGCACTGTGAACACCAATTGAAACGCTTGTGTTAATAAGAGTTGTGGATCCTATTAAACTCAAATTAACCTACAGAGCATGTGACCCTATAATGATACTTAATTCGTTGTTGATGAAATAAACTTCGTAGTAACACACCATACCTCGTAATAATTCGGCCTTGATCTTACCATCACTCAATTATTTGTATCTGTATCTGTATCAATCTGTATTACCTCTAATCCATATACATCTGTTCCATTTGAGTTATCGTTATAACATCTCTTGTCATATAAATACGCCTGTCTGCAACATTTTAATGGTATTCCAGTACCGGAGGAGGAGTTATCAAAAAAGAAAATATTTCCTTCAAAAGGAAACGCCAGCCTGGAGGTTTGCGTCGATACGTGAAGAGGAAGGAATACACTTGAACATTCACTAGATACGGACGCAATAGTTTCGGGACATTCTACGCAACGGATCAGTCTGCTTCTAGAGAAACAGAAAAGATGAGTGTGGAGATTAATATTGATGCCAATTGAATTTGTGTTTGAATCTTCAGTCGGAAGTGAAAATTTATCGCAAAATTCTGCATTACCTGTAGGAAATACGCTTTAAACAATCTGTATAGGTTGCCGGGTTGCCGGTTGTCTGCTGCCAATCATTTTCTTTCTTAATCTACTAATGACATTTCATAATGAATTATTAATCTGGTAAAACTTGGAATAAAAATCTTTTAGTCTCTAGTTGGAGAAATTTCATCTCGAAACCAGTTCTGCATGACATTTACATGATCAACTGAATCTCGAGGATTTTGGTGACATTATTTTTTGCGCTCTAAAACCGATGTCTTTGTGTGTTATGGAGTTATGGAGTGGACCTGGAGTTATAAATACTTAACACTGTCTAGTATTGTAGGCACAATAAGAGTTACGCGAGACTTTAAATCAAGAGGCTGACTCAATTGTCAAATACTTTTGGATCTTTGGAAACAATTGCTTTATGCTCCTGTGGTTAGGGTATATATTTTAGAAGCAAGTTAGTGTCGTGCTCTTAGATATACTGTTGTGTTGGTAGTTTCGAAAAAATAATTAAGAAGTAGTTTGGAACCCATTACTTTCTCTTTCTTAACAATTGAAAGTTTGTGGTGCCTAGAGAAACCTTAGTAAATTTTGAAGGCTATCTATGCGTCTTTTGCTTTCTGAAAAGTCTATAAGATTCTAAAAATAATGGGAATGGTCTAGTATCCTTTCTGTTTGAGGGATCTATAAATGTGACATTTTTATGATTTGCATGATTTAATTAGTGTGAAATTGTACAAGGATTAGTTGCTCAAATTTATTGAAGATGGTTTCTGGAATCTCTAAGTTCCCTTATTTTAATTTCTTATATTGTCAATTGTGAAAAATGTAGGAAGATCATTTCAGATGCTTTTATATATATTTTTTTGTCACATAGATAGCATGAGAAACAGTTTACAAAGTCGTAAACTGTCACAAAAGGATTCACAATTAATCTAATAAATTTTTGGAAATACCAAGTTTGTGCGAAACTATGTTCAAATTTGTTCATATTGGTTTGGACAACTAAGAACATCACAGGTGGGAACATTTCACATGATATCCAAAGTATTTATAACCATGAAGTATTTGTATTTCATAAATAATTTGAAATGAATTGAAATTCTAGAAAGCTAGTTTTCTAATTTTAGTTTCAAACAGTGTAAAATTTGAAGTTTTAATACAACAATAATTTTCAACACATGTTAGAAAATTTTCGGTAAACCTTTGGGTTATCTAGATGGCTTTAAAATGAATTTCAAGGTGATATATTGTCATAAAGCATTTGGAGCTGGATTAAATACGTATATAGGGATTTTTAGATTTTTCATTTTAATTTCAAATATTATGAGGTCTGAAAAACCTATATGAACTTTTGAATCATATACCTATATAGCTATATGATACCTATATGATAACTTGTTTAATATAAGTGGTGGTCTTAAAATGGGTATGGCAGCTTTATGGATTATCTAACATTTTTCATACATTTTAAAAGATATATATATATATATATATATATATATATATATATATATATATATACACGACATTATATTTGCCTGGTTTGCACTGTAAACTTATTAGTTTGCATTTCCTTTCTTACATTATAAATATGAGTTAACTAGAAAAGATTGTCTGACTATTGCTGTTAGCCTTGCAGAATAAACGTTTCACGTGAAGAATTTCGTTTTTAAAAATCCTGTCTAACAGTTCAACATCGTAATTGGTGCAGTCAGGACGAATTTTTCGGGAATTGCACGTATCGAACGGACAATTTAATCGTTTCAACGACTAACCGGAAGAACCATCAAAATCGGTGAAAACTGTTAATTCGAGTGAATATCGAATCCACGACTGTTTCGCTGTTCGAGTGAAAATCGGGTAGTGAAGGAACAGTTCCAGTTATCTCCGAGGCACAAGAGTACCTCAGGGAAAGAAAAACGGAAACTACACCCAGTGGTAGAAGAACACAAATTGTCCGAACCCACAGGAACTAGGATAGGAAGAAAGAAGAAAGACTCAGGATATGAAGATAATCATCTCAGCGTATGTGCTCTTTCCTAAAATATTGCCATCTTTTAATCTTTTCACATAGTGTTAGTAGTTATATGTATAATATTTCATAGAGTAATTGCTCAAATTTCATGAGCGAATCAGATTTAGACGAATTAGTAGGGTTATTCGAAAAAAAGTTACAAGTAAATCAATCAGAGAACACCCAAGGTAATTTACGTACAGAAATGGCTACCACTCCAGTTAATTATCAACTACTCAAATTATACTTTGATTCTATTCCTTCATATAATGGAAATCCTCATACCTTGACAATTTTTATAAGTAAATGTGAGAGTCTCATCACTGCATTTGCGAGTCAAACGGATGTCGTGTTGAATTCCTTTTCATTGCGAGCCGTTATAGGTAAATTGAATGGTAGAGCGCAAATATTGATTGGTTCTCGTACAGCGCTTAAAAATTGGAATGACATTAAAGAAGCTTTAATATTAAGTTTTGGAGATCAACGTAATATTGACTGTTTAGTTCAGGATCTTATCAATCTTAAACCGAACAAAAATGAAACACCATACAATTTTGGTATGCGATGTCAAGACTCGAGAAGTATTATTACTTCAAAATTAAATTCAATACAAATGTCAGAAGACGAACGTAAGTTGAGGTAAAAAAATTATGACGATTTAGCTTTAAAAACGTTTATCAGAAGTTTACCACTTCTCATCCAAACTAATGTTCGGCTAAGGTCACCCAAAGATTTAGAGACCGCCATGTGCTTGGTAATTGAAGAAGAAAATTTTTTATATTCTACTAGAAGTTCAAATAATCCAAATACTAATGTTTCATTTAAGCCTGGTCTAAGAATTACTCCCACAATTATTTCAAATTACGGAATCCGTCCCGCATTTATTCCGAATTTTAGTCATGTTCGCCCTACGACACAAACCCCTCGTCCCGCATTTCAACCAAACTTTACATTACGTAACCATTCTCCAAATTTTCAGCAAGTTTCCGAATTTCTGTGTTTGTAAGGACTTAGAAAGAGAGAAAACACCTTCAGAGAGAAAAAAATCCAACTAATACCCAACTGACTAACGCCAATGCATGGATTATAATGAAAAAATCACCGAAAATCCCCTCTAAAATGCGTAAAACGCGTGTAACTTTTTTTATATATAATGATCACCATGCGCCTATGTACATTCGAAAGAGCAATAATAGAACAGCCTTCTGGTAAATTTTCAGCCAATTTCATGCATACGTTTTTGAGATATCAGATTTTTCACCAGAGGGCAGTTTTTCGCCCTTTTCAGGTCGCCCTTGCCAGATATCGAAAAACGGTTGACGGCATCGTGTTCTATGGAAAATTTGGCATCTGTTATGTATTTTTGATCATTTTTTTAGTCCAAAATACCGCGTCAGGGCACGAAAAACCGATTTTAGACACCTGAAAGTGAAACTAAGTCCTAAAACTTGTTTTTGGCCCCCTGGTGACAGGGAGAGGTCTTAGGGGCTGAAAATTTCAGAATATTCTTTTTTTGATAGTACTAATCGATGTACCAATTTTGAGCCAGATCTGAGAGGGTCGCGTGGGATCGACTGCTGAGTTGGCGTGGAATGCCCCTTTTAAAAACTAACTAACTTTTATTTACACTACTTTAATGTGAATTTTACTTATATAATACTTATAGTAATACAAACTGATACGTTAAGTTGAGCAAAACTAATACGTAGGATATGATATACTGACGATAAATTGGCTAAGACTGATACGTCTGCTACGATTAACTGACCAAGACTGGCTATGCGCCTCACAATACCTATATTTATATTCTTTTACAATTGTTTATGTAAGCAATTCCTATCTATTACAAGGGTCCATTGTTATGGGCTGACATAACTCACGCAACATTCAACTGTAACTGAGACTACAAACGGCGGTATACCAATTCGAGACGAAATTGTAAATAACAATATTCATCAAATTCTAGTTTATCTGAACTTGCACCCTAAAATCGATCTCACCCACGAAATTTACGAAAACCATAAGGTTATTAAAGTAAAAATCCCCGAATGCAATAATGAAAGGTTAATTTTCCAAATCTTACAAGAGTTCACTGATTCTAAAAACACATTTTACCTTCATTTTAATAAAGAAAAATATTTTAATGCCGTGTATTTGAAGCACTTTTCAGAACATGGACCTAAATTAGTTAAATGTACCAAACTTGTAAATACAGTCTCAGATAAGGAAGAACAGATTCTTTTGTTAAAAAACTATCACGAAAGTAAGACCACTCACAGAGGCATAAACGAAACTTTAGAGCGAATGCGCAGAAACTATTATTGGAAAAATATGACAGTCTCCGTAACGAATTATATTAACTCGTGCAGTATTTGTCAAAAAAATAAAAACTCTGGCAAACCCCATAAGTTCCGCTAATGCTCACCGAAATTGCTTCCAAGCCTTTTCAAATTATTCACATGGACGTGTTCGTTTACGACGGTAAAAATTACCTGACTCTAACTGATGTATTCACAAAATTCGCGCAAGCAATTTTCATAGACGGGAAAACAGCTATACACATTAGCAAAGCCTTAATAAAATATTTCACCTCTCTCGGTGTCCCGCCATCAATAATTGTAGACCAAGGTAGAGAGTTTCATAATGAAACGGTTAAAGACCTTTTAGCATTACATAAAATCAAAGTTCACTTTACAACACCGGCCCATCACGAAGCAAACTCCATAGCAGAACGTTTACACTCTACGTTAATCACACATCTAAGAATTTTACGAGACATTTATCCAGACGAAAACAACTTAATGGATTACGGAATAATTGGATACAACAATTCTATTCACAGCTCAACAAATTTCACTCCTTTTGAACTTATTTTCGGACACACTGACTAGAGGAATCCTAACGAAATCTTTTTACTACACACCTTTTACGCCGACTATGTTAAAGACCACCAAGAGAAATTAGAACACGTTTATAAAAACGTCCAAAATAAATTAATAGAGCAAAAGAACAAAATAATCGAAAAAAGAAATGACCAAGACGAAACTAACAAAGAATTTAAACTCGGACAGACAGTGTATAAGCCAAACCCTTACAAAAGAAATAAAGAGGACAAACGATTTATAGGTCCTTATCAAATAACGAAAATACTTGACAAAAATCGTGTGGAAATTTGTAGAAAAATGATAAAACATAAAAAATTAAAGTTGCATGTAGAGACCGTACAATTTAAAGAATTAAACAAACCTCCTATTGCAGGTTCATCTTCTGGAACGCCGATGCAAAACGAGGTACACCCCAGTACCATAACCTCAATGAGAACCCGGAAATCCTCCCCTTTCGATTAGGAACCGCACAGATTAAAACCGATTTTTGGACATTCGTACAGATCATTGATATAACGAATCTTACACAAATTTTTTCACACTTAAAGAGCAATACAATATGATTAATAACTCCCTCTCTAAACAACCGAAATTATTTTGCTTCAAAGAGGAATTTCAAAACTCGTATCACTTAATCCAAATAATAGAGAACAAAATAACATTTCAATGAAACCAATTAATTCCCCTTTGGAACTCAAGATCGAAAAGATCGCTCTTCAATGGAATAGGCTCCGCTATAAAGTTCATAACAGGTAACTTAGACCAAAGCGATGCAGAAAGGTATCATAAAACAATTTCTTCTCTCTCTAACAACCAAAACAAGATAAAAACTTTAGTCGAACATCAAATTACCTTATTACAATCCTCTATTCAAAATTTTGAAAATAATTCCAATCTATTACCTCATAATCAATTAATATTGCGTTCTCGTATCGAAGAGATACAAACGATGATAAACGACATAAATGCAGAAAACATAGAAACGTTGCGCTATTTTTCGTTAGAGCGTGTCGTCTCACAGTTTGTCATAAATTTCCAAATTATGTACGATATATTAGAGAAAATCCAAACAGCCATTAGTTTTTCGAAACATAACATTCTTCATAATGTAATAACCGATCCAAATGAGTTATTCTCGGAGATATTAGCAACTAGTAAAAATTTAAATCATAACATCAAATTTTCATTTGAATTATCATTACATAATATTCTTCTATTCGAAAAGGTAATCGAACTTAAAGGATACAGTAAAAACAATAACATCGTGTTTATACTAGAAGTCCCAATTGTCGAAAATAATGATTATAACTACTATCACCTTTATTCTCTACCCACGCCCTCAGCAACATCTTTTCGAACCATACTGCCTCACTTTAAATTTCTCTTCTTAAATGAGCACCAATACGCATTCATCGACGTCAGATGAAAAGAAGTAATCCAGAACGAATTTATTTATCAGAACGTTCAAACGCTTAAAATTTCGCCGAATGGCCCCTGCGAAGTAACATCTCCGAGAAGATTTTCAGTACCTTCTAACGACTGTCAAGAAGTTCCTGCCCTGATCAACGATGTCAAGATTCAGAAGATCGAAGAAAATCAATAGATTGTTATTACACCACACAGTTTAGTTGTCCTGCAAAAGTGCGGTAGAATCACAGATAATATTCCTTTAAACTAATTGAATACTTAATACTAATTGAAAATACGTTATTGAGAACCTTTAAAACTGATATTCAAAGTTACAAAAACATTGAACTTCCTAAAATTAGTTACAAAAAAGGCGACCACGTAATCGATAAATCAACATACAAACCGGTTTTTATTGATACCATTAAACTTGACTAATTGAACAATATACAGAGTGTTTTGCAAAATGATAAGTCAGATATTGAAAATTTGGAATCACCCGTCATACACTTTCAAAATGTTAGTTTATATACCGTCTTATTATATGTCTTAGTTATTTTTGTAGCCGTCTACATGATCTGCAAGATTTGTATTAAGAAGAGACACTCAAGAAGAAAAGATGAAGCCTGCACGTCTCTGAACAAGGACCCAAGGGCCTACCCCTTAATTTCGAACTCTGGTTCCACCCCACAGTTCTCATCTAACCCCGGAAAAGTTACGACATTATATTTGCCTCGTTCGCACCGTAAACTGATTAGCTTGCATTTCCTTTCTTATATTATAAATATGAGTTAACTAGAAAAGATTGTCAGACTATTGCTGTTAGCCTTGCAGAATAAACGTCTCATGTGTAGAATTTTGCTTTTAAAAACTCTGTCTAACAGTTCGACATCGTAATCTATATATATATTATTAGGAATATAATGGATGTCAGTAACAGGCTAAAAGGATTGAAAGTTAGTCATACTGCTGTACAGATACCTTTACTTACCAATTTTGGAAGGAATTCATGGAACTCTGCTCTAAGCCATCAACCCTGTTTAATAGAGATATTATAACTTCGTGGGTCATACTGATTGCATTTATGCTCTTTGGACTTTTTCCATATTCCAATATTCCATATTTCTCCATATTTCTTTACAAAGCATTGACTTTTTCATTACTGTCAGAGAGTTTTATAATTTCTTGTAGAGACGCCAGGGTGCTTTCAAATTCATCTAACAAAGAACATACTACTTCAGCACGGCAGGCCCATCCGTTATCACTTAGAGACTTCAATTTTGCCGCTTCACCACTAAAGCGTTATGAACTTGTTTTAATGTTTTCGTTCACATCATATCGTTTAGTTCATAGTTTGTTAAAGTTGTAATGACTTTCATGTACAAACAACTTGTTTCTTATTGAAGCCACCCTTGTACAGCAACTTAAAATTGATTGCGTCAATATATGTGCATTGCAGTGAATATACAGTGCCATTGTGGTTTCTTCCACAATTCTAACTGCCACTTCTCTATAGGGGCTTTTCATATTTGATATCCGATCATAGCTCTAAGCACGCAGATTTTTAACGGTCAAGTCCAGTGAAATTAAATTTTTAAGGCCATTTGCAAATGTTTCGCTATTCGATTTGTCAGCACACTAAAACCCAATAACCCAGTTTACATAGCAGTATAGTTATAAATATTTAAACTATTAGTGCATAATCAATGTAAAAATATCAGTGCTATAAAAGCGCTTTAACTTATTTAATCGATTCAAATAAATGACTTCCCTGTGGATTTTACCAATTGCCTTAACGTTAAATTTTAATCAAAGAAACAAGTAACTTCTCGTTCTTGTATAACGGACCCGTAAAATTTAATAGAAACGTAACATCCACCGCTATGTTACCCATTAGCTGTATTCCCTTTATTTATTTATGGTGTATTTCCGAGAGGATATACGTAATGTTTTTATGTTGGCAAAATATGATAGGAAAAAAGCGTATTAGCGCCGAGAAAGTCCGCCGAAGGTCCCCTAAACCGTAAAAGATTATTACTTAGTGGAAATTAGTTCTTATTCCCATCGGTCGCCTTCTTCACTCATCCTTTACCGAAGTCCCCAGGCCGTGTATAATACATGAGATCAATTAAAAGAATCCTCCGAGCTTTTCCATCTGTTCCTCCCATCTCTCTCTCTCTCTCCCCTTATCCTTGTTTTCCCGAAGTGGAGCAGGCCCATAAAAAGCCGCTGCAACAAATTAATATCCAGACGATCCCCGGCCTTAACTGACACGAGCACCCTCACCTCTCCGAAGTATCCCGCCAGGTATTCCCAGAGTATTAATAAAATGTCTCGAATCCGGTGTTCCGATAGAACGATTCAAGGAACGAGGTCTGAAAGTTTTCTTATTCCGCCGAGCATACGAGCCGGGCCACCGAGGAGTCAATTTTCAGATATACAAGCCTTCGGAGATCGCGGGCGGGCCCGTGAATTATTAGCCGACCATATCGGCGGCGCTAGTTCGTTTGTTCGTTCTCCCCCTTTTAAGGGCGGCGTACATCGGACGGGAGGATAATCAGGAGGCTTCCAAATTGTTCGGAAATTTGATTTATCTGTTTGCGCTCCCAGAGAAAAACCGCCAGGTGAATATATATCGTTTTCTCTTTCTGTTCCCTTTTGAGATACGGAGCGAATGCGTCAGGTTCCCCGCCGAATTTTCGCCCAATTATAAGTGTTCGGTTATCTCACAACACCATTAGGGAGTCAAAAAAATATTAAGGGAAATTCAGTAGGTCCTGCGAGTGATATTCCGGTAAATACGTTATATAATTCGATAGAAATTGTTGTTGAAACGAGGTGAGTTTATAAAGAACACTTTCGTATGAAGATGGTTAAATCGAAAATTACATTACCATCACAACCTGGAATATCCTCGAGCTTCTATTATTGATAGTCGATTTGCGAACCTATCAGAAGATTTTAGGTAATTCTCGAGAGATGGCCGTACGGATATATATATATATATATATATATATATATATATATATATATATATATATATATATATATATATATATATATATATATATATATATATATATATATATATATATATATATATATATATATATATATCGGTCTGTGAACAGGAAGGCAAGTTCTTCTTCTTCTTCTTCTTTGTGTTTTAGCCTCAGTCTGCTGGAACTATTGGCCAGGTCAATCTTGTTGGGATACTTGCAGGCCACGTTTGTGGGTCTATGCTTAAGCTTATACCTGTTTAATTATTTATTTTTTTTGAGTGTGTACATGTTAGAGACGTCACTACAAAGGAAAATGTACACTTTTCTCGATCTGGGGCAGTGGCAGATCAATTCACAGGCACCCAGGACTGCCTCGGAAGGAATATCCCGGGGCGGGGAAAGGATTCGCAACTGGTCTATATCGTGTTTTTATATGTTAATTTGGTTTTTTTTTAAGAAAATAATTTATTTTTATGATTGTATTTTTGTTTGGATTTCTTAAAATAGATTGGATGCTTAAAGGTCCGGGATTGTGTTCTTTTTGTAATTGTGTATATAAATTAAAACCGTTTATTTCATTAATCGGTCATTGGAACAACATGTGTGAAATATCTTCTTTCTGTCCACATTCGCAATAAGGGGAATCTTTAATACCGATTTTAAATAGGTGTTCACTAGTTAGGCAGTGTCCAGTTCTCATTCTAATTATGGATGTGATATGTCTTCTGCTTAGAAATCCTGTTCTTTTGTACCAGGGGGTTAGGTTGAAGGTGGTAGGATTTCATGGTACTGTAGCGAATGCCCCGTATAGGTCGTTGTTAGGGAAAAACAAGTAGTTGTTTATGTAATTGTGAAATGTAAATACTGACGTCAGTGTAGTACAAAATCTCTGTGTGTAAAGGCTGTTGTAATTTCGGAAGAACTAAATCTGTTTGTACGTAGAAACGTTACAAATTTGGGGGCTCGTCCGGGATTTGGTGAACCGAAGTAGCGGAAAAATTTTGGTGGACCTGGGATGGCGTACAGAAGTGATGGCGATGGCACGCGGCGGAGAGGCGAGGAGTGCAGTCTGTGCGGCGTTATGGAGTTGTTGAGCGGCTGGCGCGACTCGAGATTCCACAGGACTTACAGCTAAGTTAGATTTAGGATAACACTCGAATGGATTGACTGCGTGCGGCTGGCGCGCGTGGCCCGTTTGAGTGCTACACCCACATTTGTAACTCATATTGGGAGACGGGCGCTGTTCATCTTTAGTACAAGAATTGGTGATGGTTGACCACTGGGTTGTGCGTCTGGAACCATGAAGCAGTTGCTGGGGATTTCAGTAACTGCAGGAGCAGCGGAGGATTTCAAGAGACAGGTCCCTCTTCTACCTGGAGCATTGGATGGGATTGGTCATCCCTGGTGTCTCTGATGGTCAGAAGTAGGATTGGCCTGCTTGGAGGATTTCAAGAGACAGGTCCCTCTTCTACCTGGAGCATTGGATGGGATTGGTCATCCCTGGTGTCTTTCATGGTCAGAAAGAGGATTGGCCTGCTTGATTTCGATTTGCTGCTGACGAATTTTTGTACAAGATTTGCAGTCCAACCCGCTCAATGGAGTTAATCAAATGGATTTGGCAAGGATCAGGCGGAATCTCTGAAGAAGGGGAGAAGCCGTAGCAGTAGCAGCAGTAGCAGTAACCGTAGCTGTAGCAGTAGCAGTAACCGTAACCGTAGCATTAGCAGTAGCAGTAGCCGTAGCAGTGGCAAAAGCCATAGCTGTAGCAGTAGCAGCAGTAGCAGTAGTAGTAGCCGTAACCATAGCAGTAGCAGCGGTAGCAGTAGCTGTAACAGTAGCAGTAGCCGTAGCCGTAGCAGGAACAGTAGCAGTTGCAGTAGCAGTAGCTGTAGCAGTACCCGTAGCAGTAGCAGTTCGCTGATATGGACTGCTGTGGAAGTAGATCGTCCGAGGGTCGAGGGCGACCCTGAATACGGGGAGGGATAGTGTAGCGAATGCCCCGTATAGGTCGTTGTTAGGGAAAAACAAGTAGTTGTTTATGTAATTGTGAAATGTAAATACTGACGTCAGTGTAGTACAAAATCTCTGTGTGTAAAGGCTGTTGTAATTTCGGAAGAACTAAATCTGTTTGTACGTAGAAACGTTACAGTACCATTTACCAACTCTTTTAAAACTTTCCATCCATCCTTCTTTAAATTTGTTTATGGTGTTTTCTATTAGTATTGGGGCTAATTCCTTTGGTTCTGTATGGAATTTCATCGGAACGTTGAGGTTTCTTCCTACATTGGCAAGTTGGTCAGCCGTGGTATTTCCTGGTATATTGTTGTGCCCTGGAATCCATGCAAAGTTTATGATATTGTTTTTGTCTTTCAGATCCCTGATCCTTTTTTTAATTTTGAGGGTAAGGTTATCATTTTTGTTGCTGATTTTGGTGTTGTTAAGTTTGTCTAGTGTGCTTGATGAATCTGTAAATATTATGCTTTTTTCTAAGTTTAGGTGTTCTACAAATTCTAGGGCTTTGAGGATGGCTAATCTTTCGGCAGTGAATATGGATGCCTCGTTTGGAATTCTCTCAGCATAATTTACTTTATGTATTGGAATATGAACTCCATATCCTGATTTATTTGTTGTTTTTGATCCATCTGTGTAGATAAATGTATAATCATTCCAATATTTTTCCGTCTCCATAAGAAACTTTTTGTCGTTATATTCGTCGTTTTTTTCTAGGTTTAGTTTTATGATATTTATGTTTTCTATTTGGTCGTAAAATTCGTATGTGAAGCAAGGTAGTGTGTTGTGTTTCTTGGGATTACTTGGATAGTTTTCTACTTCTATTAGAGCTTTTATCAATGGTGGGGTCTGTTTGTTTCTCCAATATTTATGATTCGATGTAACCTGTTTTGAAATGGTGATTAGTTTCTCTAAGATTGGGTGATTGTGTGTTTGTTTCCATTTTGCGATGATTTTAATACTCTTTATTTCTCTTCTTGTTTCTAGGTCTAGTTCTCCTGCCTCACTTAGAAGTGCATTGATTGGTGTAGATTTCATGTTGCCTGTGATGATCCTGAGGGCTTGGTGTTGAATATTATCTAATTTCTTAAGGTTTTTTTTTTAGGTAGGGAAAAATTTAATTGAGTTTTCTTCCAGGTAGGTTCGGATTTTCCCATTGTAGATAAGTTTGAGTGTGATGGGATCAGATCCCCACCAGATCCTGCATAGGGCTTTAAGTATGTTCATGGTGTTGTTAGCTTTTTTGGAGACTTCTTCTATTTGTCGGTCCCATTTTAGATTTTTTTGGAAAATGACTCCTAGGTATTTTACCTCATTTTTGTACGGAATGATTTTGTGATCGATAGTAATTGGGGGGGGATCGTCAATTTTTTTTGTCCTTCCTTTTGAAAAGATTATTGATTCGCATTTGTTTATCGCTAGGTTTAATTCGTGTTTTTTAAGCCAGGAATGGATGTTGTCTAGTACTTCGTTGTGTTTCTGTATTGTGTTAATGGATACATCTCCTGTGTGGAGAAGAATGAGGTCATCTGCATATGATAGAAGGTCGAATTTTTTGGGTATATTTTTAAATAGTGAGTGAATATATATGTTGCAAAGAAGGGGGCTTAGGGGAGATCCTTGTGGGATTCCTTTTGACGTATTAATGGGACCGTGAGTATTATGGTTGTTGTCTGTGATGGAAAGGGTTCTGTTTTCTAATAATTTAAATATGATATTGATAAGATATTGTGGGAATATTTTGGTTTCAGTCATAATGTTGTATAATTTGTAGATGTTGACGTTGTCGTAGGCTGATTTAATGTCTAGGAGGGTGGCAATAACTTTTTGGTTGTGAGAGAATGCGAGATGTGTGTAAGTGGTAAGATATCTATTGTTATCTATTGGGCCTTTTTCTTTTCTGAAACCTGTTTGTAGGTGGAGGAGTTGATTATGTTCGGTGATCCATTCTATTCTGTTTTTGACCATGATTTCAAGAGTTTTTGTGAGACAAGATATTAATGTAATCGGTCTGTAATTTTCCATATTGTCTGGTTCTTTGTTTGGCTTCAGGAAGGCAAATATTTTATGGTGTTTCCACTTTGTAGGTAGGTTATGTCCTGTCAGAAATTGATTGAAAATATTGGTTAGGTATTCCTTTGCGTTTTTCGGCAAAAATTTAATCATAGAGTACGATATGTTGTCAGGGCCGGGTGCTGAGTCTTTGTTTTTAATTGCATTGTTTAGTTCATTGATGCTAAATTTTTTAATTTTTTCGGTATTGTGTATATAGGTAAAATCCGGAGGGTAGTTAATTGTTGCCAGGTTGTTAATGATTTCAATGGCCGATTTTTTATCCGGAGTTTTCTTGGGGAGATTTATATAGTTATTTTCAAACTTTTTAATGGTGTTCCAAATAAGCTTCGTGTCTATTTCCCTATTGATAGTTTGGCAGAAATTTCGAAAACTCATTTTTTTTTGTTTTTGAGAAATTTCCTAGCTATCGCACAAGAGTGTTTGAGCTGGAGGTAGTTTTCCATGGTTGGGTTTTCAAAGTAATTTTTTAACTGTTTTTTCCGATCTTCGATTTTTGTCTTGCAGTCTGCATCCCACCAGACGTGTCCGGTTCTGTATACGTGTTTTTCTTTTGGATTCGAGTATGGGATGAATGAGTTCGCCGCTTCTTCTATTAGGTGTGTGAATTGTTTAATGTTATTGATTTCTTTTGATTTTATGTTGTCTTCTATGTGATTTTGGTATGACGACCATTTTGCCCTCTTGAAATTCCTTTTTGGCGTTGATATTTCTATAATTTTTTGGGTTGGAGGGTGGATGTTGTGGGTTATGTTAATTTTGGTGGGAAAGTGGTCACTGTTAGCGTTATCTGGAATTAAGTCCCAAGTTGTCTTGAGAATGAGATTGTTGGGGACTATTGTTAGGTCGATTACACTTCTAAATTTGTTAGGAGGTGGGGATATCCTGGTTGATTTGATATCATTCATGATTGTACAGTTGTACTTGTCTAGGATTTTGCTTAACTCTTGACCGTTTTTGTTGGTTCTAGAGCTCCCCCAGTTAATGTGGTTCGCATTTAAGTCACCCATGATGACGTAATCTCCTTCTAGGTTACGTAGTATATTATCCATGTGGGTAAATTCTAGGTTGTTATGTGTGATGTATAGGTTAACGATGTTCAAGTTCTCAATTTTTATTATTATATGTTGAGCTTTTTGATTGTTGTATGATTTGTTGTCAATTAATTGGTAATTAATGTTGTTTTTTATGATAGTTGCAATTCCACCTCCTGGCTTATCCCTGTCGTTCCTTATAATTTGATATTGTTTTATTTTGAAATGTATTTCTTTTTTTAGCCATGTTTCATTTAATAGTACGATGTCTGGATGTTCCGAATGAATAAGGTTTATTAGATCGATGTTGTTTGTGTTAATACTTCTAATGTTCCATTGGATTATTTTTAAATTGTATTTGTACATGTTTTTGGGGTGTTAATATTCCATATCTTCTTCCGACGAGGACGACTTTTTCTCCTTATCTTTGGAAGTTTTTTTGTTTCGACTGAAGTGTTCGGAATTTTCTTGCATTTTGTTTACCGTTTTATTTAATTTGTTAAGATTTACTGTGTAACTGGTTGGAGTGGATTTTCCGGGTGATTGGGCAGTGCTGGTAAATCTCTTGGATGCTCGTGAATTTGTTGTATTTGGGTTGTTTTGGGAAATTTTAGTGATGCGTCGTAATTATTAATGTTATCTGTAGCCATTAAGGTTTTAATGTTTTTTTGTCTGATGTATTCGGGGCATATTTTGGATGTTGATTTGTGTTCGGGACTTTTACAATGAATACATTTTTGTTCACAGTCGGTATGGTTGTCCTCGTTATCTTCTTTTCGATTGCCGCAGTTGAAGCATTTAGTTTTGCCTCTACATTGTTTTCTTGTGTGACCGTATAGAAGGCAGTTATAACATTGGGTGACCGGGGGAATGAAGAGGGATGTTTTGAATGGTAGTTCACATAAATGTACGAATCATGGTAGTTCTTTTCCTCTGAAGGTGAAAACTACGGATTTAGTGGGAACGTATTTGGTCTCATTCTCGACTTTGACCCTTCTGTTTAGTCTCATGATATTTAGTATTTCTGTGTGACAAGAGGCCATTTCGAGAATTTCATCGGTGGAGAAATCTGTATCTATATGTCTAATTATGCCGCGACTGGTCACTTGGTTTAGGGGTATGTATAGTTTGTAGCCTTTTTTTATGAGGGATTCATTGTAACAAAAATTGTTTGCCGCTAGGAAGTTATTGAATTCTATGCCTAATCTATTTATACCTTTATTGCGAATTTTAGTGATGTCTTTTAGTTTAAGGTTGTGTATTTCTTTCGCTATTTTCAAATGATTTTATTTCCCGATGTTATTTCCTGATTTTTCAGTTGACTCTATCATAACTATGTATGGGGCGTTATCTAATTTATTATATAGTGGGTGATTGGGGGGAGGCGGCCTCCCCCCTCTTCCTCTGCCATATTGTGTAGTTATAGACCAGTTGTGATATTTAACAGATATTTAAGTATCACTTACCAAAGAAAGGAGGAGGTAAAAAAGAACACAGGTGTGTTAGTAAAACACTCTCGCTCGGTGTCGCTTTCGTTGTTGCCTGTTTCGAGTTGAAACGGTAACTGGGAAGGCAAGTTCGATTTGGAAATTCGTCTGACGTTCTAAGAGGTCGGAAATATAAATTCAGTGTTGTTACTAATAGAGTAGGTAGTGTTATAAGTAATTGTGATTGGTGTAGTACGTATAAATAAATTAGTAACAGTGTAGTTCTTAGCGAACCCCAAACAGTGATTATTCACGATAAATTAGTTACTGTTATTAGCAATCATATTTGATAAGATTTATATTTATATAAACTTTTTTAGACGAAATACACGTCTTATGCTTGTGGCTAACATATTAGGAACATTCATTAAAGGTGGTCTAGTACAGACAACTGAATTCCGCTGGGTGTCGCTATAGACAGAAATGTTTCAAAATATGATAACGTCTGCCAAAAATATAATTTAAACCATAAGTCTGGTGACGTTCGGAAACGTGATTTGTTTCTTTATTTCAGAGAGGTAAATAGTTTTAAAATGAAGTGATGGTTGTAAAATTGTATATGGTAACGTGGACCGACGCTACATTGTACATGCTAAAGGATTCAGCTCATTTAAAGGTGTTTTATAATAATTTCATTAATTGTACTTGCTTGGCACACATGGCAAAGAGAGTGGCAGAAGCAATTCAGAATCAGATAACAAATATTGACACAATTTTAGATTTAAAAAACCAAAATTTCTACTACATGATTCAGTTGAATCAATATAAGATTTAAAGGTAATTGTAAAAAAAAATTAAGGGTCCAAAACGGCAAATTACTTCTCAGGAATTAGATGTCCCAGAAAATAATGACAACTTTAAAATTCTGTGCAATGGAAATATGCACAGAAATCTGGATCTGGAAACAAAAAGCATAAACTTGATTTTCTAAGCTTTCTGATACACAAATGGATACTTTAACAAATACAGTGGATTTTACTATACAATTCATCTGCGCTACTTATAAATCTATGAATTAAAAATATATCTTGCTTGATTTATTCTGCTGAATCTTAAATCACACATTTGTTTTAAAATCGAAATCTATGTACGTTATAGCGAGTTCACACTTTCTCTCATCTTTACTCTCATGCTATTAAAATATTATTCAAGATTTTTGCCTACACTTTTAGGTACTCATTAACCCAAAGGTTTTGAACTGAAAAAGCTACAATAGGTTTATTGCAGTTGAACTGTTCTAAAACTTTACATAGCTAATGTATCTACTGATTTACAAAACTACCTATTAACTTATTTTATATATATACATATATATAAATATATATATATAGTGTTTTAGTTTTCTTGACTCACATAAAAGGGGATGACTATAATGGCTTTGCATGGGGATAAATAGCACTATATATAGCAACTTTTCTAAAATTTATACAAGTGCCATATTACATTTTCATAATGTTTTGGATGCTTATTTATAAATCCTTCATCAATAATCTACACCACAAATTCGTTATATTGGTAAAATATTAGGTTTTCTCTTAATTACACATATTACAACTTTTTTTCAATTTTGATACCTGTATTAAATTGTATGTGACTTTTATATATTTCATTTTACGTATTAGATTAGCTTCACTATCAATATTAATGCTATTGTCGTCGAAGACCCTTTAATAATTACATTTTCCATCTACTCTTGCAGGTTGGTTATTTTTCTGGAACGTCCATCGGTTTAACGTTGATGAAAAATTCTAAAGTAAAAATTTCAATATAAAACTGAATGCTGAGATGAAAATTCCTTTCAATCACTATTTTAATACAACATGATAACAGCACGCGGAACGCGTCGCAGTATTTAAACCGTTCCTAAAAGGCACCGACTAGTTTAAAATAAAATGTAAATGGGGCGAATTCTCCCGAGTAAAAATCCTAACTCGCATATTTCAAATCGCTCTCCCTTATCCTATCACCCACACTTCAAATGCTAATAATGTCTTTATAGCTAACATGAAAGGAGCCTCTACTTGCTTAGACATACTTCAGAAATATCTCGCATTCCTCGCCTGAGCCTCACCTAGCGAGAACTCGGTAAGGGACAAGAACGAACGCAAAAAATTTACACATTCCTCGCAAAACGAGAAAAGGGTTTTATCTCTATTCGGAATAGTTTTAGTGACGTTTAGCCCGAGGACAATGGGACTTTAATTACCTGCCTCTAAAACGTTCTCTTTGTTTATCTCGCCATGTGCTGAACTGATACTTTTAGTTTGAAACGTTTTCTGAGTAACTAGGCCTTCTGTTCGTTTCAGGCTTGCTTTGATGCCAATTAAAAGTGATAAAGTTGCAGAAACAAATGGAAAATGGAACGTTTGAAATCAAATAATCGCATATACGAACATCTCTAGTCCTATCATATACTCATTATGTAAAATTAAAACTTGGAAGTATTAATGTGTAATTACTTCAGCCCGGATCGTCTCGTCGAAATTAAAACATATTTGCCTCGCCCTCAAGTTATTCTTTGTAATAAATATATCCTTATCTAGAGACGGCATAAGGGTACAAGCATTCCTAAATATTCCCCGGATGCACTGAGATATGTATCGCAGTTCTTGGATAAGATTCAAAAGCGAGACGGCGCTCTGTGGCACATTAGACCACCAAATTCCGAATTTACTTCCACTTGTCGCATTTATTAAACTAGGTAGCGTATTACCCTTCTGAACTTATGAGGATACAAGTATGTTAGTAGGGCGGAAACGTCGCGACATATTACTTAGGATTGCCAACTAGTCGATCGAAATACTTTTCTGGCAAAGGAAATACTTAAAGAGAAGAACATGCGAGGGGGTTAGAATAATTTTATATGATCCGAAAGGAAAAAAGTCAACATTAATTTGAAAATATATTAAAAGTACTCGATAAACAAGTATTTAAAAGCAATATTTAAACTGAGATATTAAGTTACGTAATGAGCTTTTGTTTTATATGTTTGAAAAATTTGCCATGGCGCTGTATGCCCCTATGGTTTCAAAACAATATTTAAACTACATTATTAAGTTACGTAAACAGCTTTTGTTTTACATGTTTGAAAAATTTGCCATGACACTGTCATTTAGGATGTTATTTCAATTACTTTAAAATGGTTTTCATAAGAAATTTTAATTTCTATTAAATGTTTTTAAAACTTTTGGTGCGTTGTTGGTAAGATTGGATGAATTAATTAAATCCTCTTACATTATTGGCATACTTACATTTATAATAAATTTTTAGAGTAGCGACGAATATCGGCATTTTCCTTGTCGCCAACATTAAATAACTAAAATAAATTTTGGTTCTTTCTTTAAATGACATGGAAACTCGCAGTGTAAGGAAGAAGACGTATGAACCACCTTTTCACATATAGTCGACGCTCTGTAAAGTGAAGTGGAAAAATGCAATCTAAAACTTCATTATAAGATGCTTTTCACTATATATGTAGGAAAAGAGGATTTAATTTAAAATAATTTTTTAAACGAAGTTTTATTAATTTCTACATTTCTTTTTATACATACAGATACTACCTATAATTTTAAATTATACGGAATTCAAGTTGTAACGTAGAGTTTAAGGTATTTAATGAATTTGCTATTTCTCATTCCATAGGTATCACTGGTTCGTTTCCTTCTGCATCTGCATCTTCATCTTCAGGAATATCTGCTACATCAATATCTTCATCCAAATTTTGGTAACTCTCCACTGATAAGTCTGTTGATAAATGACCTGTAAAGCTTTAAAGTAGATAAAACAATTTCATAGTTCTCTTCCCAATGATCCTCCGTACCGTTAGTGAATCCAGCGTTTTGAAAACAATCGTCTATAGTCTCACTTCTTATATCTTGTCTCCAATTGTATGTTACTGCGATTGTATGCAAGTTTTCAAAGCAATATTTAATTTGTCTATATCATTATTATCGATAGCGGCAATAAAAGTCTTTACAATTCGCTTCCCATAATACACTTTAGAGTTTTTTTTATGATACCCTGGTCTAAAGGCTACAATACTGATGTGTTCGGGGGTGAAAACATGAGTTTAACATTTCTAAATTTTAAATCCTGCGGATGGCAGGACGATTATCGACTACCCTGGTAATTTTCCTGTTCTGTTTTTCCATTTTATGATTTATTTTTGTTAACCAATTTTCAAAAATTTCGCCGGTCATCCATGCTTTCTTATTAAATGCATAATCTGATCCTAACGATTTTAGTCCTGTGAAACATCTTGGAATCTCAAATTTTCCAATGAGGAGAGGAGTGTGAGGTGGACCAGTCATGTTTGCAGAAAGCATGCTCGTAACTCTTTCCTTGCTTATTATTAATTCAAAAGCACCATCCGTATTAAACGTTAGTGTTTTGTTAGGCAAACATTTAAAAAATAATACAATTCCATCGGCGTTGAAAATGTCTCTTGGATGGAACCGCTTCAATAAATCCTTTAACACCGTTTCAGGCCAATGTTCACAATCATAAACATTAACACTTATAATCTCTCCTGACTGACTTTTTTGCACGATACCATTATGGCTTCTCCACGAATGCGGTCATCCATCGCTGACACTAACAAATCAACTTTGTTAAGTTTTTTTTGCATAATTTAATGCTTTTTCCTTAATAATATTCCCAAATACAGAAACTTTACTGTCGCGATTCACTTTAAACCATTCCAAGAAGCTTTTTAATATCATTCTATACACACGCTAGAGATCTTTTTTTGTTAGAGTTCACACAGTTAGCTGAACTGGCTTTTTTAATAGAGTTCCGATTTTTCGCAATTAACGTTGCACTGCTCATCGCGATTTTGAATTTAGCCGCTCTGTCAATTATTTTTGGTGCTTTTGGTGCCAAGATCGTCCAAAATTTTGATTATTTTTTCGGGTAGGGTTAAACTCTTGCGATTCGACGACATGCTTTATAACTGAAAGGAACTCAATTCTCACATGTGCTGGCAGCTTTGAAAATGAATTCGAGAAACCCCATAATCCATTTAGGCTCAAGGAATGGCGGAGTGGTTAGCAAGTACTCACTCAGTACCTCATGAATTACCTGGTGTCTTACGATAATGGTAAAAATTCCTTGAAAACGATGGTAAATATCATTATATAGAGTTTTATTCACTATAAAAATATAATTTTAACATTATGTTATATAAGGAATAATTTCTTCCCAGTAATAATTTCCCTCTAGAGAGATTTTCTTTATATACAATTTTACTATACAGAGTTTCGACTGTATATTAATGCTTAATAGTACAAATGTGTTAAGGTATGTATATTTTTCCTTTAGAAATTTCGTAAAATAAATTTAGGGTAAACTAAAAAAACATACAACGAAACGAATTGTATGTATGTATGTAGGCAGATATATATATATATATATATATATATATATATATATATATACGTTTTGTTTAAATCAATTATTGAGCAATAGCTAGATGGATGGGCAACTTTAACTTTGTTTTTACTATAGAGGATGCTTTCGTTTCTAATGTTTTTTAAACTTTTTTAGTTAATAATGAAAGAAAATAAATTTCACAAATGGTTACCGTTTGTTTCCCTATTCGACAATGGATAATATATTTAATGTTATTCCACTTACAGTAGATAAGAATCGTATAAAAACTGCTGTCATCGGAACTTGGCCAGGGTCATAGGTGTAACAAAATATTATAAAGTTCTTGAGCTACTTACTTCTTAACTGTTGTATTCCTCAAAATTTACCCACGTCCCCAAAAATCCGTTCCCGGTCCACACTCATTAGGTACGTAGGATACACGCAAGTGAGCCCTAGTTACATGCCGCGAAATATACATACTATGTCGCTAATTGATTTGTTTGGCGAGCGGAGCGAGACACGGAAAACTTTCGGCGTCACGTAACGTTTCGTGTCGATTCATTACTCCTCCATGAAAATTAGGAAAATATCACCGCTAAGGTGTTTTGATTCGTCGGTTCACGCTTTGAACGTCCGTCCCGGCAAATCGACGTGACGTTCGAATCGCGGGAAGACGAAAGTGGGAACCTGTGTCTTTTCATGTCGTTCATACGTGACGCCAAAAGGGATAACGACGGAAATATGCTCGGTGTTCCAGGGTAAATATAGAAATGTGACGTAATAAGCGGAACGTATAGGGAATCTCGTTAAAAATGGGAAAGAACGAAATAAATTAATGCGCAAAGGGGTCGGTGGAATAATTTACGAATTTTTTTAAGGATTGATTAGTTAATTGGATCAAATTGTTCGTTTGTTAGTAATAATAATAATTAACGTTATAGATTTTTTAATACTTTCAATACTGTTCTCTTCAAATATGAAAACAAGTATGTCTTCCTGTTTCATGAAATATTACTTTAATCATTTGCATTTCATTTTTTCGGCATGATTCAGCAAGCTTCATTGTAATTATAAGTAGGTATAGTTTTACATTTACTTTCTCTAAGGCCTAAGGTTCTTGTCTCGAAAATATTAACACGGTGTAATACACAAAGAGCTCAAATAAATTACTAGAACATATATGTGTATGCGAGTTACTCGAAACTAGAAATCAATTTGACTGGTTATCTGTAAATTGCTCACTTATACACTGTATCGTTCTACGTGGATAAACTATACTAAAACACGAACTACACTAAACGTTTACTTAATTTATTTATGCCCTATATCTTTACTAATCTTATTTAGACGTTTACACTAATGAACTATACTTATTCAAATTTCTATGTAGCTTTTACTTTACCGAAGTGTTCTGTTTGCACTTATATCGACTGATTGTCGCTCACTGACTGACTGTTCCTCTACCGTTCTACATCCGTACCCTCGAGAATCACCCGTAAAGTATACGACTCGAACTTTCTGGAACTTCGATTTGTTTCGACAGAGGAAAAAGGAGGTGATTGTTCGAGAAAACTCCTTTGGCGCATCTGTCTCAAGGTTCTATATTTAAGAGACGTACGATGGAGTTACTAGTGACAATTTCATTAAAATCAATTTTCTCAATATCTTCATGATGGGGTAAGTTTTAAATTTGCTGTAGAAATTAAAAAGGCCCCACCATGATGATACTAAGAAAAATCAATAACATGATGATACTAACAAAAATCAATAATAATCAACAAGTTGTAAGAAGTATTAGAAAATATTTTTCTCAGTTAAATATTTAAAACGGTCCAGAAATATAACATCCTAAGATAAAAGTGCGAAAAATGAAGATGTATAAATCTCAAATAGGCATAAAATTATCTGAGCTTTTTAATGTACTCGTACTCTTTTCGCCACGAGATGGTTCCAGTCATTCTACCGAACCAACGCATATATACGGGGGAAATCGAAGCATAACATTTTTCATTTCAGTCTGCCTGATTCATTTTTCGATATTGTAAAGTTGTGGACAAGGACAATGTGGAAAAGTGGATGGGTACAAAGAATACCTACGGTGAATTTGGTTAGCATGTGCTAAGGCCTGGCACGCCTTACATTGTCGTGTGTAATTACACATTTTTATCCACTCTGATAGAAGAATTAGAAGAAAATACGCAGTCGTCCTAGTCTGCTAGACAATTTCTCAAGTGATTTAGTATAAATACCTTGCGAGGAGTAGGGAAATTGGATACCATTAAGTCGCCTCCAGAGCGGAGCCAGTACATCGAATAGTAAATAAAAAGTTGATGGATAAATACATTTGCCACAGATAAATTTTCGTTATCTTGTTATCTTTTTCAATGATGTTATGCGGCAGTTAGATTAACATCGGTCGAAATTGGAAGAATCTGGACTAAATTTTTTTCTGCTCCCTCTATTCAATCCGTCGATTTTTAGACATAGGACAATCAAATTTCCACCAATTCTATAGATTTATCTAATATTTTTCGATTGATATTTTAAATTAGTAATAGTTATTCCAATAATTAGGTTTTCCATTTGATGCCATTCTGTATGCGGAACTCTGTGTCCCATAGTTTGGAATCTTTGGAAAATGCAATATGTCCTTCATTCTTGTCACGTCTTTATTTCGTAATCCACAAGTCCGCCTGTGCCTGTACCGGCCGTTGTTGTTAACACGAACATCGAAAAGGAAAAAGGTAAGACTGAGGTACACCCCGTATGGGATATCCCCGTAGGGGATAGCTCTATAGATGTGCTATCATAAACGGACAACCCGAATTAATCTATAGGGAGGAATCACAACATTTTGACACGGAAACAGGAAATTAACAAAGCGCTGCACTGAGACAAAACAATATCACAAACCAATAGGGAACACAAAGGTGTAGTATATCTACCTTACAAACATGGCAACAGAGGACTGATAAAGGAGGAAATGCACAAAAAGATAATAAAGGAAAAATCCACAAATTACAAGAACGTCAACGAGGCTCCAAGGGTAAAGGGGAAACACTAATATTTACAAGGGTTTAGAGTATCTCTTTTTTATGTGGGCTTTTATATATAAGAACTACGAAAATTTGGAACAAAAGAGCTCTATAGATATTGTCAGTTGAGAGAGAAAGACGGAAAAGTCGACTATTGCACAATACGTTGCAAGAAATTTACAGCTAATGGATCCTATTTGAAGACAGGCAGTTACTCGAGGGAGACTAGAGACTTGCAGAGGGAAGGAATATATATATATATATATATATATATATATATCCGTACCTTCAATAGGACAGAAGAAGAAGAGGATGAGGAGGCGGAGAAGGAGGAGGAGAAGGAGGAGGAGGAGAGTACAACAGTACAGAGTACTGTAGGGTACAGAGGAGTACAATAGGAGGGAATGTTTGGGAATGGAGGGAAAGAACGATTAGGGAATGTTCTGAATAGTTAGGCGATAGAAATAAGAAATTTGTTCTAAATAATTTGAATTCAAAAATAAATGTTTGAAGAGGAATATGAAGAGGCAGCAGAAAGTATAAGCCGCAGTAGGTCGCTTCAATCGCTACAAAACAGCCCTGCTATAAAAAGAATTCATGGAAATAGATAATAATTTCTGCAGTATGTTGCTATAATAAGGAGTGTAAGGAGTAAAGCGGTTGGTATGTGGTTAAAGGGGAAAATGTTTGAATCTCCTTATGTAGTGCTTCGCTATATAATATTGCATAGAACAGTTGTTTCTGAATGCGAGATGTTTAGTTGTAAGTAATTTTGCAAATTTTGAAGGTTTTGAAGCTACTATTTAAGTTCTAACATTTTTATTTTTTTGAGTTCTTCGTTCATATTTGTTTATACTTGTTGTTGTTGATTTCCTATTAAAATGGTCTTACTTGCCTTTTTGCCTGGTTTGTCTTGATAAAGCTACAGAAAACAGGAGAAACGTAGAAGTGTTGGACGTTAAAAAAGTTTTTACGAAGAATGCCTTCCAGGTGTGATATTCATAGAGTCGTATAGAATTGTAATTAACGAGTTTAACTCTTTTTTAATTTATAATTTTGCCGGAAAATTTATTACCTGATTTCTTATGTTTCCCTGTAAGAGGCAATGATCCCTATCAAAAGCAAAAAAATTGTAGGGTTTCCGTTAAGGAGAATTACATCATTACGGGACAATCATTGATTTTTTGTTATATAAAAAATACGGCATTTTAAAAAGTTTTTACGCTAGTGAAAGAGGCTAAAATAGACTGAAAACATTATTCACGATCTCTTAACATTTCTGTAACTCAGTTTTTAAATATGGACTCGATCCATTTAACGGTTCAGGAGATATGAGTTGCTACGGGTACACACACTTTCCACCTCCAAAAATAAATTTTACTGATTCAGGGTACCCTGAAACGCAGGGAAAAGTGGAAAGCTCGAATTTCAATTTTTGAGGTGATCGTAATACTTTCCCTAACCCAATTATACCTGCCTGTATAATTAGGGTTGGGAAAGTAAAAACGGTCCAACCACCACATTTGTTTTAAAATTAGCAGGAGGTTGTCGTATAAATTGGTTGCCTGGTGACGTAATAAAAACTCGAACGAGTACGCTTAAAGCAGGCACAAATATTACATGTACTAATAAGTTAGATAGACATAACCTAATGAAAGAGTATAAAATGCAGTATTCAAATTTTGAGTTTAGTTCTGTCAAAACCTCTGTTAGTTAGGAAACACAGTATTAAAACAATTTTATTTCAGATTCATATACGCACTAAAAATATCTAGAATACGCATCGATAATTCACATTTTAGCTGTTTTTCTGTAGTTTTGTAATACGTGCCATAAACATGACTTTAAAATAAACATAACACACCCACAGAAACTCACATAAAATCCGGCTCTAAATACTTGTTAATGTCGTTTTTATACACATACGTATGTATTTATTACGACTTAGGGTAGGTATTACGATATTTTTTATTGAGCATAAACCCCCCATGCGAGCACGAGGTATTAACATTTTATTTGTGTTAACGGCCCTTTCAACTTTTGCTTGGGTACTATCACATTTATTATCGCCGCAATAACATATTTAATAATCCCTATGTTGCATTCGCGAACGCAAAAATGAAATGTAATTCAGTCCCTTACACACGCATAAACACCGCATCGGATTTGCGTGCGTTATTACCGCTGGAAATAATAATGACGGGACTTGCCGCGCTCTCGAAATAACATATATTCAACACAAAAGTGTGAATATAATGCAGAGAACCGGGGCCTTCTCTAAAAATGTTGATGAAAAAGTTGAATATTTTCGATATTCACCCACACACACAAACACATCCACACATGTGCAAGTAGAGGGAACACAATGGCATTCATGCGAGTAAACTAAGCTTCATTTTCCATGAATACACTTTGAAAAATGCCTCCATTCACAGCGGAATAAATACAAATGAGTCATGGCTCTTTTTATTTTTTCCTTTTGTATTCGCGGTATATAAAATACAATGCCGACGCTTAAAGCAGATTGATGAATGTTTGTTGCGAGACAAAAAAAAAGTGGCGGGGTTTAAGTACGAAAGTGATGAGAGAGAATTTTCATCTGGAATGTTGTTATCTTATTTATATTAATACTTTCATAGCCATAGAGCATTTTTACTGGTACATATTATTCATGTGTCGCACGTTTTACGACTGTGGAAATTATGAATATAAATTATGCTCTTATGAAGTCACCTACTACCTGTTCTAATTAAATGAGTTATCTGAGTCTGATTGGATCCTCAACAAACAAAGCAGACACTGCGAGAATATAAAACACGGACGTAAAAATCGGGAAATGTTAAATTCTTACGTCAACAAAGGTAGATGTTTGTCCCCGGTTTTGGTACAAGTGTACATGTATGTTCTGGAAATCTTTTGGGCCGACTTTCCCGTTTTCACGAAAAATACGGGAGTATTTTCGAGGTTGTTTGTGCGTGAATTTTTGTTAGTAGGATTTATTACTGAGAACGACTGTGTCGTGTTTTCCGGTGCGTCAATCGGATTTCAAGTTAGATCTAAAAACAGAAAATTATTTTGGGGTATTTGTGTTTTAAAAGGGAGAAAGGTGATTTGACAGTGACAAATCTTACATCTTTTTGAATGATCTTTATTGCCACTAGAAATGGCAATTAAAAAATTAGTCCGTGTAAATTATGTCACTACTGGAATCAAATTTGTATGAAAGAAGACCACTGTAGGCTAAGAACAAGTGTCTCTTCTATTGAAGTCAACAACAGTAGAGGAAGTTGTCATGGCGAAATTGGAGAGGATTGATTACTCACCTATTTTCTAAAAGTTTCGTGGTAACCTATTAGTGCTGGTCTAGATACCGTTAGGTTATACGAATATTCACAGTCAAATGTAAAGTTTGTATAATTGTGGAATGGGTAAGAAGGGACTTGGGCAAAAAGTATAATTGTTTGAAAGTATCTTCTCAAATTCAGAGGTAAGATGGTTGCAACATATTGTATTGCCTATGCAAGACTGGTTTTAATTGCCGCAGTAGCTGAACGCAAGGCGATTAATTGAACTTTATCTTTTAGCATCGAAAGTCTGCAGGAGTTGTGTACAACTGCTCCATAGTCCAATCGGCTGTGAATCATGGATTTGTAGAGGAATAAAGAAATTTCCCTATGTGCGTCACATTTAATATTCGCCCTATATCTAAAGATGATGAGAGCTTTATAGAATTTTGAGATAGGTTGTTCGATTTGTTCCGTCTAATGAAGTTTGTTATCAATGGCAACACCAATGATTTTTGTCCAATTATGGACACTGATACCTTACCTTATATAAAGAGCTCAAACTCTGGGTGGGAAAACTTTAGTTTTCAAAACGAAATGCATTTTTTTTAAATAGAAATCCTCGAGGTTTGGATGACATCTGAAATATTTATTTCATTGTCCGGATGTCCTTTAATTGTTTTGTTAGATTTGTGTCGATAAGGTCGCCTACGTATAAAATTATCTTAACATCTCTTTAGTATTCCCCTTCAAGGGGGAATTTGATTACAACTGCAAATACAGAATCTTGATAAATTCCGTTTTCAAGTTGTCTAGTTGCAAATTCATTAGGCCCCACTTGAACTTTGAAGATTCGATCTGACAAGAAGCTTTGCATAATTCGTGTCCGTTTTAGATATTGTCCCTTAGTACTCAGTAATTCAGTTGTTTCATGGAGTTACTTCATGTCCTATATTAAGCCCTTTGTAGGGCGAATTGAACTTGAATTTCGATTTTAAGAAATACTAGGGCAACCATTGTTGAGTATGTGCTGGGGCAACCAACTTGACACTGGGATGGGAGGAAATTGGTCTTTATTGGCCATAATAGTCTTAAATCAATGACCTTTTCGAATACCTTATCCAGGCAGGAAGCAAATTTTCAGCATCAGTTATTATCTTATCGAGACCTGATGCTGCTACTGTTCTATTCTTAAGTGCAAATTATAATTCGTTATATGTGAAAAGAATATTAGAGTTTAGATCAGCTTGATTGTCGAGGATAAGGTTATTCCTTTTCACGTGTTATTTGGTCTTTATAAAATCACCATCGCAATTGCTTATGGAGCTGGCTCGAGGAAAATGTTTTGAAAAGAATTCGCAAATCTCCACGGGATTCGTTGTGGTCTGATTCTTATCTTAGGTCAACATTTCTGGAAAATTGACACTATTTTCACCAGCAAACACTTCAATATTTTCTATATTTCTTCAAGTCCTCCTCTAGAGATATTGAATGGGTATACTCTCCCTAAAGGAATTTTTTGGCAAAATTATGAGTCATCTTGTAACTGCTCAAGCTTTTGTGAATATAACTATATTTTCAAAAGTAGAATACATATAGAATATATAATACGCCTTTTTTTTTCAGAAATTCCAACCTACTCTACAGCATAAGAATTGTAGTTATTATTCAGAATCAAGATTTTATTGTTATTGTAACATTGTTAATAATGAAAGACCAAATTTCTGAGTGGTATCGACATTACATGCAAAAGACTCAGGATAAAATTTTAATTGATTCTGAAATTTTGTTCATTCGAAAAAAAAAAAAAAATGTTTCAAGGGTACCAGGAAAAATATCTTCTTTTAATTATTTCAAAAGTTTGTACTAATGATCTACCGACTCATTCAATTTGTGAAGAATTTTGAACCTGTCACATAGATATACTCAAGTATACTGTACAGCTCTCCACCAAGTCGACTACCAATATTTATACGTAATGGCGGTGCTAATGTTTTCGTATAAGCTTTGAGGCATATGACCACTTTCCGTTTGTGGCAGGAATATTTTTTGAAGGATGGGCAATAGCTAGGGTCTACCCAACCTTAAAAAGAGGAGTTGCAACAGATAATGAAACTTATCGCTCCATCTCAATACTAGATAATTTTACTTATACATACCTAGAAATACCACATATATACCATACATTAACATACCTAGGGACTAGTTGTCGGCGTGTTTTATTGAGAAATTATTCTACTATATCTAGTTTAAGTGAAATTACACCAGTCAAATCAAGCGCTTAAGACGATAGAGGACAAGTTGATGAAACATATACCGACTATTAAATAGTACTCGATTAAATTAGCCACTGAAAGATTTCAGAATAGTTCAAATAAATTGATATTAGCAGTAAGTTGACCAAATTGTAATCGTCGTACTTATACCAGTCAAGCCAGTACGTTTCATGCAATGGCTGTAAGCCCTATCCTGCAATATCTGCGGTACCCCAAGGGTTAAATTTAGATTCTCGTTTATTTGTTTACTTCATTAATCTAATGGATGATATCTAATAAAATTTACTCTTTCCAAATGACTTTCTGAATATGAATGATATTACTGATTGCCATTATTTCTACGACCTGGATTTAGTTAATTGCTAGTGTAGTGATAACAATTTTTCTTGAATGTAAATAAGTGTAAAAGTTGAACATTTATATGAAGAAATAACTGTTCAATCATAACATGTAACAATAGCTGTTACAGGGATAAGTTGTTGCAGTCGCTTTTGCTTCGAACATACTGCACAGTTTGGTCATAGGATGATCATGTCTTCAAGATCTGCTATTATTTTTGGTTTTCAAGTTTGTGTCAACAAGGTAAATTTTGACACCCAGAAGTAATTTTTATTAACTGAAATTATTGTATTTTATTAAGTATTGAGTAACCATAGATCCATTCCTGCAGTAGCTGCAGACTTCAAACATATTTTATGACTCCTTAGAGATTGTTCAAAAAAGTGAGGATTAGTAAGTATAAGATTTTATTAGTGGAGTTACAAAATATTATATCCCAGAATTTAATTTTTGGAATCCGAGCAGCCACCAATAGTGAGCTATAAACGGAGTCGTCAGACTTTATCAGACAATATGGAAGCTGATATAGCTGAATGTCTAATAAAGCTATCCGAAATGTATTCTGGACAATCCACACGAAAAATTTGATTAACGGTATATGAAATCGCCATAAAAAGTAATCTAAGTGTGAGGCAACATTGAATTGGCAATAAACGAGCAACAGCTCACTGGCTTTCAGGCTTTCTAAAACGACATAAAAATTTGTCTGTTCAAAACTAGTCTCATCAGAGCTTCAAGTTTTAATAGAACCGATATTAACTTGTATATTGATCTACTGTAAGAAGTCTTGAATCGCTATTAATTTGTTCAGCGAGATATCTATAACTTTGATGAAATGGGAATCACAACACTACGACGGCCAGATAGAGCTACAGCCAGAAAAGGAGCAAAGTAGATTGGTTTCCTTACGTCATTAAACGAATCACTCTAGTAACACTTTGCTTGATTTTTAGTATCAGCGTAAAGTAAATTAGATGAACATACGCAAAACATATGAAATTATCTTCCCCACATTTATCAGTATGTCTATCCTGTTCATGTCCATATATGCAACTTTCTCATTATAATGTGTTACTATTAAATCTATCATATGTTTTTAAGCGATTTTATGGCACAGTGTCCTTGAATTAATACTATCTATTGGACAATAAGTCATATTAGAGCAAAATCCATAGGTAGCATAATTTTCATGCATACGTCTTTGTTATATGTTAGAACTGATGATGCCGTTATTCCGAAACAGGTCACTCTACTTTATTATTTCATAAACTGCTATTAATCATCTAAAGCAGTCTTCACAGCTTCAATGAAATCATTTACTTCCAAAATACCCTAAGGTCCGGAGATACTAAAAACAGTAATAAGTAAATGTTCCAAAAAATTTATTTACACTCAGGTATGGTTGAAAGCAGTTGATCACTGCCTTTCTATAAATCTAAAATAATTTAGGTAATTTCAGAAAAAATATTTCTGTCCTTGCCGTACAACAAAACTAAACGCACGTAAAATCAATGTAGTGACTTAAAATAATTAGAATGACTGATATATACTGAAAATTTACCGAGGAAATGGTTAAAAAAGTTCCACTAATTTTAATACATAACAAAAACTAATCATATTTAAGAAAATATTACTTCAATAATAACTTTCATGTGAGTTTTTTAAAACCCAAGTAAGAGACTTTAGTGCCTAAACTATGATGGCCGATGGAGTAGAGGTGTATAAAATATGATATCTCTATATACAATTATACAGGAATACAATTACTGCGTTTACTTAAAACGTACTTGCCATGTAATGAAATGCCTTCTCGGGGTTCGAGCTGATACGGTGTATAAAATTTAACCGTAATTAACCCCGGCGGCAAAAAATTTCTGAATACCCCCAATAAAGTTGGCCGCTGCATCGGCATCTCTCTCACCAAGTTCTTCCTCATGAATATTCACCTTTTTCCACTGCAAGAATATTAAACAAACGTTTAGGTGGCTCATCGCATCAAACTTTATTGAAACGGTCTCGCGAAAGGTTCGCAAACTTCTCTCCGGGGCGGGCGTTTATAATTTATATATTCCAGTAATCTTCCTCCATATTACAATTTATCCACGAAAGATAATCAGAAGCCTTTAAAATATTCAGCGAGGATCTAACAAAACGTTATGCCTCTATTGAACAAATACTTATTCCGGTGCGGCAAGTGTAATAGATTTGGGGGAAGGAGAACGGGGGCTCGGATGAATGGTTGAATGGTGAGGAAGAGGGATGAGAGAGATTGAAAAATAAGAGGGCGAACGATTCCGTTAGGCGTTTAGTAAAATTCGATAGAGACGATATTACCTCGAATAAATTTTAAATTGGAATGACAGTAGAGGTGAACATTTCTCGGATATAAGTCTGGAAAAGTTTCCAGGTGCCTTCTACTGCTTCCTCTTCAGAAAAAAAACAAACCATCTTTGGATTAAACGCTTTTAGATTGGAGTAAGTTAAAGTTTCAGTACTACAACGTTATCATTAGAACTAACAGAATAATGCGTGAAAATATCTATTAAACCTCCTCGGGGACTCTTAATGTACTAACGAAATTAAGAAAAAATAGCGCGAACTTTGTAATAATTAATTAATGCTCGACGGCAGATCTTTATCCATACGGAGATTAATACGTTGTTATTAGTCTCGAGTTTATAGGCTATATGGAGTTTCATGTGGTATTAGCAAAAACTTTGGAGTACTTTGTCTCCCTCCTCACTCCGTTACCGGCTCAGATTACGAAATTGGGTTAATGTAAGTTATACATCTTCGGTATCAGACACTTAGAAATCATGATGCTCTCTGTAATACGCTTAACCGGTACAGGTTGACAGAGTGCGGAAATAAGTGAAAATATTCATTTGTTTGGGGAAGAAGGGAAGTTTGACTGACGACGCTGGTAAATTTTCCAAAAATGAAGTGAACTCTCACCTAAATACTGCTTTTTAAAACTCAAATAAGCGCCTAAATTCATTTAATATTATGATTGATGAGTGAGTATTTTCTGAACTTTCTGTCTATCATACAAATCCATCATTAATCTTTATCCATCAAATTGTATTATCTATACCAATACGTGATTCGTATTCAGTTTCGCTTTAAATGCAGTAATATGTAATTAAGCAAAGTATATACGTAGTTAAAATTATTCTCTGGAGATAATTTTTACTTAAAATACCGCCAGTAAATGTAATGCACAATGCCGATATGTAAATTAAAATCTTCATTCAAATCAACACCAAATTTGGATTAATGGAGTTGCTGTTGGAGGGCGTCGTTAATTTCATGAAGCGGTTTTGCCGACTTTTCGACCCCCCCCCCTTGCTCCAAGGTGAGATGCCGTGAGATTTCGTTTTATTTTTTGTATAATGATTTGCTTTTGCAGAAATATAAATACGGAGTAGAAAAATATTGTAAATGTTTAATTGAGACTTCGTTTTACTAAGTATTCAGACGTCCGGAAGCGGAAGTCAATAAGAGAAAAAGTTGCCATGACTAATTTAGATACAGTGTCAGTTTGTAAATGAAACGATTCGTGGCTAAACTAACTATCCCGGGCATGGAGCTCCACAAGATGGGCGATGGACAATATCTGAGATTTCTGGTTCCGAATTGAAATGTAAAAGAGAAACATTGTAAGGAGAAAAGTCTATTGCATTCAGTGGTGTACTTTCGGTATATTGTTTGCGGGGAGCGCACGACCTTTGCCCTTTAAAGGGCCTAGAACACCTTGCTACTTAATGTATATTTAAATTGGGTCCCAGCAAAATTTTTCATCATTGATGCGTTATTGCTTTACGCCACTGTATACAATTTTTAGGATATTTCATTGGCATGAAGTAGATGCTGTAGTATTTAAAATCGAAACAAACAAGCTTCTAAGTTTAAATTTGGGATCGTTTAGGGAAATATAACTCCCTTTTACGTTTGTTGGAAAATTAAAAAAAATTGAAACTAGCAAACTTCTAAGTTAAACTGTGAGACACTTTCAGTCAGTTAACGTTCTAGAAGTATTTCTGAAACTTGTGGTTCCAGACGAATCTGTATTAACTTGTTTCTAGAATCTTGAAATTTACTGACGTTTAGACTGGATACGGAAAGGTTTTGAAATTTCAGACCCCTTCTAGATTCAACTTTAAACACATTTCGGTGTTTCAGCATTATAGAGAAATTTCTGAAGTTTTTCTTGAGCAAAATTTAGACTTTCAAGTGTTTCATATTACAAGAAGAAAGGTTCTATAACTTAGTTATGATTTCTATGACAGCTCCTGAAAACTCTGAAACCATTTAGAACAATTTATATTTTTCTTGTGGACCTCGGAAAATTAAATAAATTAAAACTTGTGTAAACCTTATAAATTTGAATTTAATATACAGGGTGCGGCATCATATCTTTTTTTTTTTTGAAATTCGTCACATTCAGGCTGTAGAGTTCTGTGATCACAAGCCAGCGTGACCTTCGAAATCAGTTCGATGTAGCCCCTGTAGGCCCTGTTCCAGGTCAGAAATCGATTGTTAAATGGATGGCTTCGTTCAGACAAACCAAGAGTGCGACAAGACGAAGAACGGTAGTTCGTCAGCCTATTAGAACACCAGAGAACATTGCTGCTGTGGGAGTCTCAATATTGCGATCTCCAAGGCGTTCTGCGCGCAAACTTGCGTTTGCCCTTAAGCTTTCCGATCGTTCGATGAGGCGAATTCTTCACGATGATCTTCGTTACCATCCTTACAAGTTGGTGATTATTCAAGAACTCTGTGAGCGTGACTTCAATTCTCGAAAATATTCCTGAGAGCGCGATTGTTTTTACAATGATGAGGCTGATTTGCACTATAGTGGATACGTCAATGAACAGAACAGGCGTCACTGTGCGGACGCCAACTCCCGTGAATTGTATTAACGCAATCTGCGTTTACCTAAAAGTACAGTGTGGTGTTCAGTCTCCTCAGCTGGAAACATTGGTCACTGGTTTTCTGAAGAAAATAAGGTAACAGTGACAGTGAATTCTGATCGGTATCTAAATATGTTGGAAGATTTCTCTCAACTTGAAGAATCGGATTTAGGGGACGTTTGGTTTCAACAAGACGGTGCAACGGCTTACACTTCTAGGACATCGATGCCTGTTTTGAGGGAACATTTCCCGGGGCGCTTCATCTGAATAAGGGGCGATTTGTAGTGATCAGCCCGCTCCCCGGTTTGGCTCCTGGCGATTTTCTTGAGGGGTTTTTTGAAACCCCGCGTTTGTATCCATGGTTCAAGGCCGCAACAAGATCTGAAGGCCAATATTTAAATCAACATATTCAATATATGGAGAATGGGGTACGTCGCCTACCTGACATGATTTTTAAAGCTATTTGGAACAAAACTGTCATATGTACCTATAATATACAAAAAAATTCTAATTCACAAAATGGGTTTCATTGCATTTTGAAAAAAAAAAAACTTTTGAGGCCGCACCCTGTATTTTAGTAATGTGTTCAGTGTATCCAGTATTCCAGTCAATATTCTATTGGTATGCTTATCAAAGCTACATTCGATAATTTTGGAACCTATTAGCGAAAAGAAAGATTATCGGTTCCATCGGCAACGGAAAAGGTAAACTAGCACACTTCCCGACTTTTTCAATCAATATATGATCCACCTATCGCCAAAGTTCTAATGCGTAGAGCTTCCGGCTCGCGAAAATCTCTATAAACTTTTCGTCCCCTTCGATACCATTCACGGTCATCACCATCAAAATGCTCCGATGCGTCTCTCGTCCGATTAAAGCTCTGCAATGTGCATAAAACCCTCTAAACTCGCAGTTTCGGGAGTTCCCGGACCGATAGACGTGCACCATTTCCGTCGGCGCGCACGGGACGTGTCCCGACGGGATATGGCCGGGATACACCTCTCATTTACTCAGCGCCAGTGTTTAGGGTAACTAATAAAAACGGTACGTGCAGCGCATATACTAGAAAATTTTTAATTAATAGGATAACGGAGTCTGAGCGAGAATCGTTGCGGTTTTGATGGTGGAGGGGGGGGGCAACGGGAGCGAGGGAGAGGATGATGAGATTAAAGGGTTGTTGGATCCTAGGGGGAGCGGAGAGTAGGATGTTGAGGTTGCCGTCAAGAAATTTAAACCATAAATTTCAAATTGCGCTGTTGAACGTTAATTAAACGTGAAGAAATTAAAATATTGTAATTCTTACGCTTGAAATATCGACCGAGCGCTTTTATTAGAAACTTGGAAAATTTTGTCCTTAAGATTATTTTAACAAAAATATTTTCACAAAGATCGTCGCAAATGAACACTCTATAAATAATTCCATGTCCATATTTTGCACGTAAAATTTGTTATTAAATTTGTATAACCAATTAAATTCTCCTGTTATATTTAAAGGACCTAATAAAATATTTTACGGGATTATTTACAAGCTAATAATTATTATACGTACACATGATCGATATATCATAAAAAAAACTTTTCACTTTTACCAAACATACAAGGCATTGCCGTGTTGAAGAAAGAAAAATAATTTTGTTAAGACTTTTGTTAAGGGTAGAAGATCTCTTTTTTCTAAGAAATTATAGACCTTTAAAGAACTTACGTATTAGCTTATGTATTTCGTAAAAATGTAGTCACTTTAACCAAAAGTACATACGGGTAAACTTTCTGGTGACCACACCTCCTTCTGTAATTTTTCTGCGTCACTCTGACGGTTAATTTTACACTTCAACGTTAATAATCAACGAAGAAATAGAATCGTTCTCGTATGAAAAATATGCAGACATCTTTTTATCTATGACTACTGTAAATAAGAGAGCCGCAAAACCGTCACAGATGTCAGAAAAAAACAGGCCACATTGCTCCTCCTAAACAAGTGGAGGCACCAAAGAAATACACTGTTGAACAGTAACAAGCAATTATCGACACAATTACACAAATTCTCAGTGCAAATGGTCGAAAACTTTCCCATGTTCGAGATGTATCTAATTCGTTTATATGCAAGACGCTGCGAAAGCATGAGCTAGATCCGTTTCATTACCATCGCGTACAAGCTCTACAAGCTCGATATGAATAAGGAAGACTAATGTATTTTATTTTCCCTGCTGGGATGCATATTGAGACATCGATTACAAATTACTCATAGTAATTTTGTTAGATTCATTTTTGGTCTTTGTGCTCTTTTTGGTTCATTTCTTCTGCTTTTGGTCATTTTTTGGTCCTTCAATCATCCGTCGTTTTGAAACATTTTTGGCCAGTTTCCCAAACAACACGCAACGTTTAATGGATGTCCAGTATACGTTCATTAAACGTCCATACCATTAAGGGTACAAACTGGACTGAAATGTACATTCTATGGACGATCGATAAAATTATATTTTATATACATGACGTAGCCGTCTGAGATGCAAAAATAGTAACCATCGACATGTGTTTGTGCTTGTTAACTTCATCAAGATGATTTAACTACAATGGTGGTAAACGATGTTGGAAGCTATTTGCTCAAGTTCCCAACATCGTTAGGGATATCTGATATACATCTGCATTACTATTAATCTCCATAGCTTCGCCACGTTCCAGCTATGCTTCACTAACGACCACTTACCACTCCATAGGACTACATTACAAAACCAAGTTACATTTAGATTTTGTCTATTCTGTTTTTCTCTTTTCCTTCTCATTTTTGATACATTATCTGATGAAAAATTTATAATATTGAAACTAGGAAATTATCTGTCGGTCATAATTTTACTCAAATATGTATATTAGTAGCTTACCACCTTTTAGCAATCAATACATATAGTCTTTATGTTTGTAACAGTAACTACCTCCCAGAATTATTATATATTTCTGTTAGGATTTTTGACCTATTGCTACACGAAAAAGCAAATTATTTTTATTTTTCATCCTCTACTAATTTATCTAATAAAAAGGTATATCTCAAATATGTCAACGTTGGAGATAAGTACGTGTTATTGAACCTAAACTTCACAAATCAAGCATCTGATTAATTTTGCATGAAATTAAGCTAATATTGAAAATAAAACAGAACTTAACTCAACATTTAAAAACAACAAACAAAAACTTGTATCTGTACGTATACTTATTTCTGCATCCATTGTATTATCTATTTTATTAATAATTCTACTTTTGCTTGCAAAAAATAAGTTAAATAAATTATTTGCCGGCAGTAATTAAATTACTGCTTTACTGTACATACACAGCAAAAAATTATTTTGAAATCTTTTATTAGTTCCTGTATAAGTGATAGGGTGAATATTGTGACGCCTGTCCTTACACATAGCTTATATGGAAGTTCTTACAATAAGATAAGGAAAAAAAGAATATGAAATAATGACACACATTTAATTAAGGGTTAAGTTAACAAAACTTCACAATATCTGTTAAAAGTACACGCCAATAAATAACGTTCTACATATATTTTGCAAAATCTTCAAATTCCTATGGTTGCAACTTTTCGTCAGAGCATCAAAATAACAGTTGAAACAATCATTCCACTACTAACTTTACCCTTCACTCAACCCTTAATAAAACTCCCTTATCTCATAAACTGTCAATACTGCTCAATTACTCAATTTAAAATGAATCAGAACCTAATCTAGCCGACTAATTTTCCAATACAAAATTCTATCTAATTCAACATTTTATCCTTTATACGCGATCGAATATGTTTCGCGTCGGGACGCCTTGTTTGTTTCGCTCTCGTCCCGCGGGATTTTAAAACATCCCCTTCCCCTCGGGGAATGTTTGAAAGAATGAGGCGAAAGCAAACGTAACGGCGTACCAGCGCTTTTAATTCATGTAATTATTCCCGTTAGCGACGGCACGAATTATTCCCGTGATGCGTTTTTAATCGGGGCCTATCTGGAAACTGGTGTTTAAAAATATGTCTGTCATAGAGGGGAAATTGTGATAATAGTAGTTAATGGGAGTGCTAATGGATTTTGTGAAGTCGAGATGTATCAATTCTTTAGAGTATATGGGAGGGGGGGAACTATTAGGTGTCCAACGAATAGGGAAATGAAAAAAGAAGGGAAAATTGGAAATTTAATAAGGTAAATGAGTGAACGTAAAAAATTATTATTGTTTTTCACCATAAAATGATTGCCATTATTCATCATTATGCTTTGATGTAATTGAACAGTGATGCATGTAAATTACCAAAATTTATCCGAACTTCACATCGCAAGTGTAAGCTGTCATCACACTGCATATAATTTTCAGTTAATACCTGTAGAGAATTACTACTAATCGAAAGTACCGCTGAATAAACTAATCACAAAAATAATTACAGTGTTACATTATGTCCTGCATTTCCCACGATGTGTGTACATTTGTTTATAGAATATATCATTATAAAATACTGTCATTTCAATGAAAAACGTGTATTTGTGGTCTGAGTATATCTGGAACACATTAAACTCCTGTTATAAAAATGGTGTTATGTACTTTGAGGTTCTTTGTAGAACATTCACATATTACATTCTAAAATAGTATTAAATATAGTTGTGAATTTTTGAGATAAATACTTTCAACTGAAAAGATAAATTTGACAATTTTCTGAATAGACTTAAAATTCAAACACTTATTAAATTACACTGGTACATTCAGATTCTGTGAGAATGTTGATATTAGTTATATTTTTATTTGAAAAACGATTTGTTTTCAATGTTGCACCAAAACCTATTATTAGTATTGATTTAGAAAACAGTCGCGTCAGCATATGTTGCAAGGATGAAAGAAAATAAAAGAAATAACTTGTTTCTAAAAATAATTTCAATTTTTCATTTAGTTAATAAGTTTGTTTTCATGTGGTTGAAAGAAAAATTGTTTACTGATTGTACCGATATTTTGTTCGGTAAAGTAATAAATTTGTTAATAGATTTAATCTTGTTAGCCAGATTTAACCAGTTTGAGAGAAAAAGTAGTTTATTTCACTTGCTATTAATAGCTATTCAGCAACGATCACGTTCTTATCATTTATAACACTCGTTTCCTCATGCTTTTTCGGATGATCATTTGATCTGATGTATCAATAGTATTGATACTAAAATTTTCTGTTAGCTACATAAGGTTTTTCAAGTATTGTTTATATTTATTCAAAATGTTACTAATATTTGTTCATTTAATTTGTTTGTGGATATTACAAGTGATCACTGATCCATTATTTCATTCTTGCATTTACTGCTTATTTTAGATTGTTCTATAATTGGTGATTATCATCTTGTTCACATTTGTACATAAGTTAACCATTCTGTCATTAGTAACAACATCCCAGCTGATTTTCAGCAGGGTAGTAAAATAGGTCCTGATTAATTTTTGATGATATTATTCATTATTCTGTGTTTTATATTTGAACATTTGTGTCCCTATATAAAGCGGTGTGGAGTAATACTATAGTAGATATCTTGATGTTATTACAGAATTAATCACCGATACCATCTTTACACTTGATAAAAACTGGCGATGTGTCCAGCGTATTCTAATAATATGAGACAAGCACTCTCTTCTAAGATTACAAACTCATTTGAGCAAGTTTGGGAAAAAGTTCTTCGAATAAAACTAATAAACGTTAAAAATACGTTCCATCTGGAGAATTGCAATAGACGGCTAAAGCTGTTCTTCAGAAAATTAAGAGGAAATGAAAATTTCCAAGAGTAAAGTGATCTTTAAGACGCACTAAAGAAAAAGTGTTTTAAATAAAAATTATACGTATTCAATGTGGTAGTTCAAATAAAAGGTATAGTAGGAGTATATTGAGCCGTTATGGAAAAAAAATTGAACAAAGTTCACAAGAGCAAAGAGAGATCAATAAGGATAACGTCGGTATGGATTGAACTGTGGATTAAAAACAGAGTTTACAAAAACGATGGCCTAGTTTTTGAGACAATACAAAAATGGCTAGAATAAAGTGTCCTTTGCCATTTTTCGATTTTATCCAAAATCATATGGATTCGTGTTCTCAAGGAACCAGGCCCAAATATAAAGTTTCGGCTCTACATTTTTAACAGTTTCTGCAAAAAATCGATCAAATTAATACACACAGGCATTTGTTGAAAAACATGTTTCTCGGACAAAAGGGACCTCAAAATCTACACGACAGCCGATAACTCCAATTCCAAAAATCGACTCAAAACAACATTCCCTATATGAGTATCTCATATGACAAAGTAAAAAAATATCAATAAGTGTTTTAACATGCTCGTTCCGCCCTTTACCTACAAGTTAAATTTAATCGTATCTTTTTAAGAAATAGTACGAAAAGATAAGCCTTTTTTAAATATCTCTTTTGGCAGTCCTATTACCTACTACCGCCGCCGAATAGTCCGTTGATGGGAGAGGAGAGAAACTGTTGATGCAGTGAACAGGAGTCAGTCTCGCAACTCTCCTAGGAGATCAATGTAAGACAGATTTCTTTTAGGCTCTCTCTCGGGTGACACTCGATTTCTGTATCTTGCACTATTGTAATTGTTAGTTAGATTTTTCGGGGATTGGCCGTTCAGTCGATGAGGTTTCAAAATTTAAATGATTTTTACGGTATGTCTGCGTTATAAAGACAAATAACTAGACAATAACGATAACTAGAAATAAATAACTGAATTTTTATATCATTTGAGGAATCAATTCTTTGCTGTAGTCCCCACCCGCGCCTTGTAGATTCTTTTGCCCGTCATGAGTTCCAGATCATTTCGTCCCTTGGGCCCTAATCAATTAACAATAGGGAGGTTGCAATGTGGATAAATTATTTTGCAGTTTTGTAGTCTTATCTATGAAAATTAAACCCAGAGGTATGTATCATTAACAAATTTGACGGCAAATTGTTTATGAAGTCATCCACTTTTATGAAGAGAAATCGATACATATCCAATATTTCAACAAGAAAATTATTTATCTTGTATCTAATGTATCTAAGTTGACATAGAGAACCCGTAGGTTACTATCTATACGTTTTTGGAAAAACATTTGTATTACACAAATAATACCTCTATCATATCATATTTTAATTGTATTATTATAAAAACACAACGGAACATTTTGACTCTGCTGTTTTGACGCGAAAATTGAGCTTGAAATATCCTTAGTATTATCTGCATTTTTCAGGAGTCAGTTTCTATACATTGTCCTAAGAAGAAGTTTTATATTAATAATATCGTCCAAATGATGACACCAAAATAATTAGGTCGTGGGTTGGTCGTGATAACAGACAGGGATCTTTGCTGAAATTTAAACGAAAGATTAGCTCTACCTGCAGCCACTTCGAGGTAATGGGTTGCAAAACTTAACGTGTGGGATTTTCATGGAATGATATGATTAATTCTCGTGAAAATTCACATTTACTTATAATGAAATTTGCCTGGCAATATAAATATTTATAATTGGTCAAACAGAGCTCAGATTAAACAAATTTTGCATCATCGTCACTCGCATTTCATTTCTATTAATTAAGTGTGCTGAAATGGAAGGTTTGAGTAAATGGGGGACACGTAAATTTACAGATGACTGTTTTTGTACGTATTTGATCGAACTAGTACTAGTAATATAAAAATTATCTGGAGATACCACGAAGCCATGGAAGATCGGAATCTTCTTTATATTATATTATTGAGTTTTGGTACGATTAAACCGTGAAATATAAAACATAATTTTAATTACTGTTAGTTATTTTTAGTTATATATAATGTAATTTACGTTACACCTCCACAAAAATTTTGCCAATCTTCGTGGCCTCAGACAATATTATTTGGCATAAAATTTGGTGACCGAATCTATAATTGGCAAAAACCACTTTCGTGCTCATTCATCCACAGGCATTTTTAGCCTAATACCACGTCCTCGGTTTTCGATAACAAAAGATTTCATCCTTACATTCGCAGCTTTCACAAATCCTCCAGTCAGAAATATTCAGGTGTCGGAGCGTTACACATTCAAATTCCTAAACTTTTACTGTTTGCTTTTGAATCTCGCCCCCTTTTGTTTCCAGCGTTAAAACATTTCCTCTCGGCTCCTCGAAGAATTTCCCTCTCGCCGGGATTCTTCCGAGCTAAAAATTATCCGACGCTTTCGCCTTTCGCTCACTCTCTCATTCTCTCTCTCCCACATCAATTCGTTCCATTCAACGATTTATAAATGGAAATGCTGCGTGGAATTTGCATCCATTATTGGCGCGGAAAATAAAAATAACCGTTCGCATGCTAAACTATGCATACATACACACACACGTACAAACACACGCGAGCATTTGACTGAAACTCAGTATATCTACTCATGATGGGAACGTGGAAACCTCTCTTTTCCGTTAATAGTTTTCATTGTTCGTCTGGCGGACGCGAAATGAAATTGACCACCGGGGAATTATCATTCGTTGTAATCGTCGATGGGAGCAGATCGGCATGAATCGTTCCGCTCTTTTTGAAAATGTGTTACGTTTAAATAGAATCGATGCGAAGCGTCGCGTTACTTGGACGATCTGATAAACGTATTAATAAACAGCTCCATTATTACAATAATGTTAATAACGAACTATAATGGTTATAATTTATGCATACATCGCGCGTGATTAATAGAATTTTAAGTGCGATAAAATTTTCAGTTTGTGAAATGAGTTTGAATGCATGCACTGCCCCCTCGTTGAACCGTGCATTATTGTTTTTCAGTCGTGACTTACCGAATTGTCTTGGGCTCAATCAGTAGTTGCACATATCCTGGTTTTCCTCATTGCAGGTGAACACTGGAAAGGAATAAAAGGCGAAATATAGAAAAAATGGGAAGGAGAAGGAATGAAAATCTAATATCCAAGGTTCATTCAAGTACTTTTGCCAAAGAGGAGAAACCAAAGCATTGATGTGGAAAATTATTTATGAATAATTCATATCTTAATGTATTCTGATACCTGACTAGAAATTTGGGTAGGCAAACCCGAAAACGTATCGGGTCCCGATCAGGAAGTGGCCGGGCATGCTCGCCTAGGATTACCTGGCCAGATCCTGGTCAGGACCCGATCAGGTAATGGCGAGGCATGCCCGCCTAGGACTACCTGGCCAGATCCTGATCAGGACCCGACCAGGCAATAGCGAGGCATGCCCGCCTAGGATTACCTGGCCAGATCCTCATCAGGACCAGACCAGGCACTGGCAAGGCAAGCCCGGCTAGCATTACCTGACCATATCCTTATTAGGACCCGACTAGGCACTGTCGAAACATGCCCGCCTAGGATTACCTGATCAGGACCCGACCAGGCACTGGCCAGGCATGTCCGCGCAATCTATCATTACACCCATTATTCATAATATACGTATTAAGAATGTGACAAAATTAAACACTGAGTGTAATTAAATGTGATTAAAGGTAATTAAAACTCTGTTACATTGTGTAAAAATCTAAGTAACAAAATATATTTATAATTTCCCAATTTTTTGAATTTTCTTAATTTCGAAAATCATCAATTAAATAAATCTCCGAAGTGTTAACGCGGGAATAAAATAATATAAATTAATTTTGTTATACCCTGTCAAAGAATGCGGCGAAGTAATAAACCGATTATTTCGTCGCTAACCAGAGGCGTTCTTAAAGAAATCAACGAATATTAATAAATGCATTAAAATTGTCTATGTAATGTTGAGTTTCCTTAAAACCGGTATAATTGTTTTATTAAAAGGTAGGTATTACATTTCCTACCGATGCACAAAAGTGGGTGCTGTCTAATCGAGGTGCAGATAAATACTAAAGTTCGGATTATGTGATTAACTATTCCAAGAAGGGACTAGACGGCTATTATTTTCTCGTTAATTCTAGGTAAGTTAAAGGAACTGATTGCGCTTAATGCTTGCATTAACATATCAAGTGGTTATGTGTATAAGATCGGCCTATTTATTCCATTTAAGCCTAAGACAGTAGTCAGTCAGCATTGGTTATAGACGTGTACGTGTGTGTGATTAGACAGACTTTGACAGTGACTTTCCTGTGTGTTCATAGTGGTATTTTTAAAGTATGGAGATACGTATTGGAGTATGGAGAATTTACCAGGACCATCGAAACGCCCAAAATTAGCGCCGTTCTCAGTTAATGAGAAAGTTCTAATTTTGAATTGTTTCGATTCCATCAAGAAACAAAATTTAGATGCGAGTGTGGATAAAACCGTGGAATTAACCGCTGCGATGCTGAGAGTAGGTGAGACATCAGTGTACAGGTTATTAAAAGAAAGAAAGAGTGGCCCTGTTCAACCGGAGAAAAAGTCTCCAGGACGTCCGAAAATTTCCTTAGACGAATTTCTAAAAAGGGGACTACGTCGAAAAGGTCACGCTTTCTTTTTCCGCAACGAACTTCCAACACTAGATAAAATTCTATTGTCTGTCCAAGAAGACGAGGACTTTCCAAAAATGATCCGATGTACATTATGGACGATTTTAAAGGATTTGGGATTTCGATGGAAGAAGCACAATAGAAAATCTGTATTGATGGAAAGAGATGACATCATTGTGTGGAGAAGAAGTTACCAGCGCGATATTCGAAGGAGTAGGCTAGAAATGAAAAAAATTTTCTATCTGGACGAAACTTGGATTAACGCAGGACATTCCGTGCCAAAATTTTGGCAAGATACCAGTGTAACTAATCGAAGGCAAGCTTTTCTAGAAGGTTGGTCCACCGGTTAAAGCCTTCGTTGGGTAAAGGGCGACGGCTTATTATTACCCACATTGGAAGCGAGGATGGTTTTGTTGAAGGGGGAGAACTAATTTTTGAATCAACTAAGACAGGAGACTACCACGAAGAAATGACTGCGGACGTGTTTGAAAAATGGTTTGGTCAAATGATCGACCTAATTCCGAATGGTTCCGTAATAGTTATGGACAGCGCTAGTAACCATTCCCGATTAGAAGAGAAATTACCAAATAGCTCCTGGCAAAAACAACGTATCGCAGAATGGTTATCCTCGAAAAAGATCGAATGTGCCGAAAACCTATTAAAAGTAGAACTCTTGCGTTTAGCCAATTCACGTAAAGGTGATTTTAAAAGGCACGTCGTCGATGGATTAGCCAAGGCGAAAGGAATAACAGTGGTTCGGCTTCCTCCGTACCACTGGGACCTGAATCCCATTGAGCTAATATGGGCACAAATAAAAGGGGACGTGGCGAGAACAAATACAACGTTCAAATTAGCAGATGTCAAAAATTTGCTTAAAGAAGCAATATGTAAAGTTTCCAAGGAAAATTGGCAAAAATGCATAAATCACGTTCTGAAAATAGAAGACCAAATGTTTCAGTTGGATAACATTTCGGGGTCGTTGATAGAATCAAGTATTATCAACCCAAATGATGATTTTTCTTCAGATTCCGATGTTTGGGAAGAATTCGACGATGGCAACGACGACTGAGGTTACCAAGGAGAAGGTGACGGCTGGGAAAAACTTTTCATAAACTGGCCCTTCTCAGGGCCGCAAAATTTCATAAACTAATGCACGACCATACATGTACTGAAGTGTTGTCTTTCTTTCCCTCTCTATCTCGTTCAAGCGCGCGCCCACACACAAACACACACACAAACACACACACACGCACGCACACACACTCGCGCACGCACACGTAATTTTTTCAGTTATCGATTATTGCACATTTCGTCATTTTTCCCGACCGTACGCCAGTGAGTGGTTCTTCGCATGTGCCGAGGCGTACAAAATAGCCAATGGTCAGGGAGAAACGCTCGTAATATAAAGAGATTACGGAAGGTAGCGTGCAAAACATTAGAGAACTCGACATATTTAGTGGGTGCCACCTTGTATCGGTTTTGCATTTATAATGAGTTTTTATTACTTCGCCTCATTTTTAGACAGACTATAATAGCGCTGCGAAATTTTTTTGTCAACAACTGCGTAAGTAAAATATTAAAGATAGAAATAATTTTACAAATTCGTACGTCCTATGATGTTACGTCAACTGCTTTTTCGGCACTACTTAGTCACTATCGCGGTAATCGTCATTCAAAGAATTTACTCCACTAACACTGAAATATGTAGTTATGCCAAATTCACTATTTTTTCCCTCTAATTCAATTTTACTCTCGAGGAACAATCTAACTCGTTGGTGATTAAGTTCACGAATTCGCCTTGCACGGTTATCACACATTTTTCCCTTTGTCTTCTCGAGCATATTGGATAATGATCTAAATAATTATAGTCTGTCTAAAAATGCGGCGAAGTAATAAAAACTCATTATAAATGCAAAACCGATACAAGGTGGCACCCACTAAATGTGTCGAGTTCTCTAATGTTTTGCACGCTACCTGCCGTAATCACTTTATATTACGAGTGTTTCTCCCTGAACATGGGCTATTTTGTACGTCTCGGCAGATGCGAAGAACCACTCACTGGCGTACGGTCGGGAAAAATGACGAAATGTGCAATAATCGTTAACTGAAAAAATTACGTGTGCGTGCGCGTGTGTGTGTGTGCGTGCGTGCGTGCGTGCGTGCGTGCGCGTGTGTGTGTGTGTGTGTGTTTGTGTGTGGGCGCGCGCTTGAACGAGATAGAGAGGGAAAGAAAGACAACACTTCAGTACATGTATGGTCGTGCATTAATTTATGAAATTTTGCGGCCCTGAGAAGGGCCAGTTTATGAAAAGTTTTTCCCAGCCGTCACCTTCTCCTTGGTAACCTCAGTCGTCGTTGCCATCGTCGAATTCTTCCCAAACATCGGAATCTGAAGAAAAATCATCATTTGGGTTGATAATACTTGATTCTATCAACGACCCCGAAATGTTATCCAACTGAAACATTTGGTCTTCTATTTTCAGAACGTGATTTATGCATTTTTGCCAATTTTCCTTGGAAACTTTACATATTGCTTCTTTAAGCAAATTTTTGACATCTGCTAATTTGAACGTTGTATTTGTTCTCGCCACGTCCCCTTTTATTTGTGCCCATATTAGCTCAATGGGATTCAGGTCGCAGTGGTACGGAGGAAGCCGAACCACTGTTATTCCTTTCGCCTTGGCTAATCCATCGACGACGTGCCTTTTAAAATCACCTTTACGTGAATTGGCTAAACGCAAGAGTTCTACTTTTAATAGGTTTTCGGCACATTCGATCTTTTTCGAGGATAACCATTCTGCGATACGTTGTTTTCGCCAAGAGCTATTTGGTAATTTCTCTTCTAATCGGGAATGGTAACTAGCGTTGTCCATAACTATTATGGAACCATTCGGAATTAGATCGATCATTTGACCAAACCATTCTTCAAACACGTCCGCAGTCATTTCTTCATGGTAGTCTCCTGTCTTAGTTGATTCAAAAATTAGTTCTCCCCCTTCAACGAAACCATCCTCGCTTCCAATCTGGGTAATAATAAGCCGTCGCCTTTTACCCAACGAAGGCTTTAAACCGGTGGACCAACCTTCTAGAAAAGCTTGCCTTCGATTAGTTACACTGGTATCTTGCCAAAATTTTGGCACGGAATGTCCTGCGTTAATCCAAGTTTCGTCCAGATAGAAAATTTTTTTCATTTCTAGCCTACTCCTTCGAATATCGCGCAGGTAACTTCTTCTCCACACAATGATGTCATCTCTTTCCATCAATACAGATTTTCTATTGTGCTTCTTCCATCGAAATCCCAAATCCTTTAAAATCGTCCATAATGTACATCGGCTCATTTTTGGAAAGTCCTCGTCTTCTTGGACAGACAATAGAATTTTATCTAGTGTTGGAAGTTCGTTGCGGAAAAAGAAAGCGTGAACTTTTCGACGTAGTCCCCTTTTTAGAAATTCGTTTAAGGAAATTTTCGGACGTCCTGGAGACTTTTTCTCCGGTTGAACAGGACCACTCTTTCTTTCTTTTAATAACCTGTACACTGATGTCTTACCAACTCTCAGCATCGCAGCGGTTAATTTCACGGTTTTATCCACACTCGCATCTAAATTTTGTTTCTTGATGGAATCGAAACAATTCAAAATTAGAACTTTCTCATTAACTGAGAACGGCGCTAATTTTGGGCGTTTCGATGGTCTTGGTAAATTCTCCATACTCCAATACGTATCTCCGTACTTTAAAAATACCACTATGGACACACAGGAAAGTCACTGTCAAAGTCTGTCTAATCACACACACGTACACGTCTATAAGCAATGCTGACTGACTAATGATTTTAAATGGAATAAATGGGCCGATCTTATACACATAACCACCTAATATGTTAACGCAAGCATTAAGCGCAATCAGTTCCTTTAACTTACCTAGAATTACTGAGAAAATAATAGCCGTCTTGTCCCTTCTTGGAATAGTTAATCACATAATCCGAACTTTAGTATTTATCTGCACCTCGATTAGACAGCACCCACTTTTGTACATCGGTAGGAAATGTTCATATCTCTTCGTTTCTTCCATATCCCGAGGATTTATTAGACAAACAGTATGAAAAAAAACATTACCGTAAAATATTATAAAAAATACCGATTTCCAATATTGTAATATGTTATATTAATGATGAGTTAACAACAATTCAGGTAAAAAGGGAAGCGTTCCTGAGATGATAACAATCGCGGTCGTAATACCTACCTTTTAATAAATCAATTATACCGGTTTTAAGGAAACTCAACATTACATAGACAATTTTAATGCATTGATTAATATTCGTTGATTTCTTTAAGAACGCCTCTGGTTAGCGGCGAAATAATCGGTTTATTACTTCGCCTCATTCTTTGACAGGGTATAATTTGACAATACCGACATTTATGATTAGCATAACGATTATTGCTTCCGGATTAACGCTTCAGGTAAAAGCGACCCTTCGATCGTAACCTGCTATTCCGACCAGTTTTTGTTCAAGTCTTGTGATGTGAGGTTGGTGAAGGTGACGGTGTAAATGTTATTATTTTCTACGACTGTGATGAGGTAATTCATTTACTAAAACGTGAATATTTGTTAGAAAATAATTATTTCTCAATTTACAGAAGACTCTGACATTTCGAGATCCCCACTGGATAAAAGCAAACAGGTGAGGGCTTTCTCTTCTACATTAAAAAATCCAAAAGATTAGAATGGGTGCATAAAAAAAATTGGTTTTTTTTGTATTTTAACTTTTTTTGCGATTCTTTGTATTTGTACTGTGTTTTTTAGTATATTATCACTTTATTATTTTATCCTGTATATATCGTTTGTATTTCATGTGTTTATATTTGTTTATTTTATTTATTTTATTTATTCATGTATTCTTATTCTTTAATATGTTTGTATTTGTACCGTCTCTTTTGTATGTCGATTTTTGGTGTATTTATTATATTGTGATATCAATAAAATATTGTATAATATAAATTAAGTTTTCTTGACGTGGCCCCGGTCAGGTCTTCCTGACCAGGACCCGGCCGGGATTGCTCGTCTAGCACCCTATAACGCCGGCCCGATCGGGTCCTGGTCAGGATGACCTGACCGGGTCCACGTCAGGAATGCCCGGTCGGGTCCACGTCAGATCGTCCTGATCAGGACCCGACGGCACATCTGCGTTACAGTCCTTGCCGGGTGCTAGACGAGCAATCCCGGCCGGGTCCTGGTCGGGTACAGGAAATAATTTCTAGTCGGGTACATTTCCGGGATATTCTTAAAGTAACCAGCGGCGCATCTACGGTTGTGTCGTACTGTCATACTGGCATGGCATGGCTGAGTAGTCAGATCATAAATATAAGTAACAATAATTTTTACTGCTTAATGCTTTAATGCTTTTAAAATACTTATGTATTTTATTTAAATTTTCATCTAAATATATATTTTCCTGATCACTGTATTGGTTAATCCTCTACCATCAATCAATCGTTTCATTCACAATTTTGACTGTTGACTTGAACTTTATCCCGGTAAATCATTGGTCATTGGTCATTTAAATAAAATATTGTTTTACATATTCGATTATCCTGTATACATATTCATCCATTGTTAATGAAAAATTGAGTTATAGGTTAGTCACCAAATGTTACATTCTTCATTAGGAGTTCCAAATCCAAAATATATCCTCTACTCGTATTACTAGAGTGAAAAAAATTCGTCGACGTCTTCGGCAGTTGTAAGAGTAAATATGTATCTGTGGTTTATTATTTAACCAAATACATCTAATTAAACAAGCGTACCCATAAAGGTGTTTCATATTCCCACAATACCCTAAATTTGTAAATTTCGGCTCGAACGACCTCCCAACGCCTCCTCCTTTCCCATTTCTCAATAAACAACGTTTTGAACCACACTTGACGCTCTCAGTATTAAATTCCCTTGAAGTTTCCGTTGTTGGCGGCTTTGACGCACAAAATAAACAACACCGTATCATGAAAATCAACAAGTTTTCGAACGTCTTAAGATTGTTTACGATAACCCCCATAACTGAAACTAAACACGATTAACGGCGATATCGCCAAGAGTTCCCATCGAACGTATATATTGACTCGGAAAGTTAAACACTATTCTGAGTGGTAAAGTGGGAGCATTAAGTTGCTAGATGCTAGTGTGCAATGTTTGGACTAGGTTTGTATTGTTAGACTGTTTTCGCGCAGATGTTATGTTAAAGTGTTGAAATGGATTCGTCTATCACAGAAGTTTTACGAATGTTTGGAGTTTGTAATTCTTAAATGTGTTTCGAGTAAAACCGTGAAATTACTTTTGGGTTTAGAATGCAGAAGAGAGGTGTTTGTTTTAAACGAAACTACTAAGAATGCAAAAAATGTAAGCCGAGTCACAGTGAATTTTATGTTTAAAGAATATATTTTCAGTCTTCAATATATTTCGTCCTTATATTTGTGAAATGTAATGCTCTCAAATTTTACTCTCTTTGAAAACTTAATCCAATTTATCCATTTCTAAAGATCGAATTTAATACGTGTTAATTTACCAAATATTAGCTTTGGCATTGTATAATATTATTGTAATTTAAATTTTTCCACGAAGAAGTATCGTTCAGTATATTTTAAAAAATAACTTTGACTTTAATACCTTGATCACTACAAATTCTTCAAATAATTAAATTTCAATTATAACTTGTGATGCAGATAGTGCTTCCGATAATCCACTGACAGCTATGTAGTAATATGTCTTTTGTATGTCGATAAACATTACATGTATTTCCTTCTTTACGTTCAGATAATTTTTAGATCTATTTTTCCAGTAAGATATGTTGGGTAGACATAACTAGTGGATAGATTTCTATCAATTTCCTCAAGACTTTCCATTAAGTCTGCTAAAAAGCTGTTCAACGTGGATATGCCTTTGTGGTCAAAAAAACTTTTGTTTTCATGAATGTTTGAAACTGTAAAAATAGCGAGTCCAGTACAACTTATGTTACATACGCCAATAGCTCAATAAATCTTTTAGCTAATCATAAGAAACTGTGAATGTTTATAAAGCAGAAATTAATAAGTGATTCTATAGAGTTTTAGTACAATTGGGGTTTCAGCATTTTTTTTGAATTTCCAGTAACCGAAATTGTTATACAAATTTATTTCCTTCGTCAGTAACTCCATACATATCTTCCTTAATCAATTGAAATACTGGCAGTTTATACAATTGGCGTCACGTTGAGAATCATATTTGTGGAGAATGTCAATTAAACCTGAGTTACAATTAATTTTATGAATGTTTTAAATTCTCTGAATTGACCCCATTACAGCCCAATTACTCTTTTCAGTTGAGCGAACGAAACTCGGAGAAATACTGTAGTGTGAGTCTAACTAGAACTGAGTTTGGAAGTTTTATGTAATTAATTTTTTGCTGAGCCAAAAGGCTCTATTTAAAACAAGACTGGCGAACCCCTTTTTTATAAGGAGAAAATATTCCACGATTTATTCATAAACAAAAAGTCCCTCCCACGTGATCCATTTTTAATTACAACCGTTTCAGTGATGATCGGATCGGACTGCTCTAAATTCAACTGAATCTGTTTAAAAACTCATTTAGATCGTCCCGAAATGTGAATATGTTATTAACCGAGGCGGGGTTCGTTAATTTTGTCGTACCGAAATTAGGGGATCGCGACCTGAATTAAAACAACATAACAAATAAGTGTGCCCGGAATTTTAATAAGGTCGGTTTAGGTACGGAGGTGATTTTTATACAATTACCTCGCGTGGCGTGTTGTTTAGAGAATTTGAATTATACACTAATCTTTAAAGTTATGGCGGACGAACACAGGCAGATAGATCCATGCATATCTTTGATGTTCGCCGGTGCATGTTATTCCTCATAAATATGAGGGTCATACAATTTAACGCCAGCTTCCAAAGGTTAAATGGAAATGTGAGCTAATTTGCGAACTCCTGAACCGCCTTTATCTCTTACGCAAGTCCCATGAATTCATAAATATTTAGAGAAAACTGAAAACTTGTATTAAAATAAAGTAGACTGCTGGCCGGGATCCAAAAAATATGAACACTACAAATTTTTTCTATATCGTTAAGGGTATTTAAATTTAAGATAAGTTAATTGTAGTAAATTCGATGGTTACAAATGATGAAAATCGTGTAATTTTAATTAACCAAAGGAAGTATTTTCTTTATATTTTGCAACTATTTTTGCTCAGTTAGCCAAAGTAGAATAAAATAGACTGTTATATGAGACCCGGAATATAAGAAAAGTATGAATGTATACACTGATATACTCGTATATCATTCAGGATAATTAGACTCTAAATAATCGGTAAATTATGGTATAACAAATCCGATAATTACAAGTGACGAAAATAGTGTTAGTATAATTACAATGCTTCCATCTTTTTTAAATTATTCAAATACCCAAGGAAACACCAAAAATAAAATTTAAAGTAGGAAGTCGCATTAATTATAAACAAGGGCATTTTGATTAAATTTCAGCTCACGTAGAGTATTTCGTGTCTAATAATGTGTAAATTTACTGAAATAAACGTCAAATTGAAATCGTTCGAAGGTTAATTCATTGATTTCTCGCACAATTTTTGCCCAACTCTTAAAAAAAATTTAGAATTAGAAGTAATTTCCTATTGTAATACCTTCATTTCCAGTTATTCCATTTTGATTTTTAAAATTACTCCTAAATTACCCCTGCGTGTAGATACGTTGCCTAGAATTATTAGAAGCTGTGTATGATTTCTTATTATTATTATTGTCAATTTTAAAACTGCACTAACTTGAATCCGTTGGTGTAATAGAAGTTCGATTATCATAAGCTTTCCTAGATTGAGGAATCATTATTTATTAAGGGAACATGTTTTGTGTATAGAAATTAGACAATGAGTTGTATATTTAAATATTAATCACATTTTTAACTTCATTTTTTAAATATTTGTTTTGTACATTTAATTGCTTTTATTTATTTTAATTATAATTTATAATTTCGGGAAAAGAAAACACTGCTGGATTTAATACAATTCAGTAATTAAACAATTTCATTGCTAATATTATTACCACTTGTAATATTTTCATTCGCTATCCACGCATACCTACGAAAACTTTATAATCATAAATTATGTAAGTAAAATTAAACACGCGGTCGACCAAAAATAATCCGGGTCGGTACAACAAATTCAACGATAAATTAAATGCTCTCTCTCTCTCTCTCTCTCTCTCCCTATCAGCGGTACATTCTGTTAATATTAATCTTGTTATGCTTCTACGTGATAATGCTCTAATATGTGCTCAGTGTATCCCATTGAAAAGCTAATCCGACAACAATGTCGATTGTTCAAATGTTCAATTTGGCTTTCATCCACCCATTAAACAATGTCCAGTTGTTCGGTCACTGAATTTATATTTTCGTTTGAACAAACGGGAAATCATCCGGCCGGAAATATCGTGAAAGCAGCGATGTTTAAAACTCGCTTCTTTCTGGACTTTTGCGATTTACGCTTCTCTCGGAATTAATGCGAAATTTAGATTGCAAGGAAATAAAAATGTAGTAGTGTAGGTGCTGTTTACGTAAATGCAAGCGGGGAAATTACATCGTGTACGTACGAATTTTAAGTTAACGATCGCAAATGGTGAAAATTTAATTTACTTCTATGATTGAAATTTTGGAAAGATGAAAATTGAATTCGATGTATTTTGATTTTTCTTCGACGAAGAGGAGCTGTGGTATTTGTGCTGTTTCTGGGGTCCATACCTACCAGATATCTATACTGAACTTCTCTTCATAGACAAAACTAAATGATTCTTGTTTGTTGTTCTTGTAAGTTTGTTCTATTCTAAAAATTTTCTAGTAAACGTTATATAGAATTTCTGCCCAATTAAATAAAGTTAACGTTGAGTCACTTCTGAAAAAATAATGGAAAGCTTGTTTGCAGCAGCAAGAACTATCAACTTAAATGCATGTATAATTACTATATATCAATGTAGCCGCATTAAATTCTTTTAATGGATTTGTAAAATAATTTTCTTTCATTCGACTAAACAGAGCTTTGGCTTAATTGAATAGGGTAGACTGGGTACGGTTGTGACAGTTTTGGTTTGATTGCCAATAATTCTGTTAATTTACAAGTTAGCTGCGAGAAAAGTAATTTAAATCTTAATTTGTACTTTTGTATACGTAAAAGTACCAAAATATTGCCCTTAAATACGCTCTATTAGTTATAGCATCAAGTTAAAAAAAAAGAGAAAGTATCACAACCGACCACACCCCAAGGACGGTTGTAACAGTGATTGGGGTCGGTAGTGACAGATATAAACATACTGAAAAATGGTTTATAATCACTTGTATTGTTAGAAATATGCAACATAACACAACATAACTGTCTTCTATAAATAGTTAACATTCATAATTAAAGCAAATGAACTTAAATCTAAAATTACTTCTATTCTTGCAATTAATAATGCACTGCAACATCTGTTATTATAATCATGTCCTTTAAAATCAGTCAAAATGTTTTGTTTATCGGTCGAAATTACCGTAACTATGACATGCTTAACAAATATTTATAGACTGTAACATTTAACGTTATTATCATAACAGTCTTCTTAGAATCAATCAAAACGTTAACTAAAGTTAAATTACCGTAATTATGGCAACATGCTTAACAAATACTCATAACCTGTTAGCATCTAACATTATTATAACAGCCTTCTTAGTCATTCAGAACATTAACTAAACTTAAATTAACTGTAGGCAACTGGAAAACGTTATACTAAACTGTAACAAAAACTATTCAAAAAATAAACATTTATGAATATATGAACATACTGATTTCTAGTCAGATCCATCATCACAGTTGTGACAAATGTAATGGTAATTATCACCTGCGCACTCTACGTGGGCTCAGAGTCCACATGTCCCTTGTTACTTGATCCATTTTTCGTCAGCCCTACTTTCAGAATATGCGCTTAGACAAACCCGACAAAAATACTCTTCTTCATCGGATGACGATCCTGAAGTATTTCTTCTCATGGTATTGACTTTTTCTTTTCCTTTCCATTTCTTATTTTGTTTTACTTCAGCTAGGTTTCTCTTTACCTGCTTAGCCTTCAAACGTTTTTCTTTTTCTTCGTGTTTTTTCCTAACTGTCTCTTTCTCTGGGGTGTCTGTGTAAATGGTTGTTTTTTTTTTGTTCTAGTCATGTATTTCCGCAGCTCTGCGTGAAGAAGTCCCGCGTTTCACTTTTTCGTAAGCATGTATATATTTACTTATATCAGACCGCGCTCTTTACGTCTTTCGCAAGCGTTTTCTGGGCATCTAAAAGCAAAAATTTAAAAAAAAAATATATGTCACAACCGTACCCACAACATTTGTCACAACCGTACCCAACGCACACTTTCGAAAATAAACAATCGCCATGACTGGGCCGAGTAATGTACGTAAAAACTAATCACTCGTAATTAACTACTACTATCCAACGTATAAAAAAATATAGGATATAACCTACCTGTATACAAATAACAATAAATATTAAAAGAAATTAAACAACAAAATTTACTTTTGACTGTTAAAAAGCAATGTAGACTCCTGCTTACGTTAGCGTCGCACCCTGGCTGACGCAACCTGGGGACAGCGTTTAGGCAAGCATGCTGCTTCTCTTTCCCCTTGCACCCTTTCCTGCATTCCGTATAGTTTTGCTATTATGGCGACTGTCACTACCGTACCCTAACACAACCGTACCCAGTCTACCCTACTGTGAATACTTCTTGAATACTTTTACTAAAAGGGTCACTCCTGACAAAATATTTGAACAATTGGATGATCATAATGGGAAAAATAATTTAAATGCATAAAACTTTGTTCTTTCATTAAAATTTTCTGGTAAACCTTTTACAGATTTTTTGCTCAATTAAATAAAGCAGTGATTTGTTAGTATCCTTTTATTCACAAAGCTTCGCTCCTAACAAGTAATGATTACATTCTTTGTTCGTAGTAGCAAGAACTTACATCTCAAATGTATAAAATTTCATATAGGTTCATATATTTTATAAAAAACTGTGTAAAAGTTTTAGCCGAGGTTTGACTTTGTTTCATAAAATAGTAATTTGTTAGTACCCTTTAAGTAAGAAAATTCAGACGTGAAGAAATTAGAAAAAAATTCGTTAACCTTAGGTGACAGACTTAAAAAATTTACTGGTTAAGTTTAATATGTAATAGTTCATGTCCTAACAAAATTTTGACTCAAATCTGTATATTAGTAACTTGTTAAACCCCATTTATTTAAGAACCGTTACTCCTAAACAAATATTAGAAAAATTGAGCGCTCTTAGTGACTGAATTTAGATGCCTAACTGTGCATTTTTTTAAACAATTTCTAGTAAACATTTTAGAGCATTTTAGTATAAGTAAACAAATCTTGTTGTTTTGTAAAATGCTACTGACTAATGTCTTAATAGAGGTTGGGCATGATTAAATAAAATAATAATTTGTCGTGACTATTTAATACAGGAATTGTTAGTGTTACAACTGAAGAAGTAATGTCAAGATACATCGCTTGCAGCGATAAGAACTGTCAATTTAGACAAACAAAATTTTGTGGTTTTATAAAACACGTTATAGTTTACGTTTTAAACCAGTTTTGGCTCATTTGAATATAGTAGTGTTTTATTATAAAAATTAATCCTTTTTTTCGAACTACCGACCAAAAATGTGACCAGAAATTGAGATTTTAACTAAGCAATTGATGCAACAATCTCAATCTCAGAACAAAATAATCGAATGTCCGCCACCGCCATTTAAGCAGTAAATTATGTAAATATTCCGATTATGTGGTGGCTGCACTTTTCGCAATGGCGTCACGTCATTTTATACTCCATCCGAGTATAATGGTTTTCATCGGAGAGATTTGGCCTGGAATACGAATAAAATTATCACCATACCGGAAAACGCAAAAAAAAGAAGATGAATATGGTAACTTATTATGAATGGATGGATTATTTACCTGCATGACTTGGTTCCACAGAATTGAAATATATTGTAGCACTTTTAAGTACAAAGAGATTTTACTATCCTACTGTCATCATTAACATCTCCAATCACATAAACAACTATTGTTTTTACATAAACAGCAACCTATATGGGGCATTCGCTACAATATGTTTACCTACTAAAATTTTGAATGGGCCTTATTTTGCAAAACAACATAAAATCGAGATGAATTCACCAGCTCCTATAATTTTCAAATTTGATTTCGTCACTCATTGTATCACGCGCATATCAAATAAAAAAATACTTAATAATGTGAGTGATATCCAAGCACAGGCAGCAGTAATCAAAATTAACAAGAAATATTTTGGGGAACTCGCAAGTTACGAGAGCCGCTTTCGCAGAAACTGCAAAATCATCAAAGATCATATAGACACGCTGCGACAGCAGACCATCCTAAGATTACTACATTTTCTGTTTTTAACTCACTTTCCGTTTAGCCTCCTCGCGATAAACATCTATTGTAGATTAGTCGTGAATAAAATTCTTTTTTAAAAACAATCTCTGGATTGCCGAATTTATAACTGGCGCAGTCAGTAGGATTCGTACGGATTAGCGAAAAACCGTTTTTTCGCATCGTGTCGGTAAAAAGACTCTTTCGCAATCTAAGTGTTTCAACACTGAAGTACGATTTCAACGAACCACCCCTTCAGAGGACCACAACGGTGAACAACCCTTCAGCGGTACCACCCAAAGGTGATCCAGGGACCAACCAGCAGAGGCAAGACGGAAGTCAGGGAAGGAACTCCAGGACTCCAGGCGAAAACTGTAAGTGCCAAGTTCCTTTCACCTTTCCTACTCCTTGTGAGAGTTCAGGAGAGATAGGTTAAGAACAGACAAAAATACGTAAAGAAAAATAATTTATGAGCAATTTAGAAGACGAGTTATTAAGAGAACTCAATAAGTTAAGTTTAGAAAGTAATTCAAATTTAAACGATAATCTAAATTCAATTGAAAATTCAACAATGACACTACCAGACGTAAAGAAAATAAATTGGGACCTTTTCAAACTAAAACTAGGTAACATAAAACCTTACGATGGTAATAGTAACACACTTAATAAATTCATTTCTCGCTGTGAAAGTTTCATACATGATTATGAAATTTATAGAGATGCAGAACTAAGTAAACATATTTTCGAATGTTTACAAGAAAAATTGGTAGGAAAAGCGGAAGCTATGGTAGGTAATCGAATGGAATTGACTACTTGGAAAGATTTTAAAGAAGCGTTAAAACAATGTTTTTCTGATAGAAGAGACCTAGATTGTCTTCTACAGGAACTTACTAGAACAAAACCTTTCAAAAATGAAAATATGGTAGATTTTGGTACTCGTTTACAACTATTAAGAAGTCAAGTTGTTCAAAGAATTAGTAATACTAATGCTAGTAAAGAAGACAAACTATGTCAAATCAATCACTGTGATAAAACTGCCTTAAATACATTTATCGCAGGTTGTTCTGGTGTTTTGAGAAATAACATGCATTTAAAAAGACCAGCGTCCCTTGAAGATGCTATTGCTTACGTTGACGAATTCGACAATTTCGAAAGACTTTACGGTAACCTTAACGAACAACGAAACCTTTTCCCAAAAAATAATCAATTCAAACCTCAAAATTCAATGATCCCCAGACCAAACTATCAACCAAATTTCAATCAGTATCACCAGCCAAATCTTAATTATTCAAGCCCTAATTATCTGAACTCGAACCAATTCCAAGAATTTGGATACAGACAAAATCAATTTGAAACTAGTAATCAAAGAACACAATTTCCAAGCCAACCTATAAATATCCAACCACGACCGCAACCCCCTCGAAAACTACCAACAAACGCCCAAGTATTTGGTCCACCACAAAATGTATGGAAACCTAGACCGATTCCACCGAATCAATTACCTAAACCCGAACCGATGTCGACGACATCCCGAAATCCATCTTTTGACGACAAACGAACGTTAAACCCATATCCTAGACAGAATTTCAACAATCATAGATACAATCATTTTCAAAATGTTGGCCAAAACCCGAACGTCATAGTTGAGGAACTTCATTCCAATAACTACGAGGACCATGAAAATAATCAGTATGATTATTATCAATACGATGATGATCAGTTTGATGACAATCAATATTACAACAATCAATATTATGACGATCAATACTTTCAATCGACTGTCGAAGGTAACGACACCCACGACTACTCTCACCCTGTAGAACACGACAATTCGGACAAGGTAAATTTTCCAATAAATGCCTCGGAAAAGAAAGACGCGACATAATAGAACTAAATATATTTTCAACCAATTCATTGCCTTACATAGAGATAAAACACCCTTCATTAAAACTATTAATCGATACAGGTGGTACAAAATCATTAATTCGACCCACAATTGCAGAAAAGTTTTATCCACATTGTATTTATCACGCAAATGTAGATATTAAAACATCTCTTGTTAGTAAGCGTATCAAGTATCAAGCGGAGATACCAGCGTTCAAGGAATTTAATTGTAACCACAATATTAATTTCATATTACACGACTTCCACGAGTTCTTTGACGGAATCATAGGCGTCGAAGATTTAGTAAAAATGAACTTAAATATTGACTTTACTAATAAAAAATTAATTAGCGATCACGTAACAATACCAATAAAATTTAGACAACCGTCAGATATAAAATTTGAATTCACCTTAGGACCCTCAGAAAAGATATTAAGATCATTACCAGTCACTATTTTAAATGGCGAAATTTTAATTAACGAAACGAATCTAGGCGAAGCGTATATTCCGGAAACATTAACCAATGCACGAAATGGCAACGCTGTTGTTGAAATTATTAATGAAAGTAATAAAACATTATCAATTAAATTAACCAGACCAATTGATGCGTACCGTTTTGATTCTTCATTATATGAAACCTATAATTTTAATTCCTCTAATAAACATCAAGTAAGAAAAATGCAGGACAAAAATAAAATTAACATAGATAACTTAATTCGAACAAAGCACATGAATTCGGAAGGAAAAGACAACACAGTAGCAGACTATTTATCCCGAATTAATACCGATCTAAACGCACTTGAGACATCCTCAGTAGATGTTAATATTGATGACACAGACTGTACTAACGACCTTAACGAAATTCTAAGAGACATTGATCTTACTAGCGAACTACCAAATATTTCCGAACAAGAAATATCAGAAATATTAGGAGAAAATCAAAAAATTAAAATTTTATCAGACACACAAGTAAAGCCACCACGTGAAGATACAGACTTAGAAACAGTACATACTGCATTAGAAAACCCAATCTTTAAAATTCCCATTTCGAACAAAGCCGTAAATTTATATAAAAATCAAATTTTGATAACACGCGGAGAAATTACCGAATATAGAACGAAGACCGAAAACATTTTTGACAATACTAGACTATTTGTTGTTTTACCACAAAGAGATCTAGAACACGGTATAGTAAAATTTGTTAAAGATTTCATCGACCCGAAGAAATTATACGCATTATATTTCAGACCACCACTATTACCGGAAGATTTTGCAGTTATCGTTCAAAAATATTTTAAAAATTCTGCATTTAAATTCGTTCACTGTACTAAAATTTTAGATGACGTAGTAACACATGACGATCAAAAAGACAAATTAGAGTACTACCACGTTTACAAAAATGGTCATCGAGGAATTAATGAAGTGAAAGCATCGTTAAGTTCTAAATATTATTGGCCCAAAATGATGGAAGATATCGAGACTTACATAAACAATTGTGAAGTTTGCCTAAAAAACAAGTACGATAGAAATCCCCCAGTAATAAAATTTAACCTAACACCGACAGCTAGTAAACCATTCGATCATATACACATCGATGTGTTCAGAATTTCAAACAAACCCTTCCTTACCATAATCGATTCATTCTCTCGATATGGACAAGCTTATCTTATACCCAGCATCACTGGAATATCTATTGTAGAAGGTTTACTAAACTATATTACACACCATGGTTTACCTTTCAAAATTACTGCAGACTCAGGTACGGAATTTAAAAATCAAGATCTAGAAGATTTTTGCAAACTACATAAAATCGAACTTCATTACACCACCGCGAAGAACAGTAATTCGAACTCACCGATTGAACGATTTCATTCAACTCTGATTGAACATTTTAGATGTTTGCGAGAAACAAATAATGAATTAACAGCTGATCAATTAATGAAACACGCAATTTTGACCTATAACAACTCGATTCACTCTGTAACTAAATTTACACCGTTTGAAATTATCAAGGGACATATTAATAATCCCGACCCCTTCGATCTAAACGACCACCTAGTCCTATCCTATTACGTACAAGATCACAAAGAAGCATCTAAAAAACTTTATGAGAAAATCCGCGAATCTAATGTTAGAGCTAAAGAAAAAACAATTCAAAAAAGAAAAGGAAAATCGATCAAATCCACCCGATTACTCTAATCAATCAAATGTTTTTGTTCAAACAAAGTTTAGAGATAAAAAATTACCAAAATTTAAAAAGACAGAATTAATTAAAGACGAAGGTATCCTCCTAAACACTAACAAGGGCGTATATCACAAAAGTATAGCTCGAAAACCGAGAATTAATCCCAATCGCACTTTACAGGAACAACATGACGACGAAATTGACGATCATCCTGATATACCTGGTATATCAAATGACAGGAACTTACGGTAACGAAGACATTCGGATAACACAACTAAAAAACTTGCTGTTACCAATTAAGCTAGGAACTTGTAGATTAATCTATACTAAACATACTTTTATTCATTATTTAGATTTAGACGAGGTTGTTAAGCAAATAGAAACACTTAAACAACATTTTTCTGAAATGAAAAATATAGTTTTAACTTCACTTCAAGATAAAATCATTCATGGTATTTTCACAGCAGAAAATATGTTAAATCAAACTGATTTCCTAATTAGTATTCTGGAAAGAAAACTTGAAAATATCCACCCTCACATTCGAACTAAACGAGGTTTAATAAATGGATTAGGTAAAGTAAATAAGTGGCTTTTTGGCAATCTTGATTCCGAAGATGGAGAACGTTATGATAATGCTATAAAAGATTTACAACAAAATCAAAAACAATTAATTCATGAGTCCAACTTACAAATCACATTGTACAAAAAATTAACCGAACATTACAATAAATCATTAACGACTCTATGGAAAAACCAAGAAAAGTTCCAATTGTATTTAGAAAAATTTCAATCAACAATTCAAGGACAACTCGATACACTGGTAGGACGTCTTGCTTTTCAGAGCACAATCGATCAAATGAATTTAGACTGTCAAAATTTAATAACATTCATTGATAATATCGAGAATGCAATACTTTTTGCAAAACTGAATTCTCTTCATAGTTTCATAGTATCAAGTCATGAAATTTTAGATATGATAAATCACTTGCGAAATATTTATAAAGAATCCGAAATTCCAAAATTTAAGAACATTTTGACATACTACCTCTTTTTAGGAACACAAGTCAATTTTTCAAAATCAAAATTAATTTTTGCTGTTCACATTCCTATTTTGAAACCTGAATACTTAGATTTCTATCATATTTACCCAATTGTCCAAAACCATAAAATCATTACTCCCATGTACCCCTACTTGGCACGTGCAAAAGAAGAGTCGCAGCAACAAAAAGAAGAATGCCCCATTTTGGAAGGCTCTTATTACTGTCAACAATATTTCATCCCGAACGATAATTGTACCTTAGACATATTAAAAGGTCACACATCCGAAAAATGTTACGCCACCGAAGTGAATCTCCAAGAATCAATTGTAGAGCAGATAACCGCCGAAGAAGTAATTATAATACCTTCGAAGAAACAAAAGATCTCATCACGATGTCAGACCGACCAAATTTTAGAAGTAGAATCTCCCGTACTGCTGAGAATCCCGGAAGGCTGCGAAGCATCAATCGCTGATTTGAAATTTACCAATAACCCACACATTCAACGTGGAAAACCATTGATCCTACCAAAATTCACCACCGAAACTTTCAAGACAAAGAAATTCTATCAAGCCCCAAACATTACCAAATTGGACTTCGAAGAGCTATACGAAATCAACAAAATCAGTAAACAATTAACTCCAATACAGGAAAGTGATCACTTTGAGTATAAAACATCACTGATAGTGACATTTTCCGCAATATCGATAATCTGTACTCTCCTATTGGCCGCTTTCATCATCATTAGAATCAGACGCCGTGAACTAAGAAGAAAAGAAGAAAAGAAGATCGAAGAATTGGCTATGGACGATTTAGGCGAGAACCCTAGTTCCAAAAACACCTCCGGTATTTTTTCATCTTGAGGACGGAGGAGTTACGAGAGCCGCTTTCGCAGAAACTGCAAAATCATCAAAGATCATATAGACACGCTGCGACAGCAGACCATCCTAAGATTACTACATTTTCTGTTTTTAACTCACTTTCCGTTTAGCCTCCTCGCGATAAACATCTATTGTAGATTAGTCGTGAATAAAATTCTTTTTTAAAAACAATCTCTGGATTGCCGAATTTATAACTCGCAAAAAGTTTTTTTGAAAAATGATTAATTGTAAAACTCGCAACTCAAAGGCACAAATGAGAACAAATTATAATGGCAAAAAGTGAAAAGGTAAAACACAGCAAACTTATTTCTCGTTACTCGGAATCGGGTCCCATTGTGTTGAGTCGGGCGGTAACCGTGGTACGTTTCTCACGATAGATCAATTACCAACTGAAGAAATCAAAGGATAATTGCAAGTATACTTTACCTTAGTGACATTACGGCACTCCTCATATACGGCATAACCTACAGTTACGTTCAAATCTAAAATTCATTTTCAGAAACCACAATACATTTACAAAGAAATGTAAAGAATGTGCTGAGAGATTATTGTGAATAATTTCACCCCAATAAATCGGTTCCTTGCTTCATCATGCTTTACTGACTTTTAGGACTTTACAATATTGGTTACGAATTTTCCCTGATTGAAGTGATAAGCTGTGTGTTTCCGTTAAAACGCGATCTATTTTTCCGCCCGTCGTGAGAGTAACCATTTAATATCGTTACCCCAAAATTCATTGTGCCCGTTAAACAGCAAAAGCGTTACGTGTAACTAACAAGGATCTATAACCTCCACACGCACGACATTTGATTGCGTACATTCCCACATTCGACCCTCCCAATCTCGAATTTTGTCCCCGCAGACCGTAAATAACGAAAATCGTACAAATAATCGCCTATCCACTTCAAATATCCGTACACGAACGTGCGCCGACATATATTTTTAATGCAATAATCATCGGTCACGTAAACCCATACTTAGGAACATTTTCTGGGAAAAACTCATTTAGAAATGCATCGGTATTTCACGGAACGGAAAACGATCCCCCTTTCATCATTGTACATGGCCGCTCTTTTTATGCATTTCCAATATACATGTAAATGTCAGATGGAGAGTCGCGTTTTGCTGGAAGAGTGCATTAAAAATAGAATTTGTTTCCTTATAATTTATGAAATTGAGGCGAGCTCGTTTTGCACCAGTTCCATTCGCGTCATTTGAAAAACAAACCAAAACATAACGTTTTATTGTGATAGGGGCGCAAGGTAATAAACATCGTTACCTATACCCGACTAGAAATTATTTCCTGTACCCGACCAGGACCCGGCCGGGATTGCTCGTCTAGCACCCGGCAAGGACTGTAACGCAGATGTGCCGTCGGGTCCTGATCAGGACGACCTGACGTGGACCCGACCGGGCATTCCTGGCGTGGACCCGGTCAGGTCATCCTGACCAGGACCCGATCGGGCCGGCGTTATAGGGTGCTAGACGGGCATGCCCGGCCGGGTCCTGATCGGGAGGACCTGACCGGGTCCACGTCAGGTCGTCCTGATCAGGACCCGACGGGACATCCGCGTTACAGTTCTTACAGGGTGCTAGACGTGCAATCCCGGCCGGGTCCTGGTCAGGAAGACCTGACCGGGTCCACGTCAAGAAAATTTAATTTATATTATACAATATTTTATTGATATCACAATATAATAAATACACCAAAAATCGACATACAAAAGAGACGGTACAAATACAAACATATTAAAGAATAAGAATACATGAATAAATAAAATAAATAAAATAAACAAATATAAACACATGAAATATAAACGATATATACAGGATAAAATAATAAAGTGATAATATACTAAAAAACACAGTACAAATACAAGTACAATACAAATAGAATCGCAAAAAACTTAAAATACAACAAAAACCAATTTTTTTATGCACCCATTCTAGTTTTTTAGATTTTTTAATGTAGAAGAGAACGCTCTCACCTGTTTGCCTTCATCCAGTGGGGACCTCGAAATATCAGTCTTCTGTAAATTGAGAAATAATTATTTTCTAACAAATATTCACGTTTTAGTAAATGAATTACCTCATCACTGTCGTAGAAAATACTATCTTCACGGTCCTCCGTCGGCCGCAACCTCACTTCACAAGACTTGAATAAAAACTGGTTGGAATAGTAGATTTCGAATTGAAGGGTCGCTTTTACCTGAAGCGTTAATCCGGAAGCAATAAACGTTATGCTAATCATGAATGTCGGTATTGTTAAAGCACTGCGAAATTTTGTTGTCAACAACTGCGTAAGTAAAATATTAAAGATAGAAATAATTTTACAAATTCCTACGTCCTATGATGTTACGTCAACTGCTTTTTCGGCACTACTTAGTCACTATCGCGGTAATCGCCATTCAAAGAGTTTACTCCACTAACACTGAGATATGTAGTTATGCCAAATTCACTATTTTTTCGCTCTAATTCAATTTGACTCTCAAGGAACAATCTAACTCGTTGGTGAGTAAATTCACGAATTCGCCTTGCACGGTTATCACACATTTTTCCCTTTGCTTCTCGAGCATATTGGATAATGATCTAAAGAATTAACAAAATTAATTTGTATTATTTTATTCCGGCGTTGATACTTCGGAGATTTATTTAATTGATGATTTTCGAAATTAAGAAAATTCACAAAATCCGAAAATTATAAATATATTTTGTTACTTAGATTTTTACACAATGTAACAGAGTTTAATTACCTTTAATCACATTTAATTACACTCAGTGTTTAATTTTGTCACATTCAGTCCTGATCAGGATCTGGTCAGGTAATGCTAGCCGGGCACGCCTCGCCAGTGCCACATCGGATCCTGGCCAGGTAATCCTAGGCGGGCATGTCTCGACAGTGCCTAGTCGGGTCCTGATCAGGATATGGTCAGGTAATGCTAGCCGGGCTTGCCTCGCCAGTGCCTGGTCTGGTCCTGATGAGGATTTGGCCAGGTAATCGTAGGCGGCCATGCCTCGCCAGTGCCTGATCGGGTCCTGGCCAGGTAATCCTAGGCGGGCATGCCTGGCTATTGCCTGGTCGGGTCCTGATCAGGATCTGGCCAGGTAATGCTAGACGGGCATGCCTCGCCAGTGTCAGTCCTACCCTGGCATGCCTCGCCAGTGCCTGGTCGGGTCCTGATCAGGATTTGGCCAGATAATCCTAGGCGGGCATGCCGCGCCAGTGCCTAGCCGGGCCCTGATCAGGATCTGGGCAGGTAATCCTAGGCGGGCATGCCTCGACATTACCTGATCGGGTCCTGACCAGGATCTGGCCAGGTAATCCTAGGCGAGCATGCCCGGTCACTTCCTGATCGGGACCCGATACGTTTTCGGGTTTGCCTACCCAAATTTCTAGTCGGGTTCTAAGTTTTGAAACCAAATACAACAAACAAAATTACTCTAACAACCATAGGTGATTCTAAAACTAAGTTGTTCGTATTATAAAATAATTCAACATTTTCATTTGCAATCAGGGATACTATTAATATGTTCATGCCCTTCGGATATTTCTTTGTTGTTTAATATTTGTGCCGGGAGAGATATGTTGACACACTCGCGGTTTTTAAATGAAACAACCAACAAAATTATCGTTGGTGAAACAAAACTGACGGATTGAAATTATTAAAACGTTCAACATTTTTATTTTTGATTTTTCCGTGTTATTTAATTGTTGTTACTGACATATTCACGCAGTCCAGATTTTGACTTAAAATACAGCAAATAAAATAGTAGTAACAATCATTAGCAATGATTCATTACTACATCAAAACACACAGGTTCAAATTGCAATAACATTATTCATTCTACACATTCACTATATTCAAAAGTATTTGCATTATTATTTTTGTCTTTTTGCTTTGTTGTTTAATATATGTTGGGTGGGCAAAATTATTGAGAAATTTGTGGTTTTGAAACAAAATTACAGAATAAATTTACAGAACCAACTTGGGTGGTAATTCAAACACAGACTTGTAATCTTTATTGTTCCTTTGTTGTTTAATATCTGTTGTTGCGAAAAAAATCAACATTTTCCTTGCAACCAACGTACGTTATTTACAACTGTACATCTTGTGGGTTTTAATTTGTCTGCAATATTTGCTGTAGCAAACACAAATATTGGCACTTTCTAAATAAAGTTGGGTCAATGTACAATAAACTATCGGTATCAACTATTACTAATTCAAAATGAAGTTTGCCCAAATTTTAAAGTAGGTTAATACATTCATTGCAATCAAAGAAATTCGCGATATTTTTTGCCTTTTCAATTTTTTTCTGTTGTTTAATATCTGTCGTGGCCAACATTGACACAGTCGAGGTTTTGAAATAAATGCAACAAACAAAATTTTTGTACCGGCTGTTAGACATTCAAAAATATTTCAAATTATACGATTCATGTCATCAAAAATTACACATTTTCGTTGCAATCAAAGTTATTTGTAATTTTATTTCTCTTTATTTCCCTTATGGGCGCTCAGCACACTGATTACTAATTTGTAGTACAATAAACTCTTAGTTCAAATTCCCCAAAAAAAATATTGTCATTTAAATCTCTGATTATATTTATTTGTATAATGGCAACCTGGAAATGGCATTTGAAAAATTCCAAAATATTTATGTAGTTTTGAAAAAATTGACTGGAAAAATTCATGTTTTCTTTCAGTTATATAAATCAGGTTAAACGATTCGAAGAGTTTAAAAACTTAGAACGCGGTATCAAACGGTAATATATACATATATGAGATATTTTGAATATATATTCAAAATAAGATTGTGGGAAACAATGTCATTAATCGACCTGCCTCACGAGATGTTCCCCCCACCTCGTTTTAATCTTTTAATCCGTCTCGGCATTCACCAATTATTTCGTTGAAGATTTTAATGGAACCATGTCTCATTAATAATCCGGCACTTTTATATATTATTGGTACCCATAATTTGTAATGTCGTGATTCATCCCACAATTTTTTTTGAATGATTATTCATAAATATACATTTTTCCTATCAAGACCGGTAGACCTATATCACAATAAAAATAGCATATACTTACAACTTCTTCTTGCATACAATGCAAATTTTTTCGTTTTTTATTATTTGGAATATATCTGTTAAGGATGTTTGAGTCTAATACGACTTAATGCTGAGAGTTGCTTCAAAATGCGAGAATTTTTTAATTAAGAGGTGATAATAACCCATAGGAATTTTCAACTCCATTGGGAACCCCTAACTCGAGATATAAGAAAAATAAAATTCATAGCCCTTTCAAAATTTACATCGGACCTTATGTGGGTCAGCACTTCAAACCATTATATCTTAACGGTTAATACTAAGAATTAAAAGGAAATTATAATATCGATAGTAAAATACTTCCCCTTTCGACTGATTTAATATAGACTGCTAACTTTTGCTATTTTTAAGAAAATTTTTTCATCTATTTCGCAGATAATTTAAAATTAAAATAATACTGAACTGTTATGAAAGAAGAAAAAAATTAGTGAAATTAACATATTTTGATGAAGAATGCATGTTATCCAAAATCGTGGACCTACTGCTTTCAAGAGGATTGATAATCAGGGATCCTTAATAGACATAAAATGTTTTTCCCTCTCGGAAACTAAACTCAAAATTTTCGAATTTTTCTATAATTACTGGAGACTGAATCTATAAGCGCGCAAGGTTTCGAGAATCCACGTAATCTGGAGTTGCCCAAACATCTCCAGCCATATATTCATGCGTAGGGACACTCGTACACTTTTATTAGGTAATACTGCAACTTACATAACGTTAAATTTTGGCGCTCTTCTGGGAACCTCGTATTAGTATCCGAATATCTTTTTTTTTTAAATTTGATCACTCTAATGGATTAGTGATGAGTAGTTGTCGATCCCCTTTTATTTCCTCAGTTTTCGTTGTACATCTAGGAAAATACTTTCCGACTCATTCTCCAGCACATAGTACCAAATTATATAATAGTTAAGTTGACGATTATTTCTTACATTGCAATTATTATATAAGGATAATTTATTAATTGGTCATTGCTTTTATTGATATACAATCTTTGAACTCGTAACGATAATTAGTTAATTTTTATATATTAAGTCACAAAAGTAGCTGTTTCAAGATTTTCATTTTACCAAGCTTTCATCTTCCACTTTTTTTAAGGAATTTTGGCGGAAATAGATATTATACAGATAACCGTCACCTGTTCTTTAACGTAATAAAAATCTATCAAACTCTCCAGAATAAATTTAACCAATCTTTTAAAAACTGCTTAAAGAGAAATATCTTGTTTATTTATCTTTACACAGATTGAATTTAACTGTTTGCCTTCAAATAGAGCACTCATTAGCGTATCAATTGATCTACAGTAATTGTAACGTTTTTTATCTTAGTAAGTTGTAGAAGGTTTTGTATAAAAATTTGCAATAATTTGTAACTAATTTCTAGATTAAATAATACTGTGCTTCAAAATACAGTTCCTTCTATCACCAATCACATTGACTTTACTTGTAACACCAAACTTCTTTAGATTTGAACAAAAGGAACAAACCAAATTTATTATAAATCGTAGAAATCTTCACAGCTATTACGGATCAAAAAGACGGTGTTATAAATGATAAAGCATTCTTCAACAACAGGTACGTTTTAAATCATTATTTTCTTATCCTGCAGTGTATGCATCCTTAAGTTGTACATTTGTTTACTTGGATTTCGAATGGTACTTTCAATGTTTTTCACCTTTGTGGTACTTACCACTATTTTAATATATACAGTACGGTTATACGGTATATCGTCCCTCCTCCGGTCTAATTTATATAATTTATTTAACTTGAAGATGATCTTTTAATCGGAACCGATCGCTTATATACTGACAAGGAATTAAATTATTTTGATGCAAAATGTATAACCCTTCTTTCAATTACCGGATAACTGTTGAATTAGTCGTTTATGGAAATTAATTGTTAACGCAGTGAGACGAAATCTTATTACATTCTATATTCAAATGAGAATTTCGTCTTTAACAACGCAGGATTTTGATATACAATTCTGGATGTTAGATCTTCCTCGAACTTTGGTTAAATTAATGTATGTACCTGCTACTGAAAATTTATCCTCACTCTCTGTGTATTGCCGTCTACCGCCTAATTGCGACCTCGTTAAAACAACCTGGGGGATGGTTGATCTAAGTAATGAGAATTGGCTAGAAGGCTTTAAGTATTGCTCATGTTGTGTTAAATGTTTTCCTTAGGAAAGTACTGTTAATTTTTTCACAGTAAAATATATCTAGTGCTAAGTAACGTTCTCATTGATTAAATATCTTTTATGTTTAATTGGGCGGTGGCGTTTAACATCATCTGGCAAGTGGATTGGATGAGATAATCTAAACTGTCTGGAGGATGCTTAATGGATTGTGTGGTGTAATATGTATTAATATTGGTGAATTAGGGAACCGTAAAGATGTACATTTGGTTGGTCTTTATTTAACCATTTTCATTTTATTCGCAATTTAATCGTAATATAAAAATATGGAATAATTTATTATTAAATAATAGACAAAAATAAAAAATTCTGTATGCTGATACACGATAATTATAATAGTTAAAAATCTGTAAAAATTCAGAGTGATAGTTGCTCTAATAAGAATGACAAATTTTCAAATTTTTCAATCACTTCCTTTGGACGAAATAGAAAACTGATCATTCAATTACAAAAACCCGACAAAACATTCACATCGCCCTTTGGAAACAATGGAATCTAAAGTAAAAACTTGAAACTACAGAGGTGCGCAGTTTTATTTATTTCTGGATCATCATCACTTATTTTGATGGTAGATTGTCGATTGGCCCCCCCTGTTAGTAGGGAAGTTCTATGTGTACGTTAAAAGGTTCACGTTCCGTTGAACTTTTGCCTTCTAAGATATAAAATTCCCGACTAGGGAAGTGCACGTGTTGTTCCGCCGTTTATCGAACCTGTGCAGCACAACTCCATTCAAAGTAGGTCCCTATGGGGACGTCCGAAAAGATTAATCTCTCTTTCTCTCTCTACCTGCCATCAATTTGAAATTATCAACTTCCTTTTAGCGTTCAACAGATTTTATAACCATAATGGAACCGCTTATGAGCAAATATTGAAAATTGGGATGATATATGGGCTGAAGGTTTACCTCTCCCCCTTCTTCATCTCACTCTCTCCCACTCACTCACTCGAGGCGGAGAAAGGTCGTACACGAATACAAAAATGTTCCCCCTAAGATCCAATCAACTTACGTAATATGTTTTGTAAGCGAAGTTTTCCTTGCTTTTCGGATAGAATTTGATTTTCGTGGTTTCGGAAATTCCAATTTAATATATTAGCTCGCGGTATCGCATGAGCGGTGAACACTTTTCCGGCAGTTTTTCCCTCGTAAATTACCTGCTAATAGCCATAACCAATCCATTTTCGGGGCCATTTATCAGGGCGCAGGGGTGACGTGATTTTTCTTCTCGCGAGATTTCTAAATTAATTCTTACGTTGCGTCCGCTCGAGAGCAGATGAAACCGTAAACCAATTCGATCAAGGTTGTTAAATTCAAAATTATAACCAAGCAGAATGGTCATTTTTTGTTTGAATTAGTGCTCAAAAAAATTTCAATCCATTCATTTTGTTACGAAATAGGACCGTATCAATACCACATTCTACTCCAACAGTAATTTCTTTAGAAAATGTTTACGTTTCGTATTTCTTATCCGAGAATTTTCGTTAAAAGATATTGTAATATACGACCATGTAGCTCCTTAATAGTAAGTGGCAGTAAGAAAAATATGGACATTTGAAAAGTTTGAAAAAAGGTCAAGGGTACTTGGAAGTAGAGTTGAACGCTTCCCTTTTGAATTTTTGATTGATGTGTTCATATTGATAATGGAGAGTCAGCTAATTGTTTTTAATTTTTTTCCATCAGTTTCTATCATCCATCATTCCATCATTTTTCTAGTAGTTCGTTAAACATACCGTTTGTTGAATATTTCTGAAAAAGTTGAAATTTAGTGGTCAGGTGTTTAGAAAACTTAATCTTTATTTTTTATCACAATTTTAACCTTTCATTCGAATGCTTGTGATAAGGGAATGCACGCCGCCACTGCTCTAAACTTTTTTCATATGTCTTTAATAGTATGCTTGCAGAAATATGAATGGTCGAGAGCTTTTGGAATGAGTTCGAAGGAGTAAGTAAATTCATACCTTCCATCTAATCCATTCGAGAGCTCATATTTCATAAGAGGAAACTAAGTGTATGGGGAGTACAGATAGAGAATGTTGCCAAAAGTTTCATAGTGGTTCGATAATTAGTTGCCAAGGTAAATTGAATTTTTAATTTGTTTCAAATAGGTAAAATTTTCTTTTTGGTAATATTTTAAGAAGCAATAAGTTTACTGAACCGATTTTACCCACTTACAGCTTTTTATGTGGTACTTATTTCCTTACCATAGTCGGTGGATTTCCATTGTTCATAACTCTATATTCCATTATTTACACCCATTAAAAGGTCAAAGCGATCATAATAAACGTTAGCCCATTCATGGAACCCTAGTCGCACGTTTAGACAATTAAAATGTCAGTATTTTTATATTTCCACGTTTTCGACGATAATAAATGTCCCCATTCATCAAAAATTTAATCGTCTGTGTCGGACAATTAAAAAGTCAATATTTACACTTTTCGGATCTGAAGAAATGGGTTTCACGCCCTTTAGGTCCGTTTTGTGTGGGAATCGATTAAATAAATGAACGCACTACGGTTGAGAAAGGGATATTGGTATTTTTAACAGTCGACTGTGGGAGGAGAATTAAGGTATTAAAGTCGATGTTACGATAATCCGAGATTAATTGAACGCCAAAAATGTCAAGAAGTAGGTAGTAACAGTTAAATGTATATAAATCTGTTATTAAGAAATTTTGAGAGAAAAAGCTTGGCAGTTGGATTTGGTAATTCGGACACTCCCTTAGGGAAGAAAACTTATTTAACCTTTATTACCATCTGTTAACAATAAAACGTCAGATTTCAAGAGATACATAACAAATTTCAATCATTTGAATATGTTGGTAAGACAGTTTTCGGTCTATGAGGACCTGCCCCGTTCCAGACATCTGTTAAAGCCTTCTATATAGCAATTTTTGATTTCTCCCCAAATTTTTTATATCCTCTGAGGTAATTTAGTCTATTCCTGCTAATTATTTGCTATAAAGGCCATAACTGCTTTATAATATTTTTCCCATCGTCATCTTCTTCAATCTAGTGTGCAGCTCTTTAGTTTATTTCCTTTTCCCTACATGTGTTGGCTGTTTATGGGCTAATCCCTGGAGTATTTAGTTTGTTGTAGCTGTTAAGTTATTTTTCTTTTGTAGATCAATCCCCTTTTAAGTAGGAATAAGGTGTATATAACAAATTGGAACTCAATTGGAACAAATGTAAGAAATGTATAGGATGAAAGGAGAAAACCTCATTCCTTCTACCAAATTTGCATTTACCATCTATATTTTCCTCTGGGTGTTAATTATTCACCTTTTGATTGTATCTCAATTAAAACCTTTCATTCAGTCACTCGATTACAGAAGAGTTTATTACAAGTGTTGCAACCATAAAATTCTTCATTTACTGCGCTCCTGAATTTAATTTTAAATTTTTGACCTTCTGCCTTGTAATAATCAAAGCCTCAGTAGCACGTTGCGTTTTGTTGCTAAAAATGATACAGTGAAATCAGTGGCGATAATTCAAACACTCGCCAAAAATCAAAAGTACAATTTTTACGAATTTATCTTGTAAAAATTTACCAGGACCAATAATAAATGGCTTTTATAGTTCCCTACTTGTTGTGAAGTACGATTAAACTGTCGTAAAACGAGAATTTCATACTTGTAATTTATTAGGACAAGAAGTTTTAACATTCCTTACACTAAATTTTCTGCAAACTTAAGGATCTATATCCCTTGAAATTATGTGAAACTTAGAGTTATTTTTTGAATTTATAACACAAATTACGCTTTATTTTCTTATGAACAGGTACGTATAAGTGCTAACCAATCAAAACTTACACCACCCTTAGGATTTTTCAGTAAGAGAGAAAATTTCAAATAGGTATTCATTATGAAATCTAGTTTAACGGGCGTGGAAAACAAATAATAGTGGTATGTCTGAAAGTATTAACGATATCGATAATACGGTATATAGCTAAATACATCGCTATGTAAATATCTCCTCAGTAAATAATACTAAGAAGATTTGAATAGGAGTTGAAAGACTACGTTTGAAGAAACGTATACGAATTGTAATGTTCATGTTGATAATAACATAAGAGCACAACGTGAAAAGCACCATTAAAAATTGTTAGGAATTATTATATTAGATTCCTTTACCATCTGTTCCTTAGATATGAAATTGTTTAATTCATTATATTATTTTATGTTTTCCTATTAGTTTTGATTATATGTAGGTATGTATGCAACGTTATTTGTTTAATGCAATAAACATGTTGTTTTTTGACAAAATCGTATCAATGCTTTGAATTATTTTCAAATTGTTGAAAAGCGCCCCTGTAACTGTTTTTTACAGTCTGCCACCAATGCTCATGTCATAAAAGTATTGAAAACGCTTTCTAATCGCTCCTCAATTATTCTTTGGTGATTTTGTGTTAGTTTTCTCTTATAGGGGAACATTTTCGTGTCAATACTATCCAGAGGAAGTGGACTAATAAATAGAACATACACATGTTATTATTAATAACCAAATTCACCAAGCCTGATCATCTTTTAATCGGACTATAACAAACAAGGGATAATTTCCTTTGTCATTTGTTCAGTGGACCCCTTTAGATTATGGTCCGATCAGAATATTATCGATGTTGTGAATGTTGGCATAGAGTTTCAAATTTAATACAAGTTTGCTAGTGTTGAATGCTGTTTTGTATAGAGTATGTAACCACTTTTGAACGAATCTTATAAAGCACATTTTTTAAAATACATTGTTATCCTTATTGTTTAGTTAATTTAACCTTCTTTAAAGAAAAATTTATTCCAATTCAATGAATCCTGCGATCATCTCATCACCTCTTCCGTTTTACAATCTCTTGAGCTACCACGGTAAACTAATTTCCTTCCGGGTCAAACTTTTTTCATGTGCAATAAGTACACCTAAATCTCCCGAAGCGAAGCATACACGATTCGGTGGGGTATTAAATCCATACCTTGCACGAGTCCCTCGTGCTTGATTTCCCATGTGCCTTAATTTATTTTAGCGTTCGCCTCCATCCTTTGTACGCGTCTTTGTCTTCCCAAATTAGTGCGAGAACCTGTTTGTGACATCTGTTTTAGACGTCGAAATTTGCCAATAACTCCTGGCGTTCCGATCAACGTCGCCCCAGCGTGTGTGTATGTGTAGGTTAGAGGAAGAGGGAAAGGCAACGAGTGAATGTGTGTGTTTATGGGTAAATTGTGCGAAGTTTCAAATAACAGGACGGTTTGTGTATGTACACGCGTGTATATACGCTTCGAATATTTGCGGGGTAAACGTATTTGATATTGCCCTGTTGTTTCGTACGTGCGGTTGATACTTGGATTTGAAAATAACTGATTTTGGGTCTGATTTTGGTACGACGCGCGGTTTTGGCTAGAGAATTATGTTCTAATATGTCGTGTTTAATAATGAAAGCAGGGCGCCGCCATAACGGTCGGGGTTGGGCTCCTGACAGGCAAAAGCTCTAATGCAGTGTTGAAGACAATGAGCTACCCAGTGTAGGCATTATCATGGAAATTAGATTTTTATGCGGAGATCCTTCCCGATGCAAAGTCAAATCTCTATGCAGTGTGGTTGTAATACATTGTTATCGGCATGAAGATTTCAAAATAAAATCTGACGTTTCTATCTCTGTCTAAATTTATTTGTGTACTTGTCGCTAGATTCATTTAGAACAGACTGACCATTGATACATGTTTTAAAAATTTAGGAAAAATATGTGGTGGCGATGATAGTGTAATTCTTCCTCCACTCCGGACCACACGAAATCCAACATTCGGCACTTTTAGAATAATCACCGGGAACTTTCATAAAGGTTTTGTTCGCTAAATAAACTTGAAATGTACAAAATATGTAAAAGGATGGTTAAATATTAAGATAACAACTATTGGAAAGGAAATGGGTAATAAAAGTTATGTGGTTTTTTACTGAGCGTACGAAAGATAACAATAGCAATTTCTAATGAAATGGACCGATGATTTTAGATTTACGAATTTAGGTGTGTTTCGACGGTTAATTAGATAATAGTGAAAATATTAATAATTAATAATGAGTACCCAGTGTTAGATTACAACAAACTGAAAATCTCTCTAAGTTGAAGGTTTTGCTGGAAATAAATTGTTCCTCTTAACATCTGACGCTAAAAATATTTCCTAACGGATAGTTGTAGTTCTTACAGAAACTTTGACTTCTTAATGGACTTGATTAGATTTTGTGGTCATTAAACGAGATAGTGTAGAATAAGTACAAAATTTTGTTTGACAAAATATTATAAAGTGTTTATTAAGATCGAAAAATCTTGTTTTTTAATATCCTGAAAATTAACACTATGCAAATACTAAACAGTAGTTGATGCATTCTTTCGAATTTATATATTTTTAGGAACAAATTATTGAAATTTTACTTAGCATAACTGCATTTCTTATAATTTTTTACAACATTCCCTTGAAAAACAAAAATACTATTAAATTTCAATTGAAGAATAGCCGAGTAATGGTAAATAAGCAATTAAATTACTTTCTATCCAAAGACCGTACATCGTCGTTAAATGTATATGTTACCGGCAAAGCCCGATATGCAGTCAGACCTAGGTTTGTCTAGGGAAAGTCCGCATTGCCGGGCCACTTTAGACAAAGTCCGAAATTGTTCGATATTTCGGACATTGCATACGCTGCGGTACGACAATCTTAGGTTTGCCAAATGTGTCGCAGGCAAAGTTCGAAACAAGCTAATATCCCGATTGCAGACGGTCAACGTGTTAGATTAGTTGGGTTATTTGGGATATAATACGCTCCTCCCTCGTTTCTGGGGGCCATGAGTGACGCGGGCGAAATGAAGGCGAAATTTTTAGAGAAATTAGTGATTGAGGGCCGAAGGCCCCCAGGGGTTTTGGGGGCCGGAGGCCCCTAGAAACGAGTGAGGAGCGTATTATATCCCAAATAACCCAACTGATCCAACTGACCCTGAACCCCTGGGGGCCGTTTATTAGCTTGTTTCGAAGTTTGCCTGCGGCACATTTGGCAAACCTAAGATTGTCGTACCGCAGCGTATGCAATGTCCGAAATATCGAACAATTTCGGACTTTGCCTAAAGTGGCCCGGCAATGCGGATTTTACCTAGACATACCTAGGTCTGACTGCATAACGGGCTTTGCGGGTAACATATATAAGTTGATTTGTCGCATTGATTCATGTCTATTAAGCTGCACTGCCATTTCCCATCCCCACCACCAGAATAGCGGAAATATTTGTAGCTAATTTGTATCGTCAAAAGTGATTTGTAGCTCTGATCGTTTCCGAGAAAAAATGGCTACTGCAACTTACGTGTTAAGCTGCAGTAGTCACCTTATTGTGGAACTGTTCGAGATATCGAATTCTTTAAGGTGGCATAATTTGTAGCACATTAAAGTTTTGAATAACTTTTCTCGCAATAATGCGGTTTTTATGTTATCTTTCACTGGTCTAACATTCCATCTATATGTACGAAAACAATGAATGCGCAAAGAACATTTGCTGCTCTGAAATACTTTTCTATTATGATACTTAATCCATTATAACTACGTGTCATGTTATTTAATAATACTGTACAACGTGATAGAAATACATTAGCGAAAATTAGAGATAACTATAGAACACGTATATACTACAGATAAACAATAAATGCATGTATATCGACATATATAAAATTTTTCATGTGTTTGCTAGAGTCAGATGAATAATATGTACATAATTTGAATAAAAAAGAAGTTTATTTAGAAAGAGATGACTAGAAAAACACAAGACAAGGTCTTCTAGGTGCAGGATACGTGATTTTGGGGTGTGCGTAATAGGGAGAATGTGATTTCTCTATAAGGTCTGCCTTTAGGTACCTTCCCTAACCCCGTCTCCTCCCTTCAACTACCACATTTAATATAGGACTAGTGTTGGGGGAAGTGATAAAACATTATGCAACTCATATGTAGCCTACAAAATGGATAAAAATTACGCCTCTTTAAGGAATTAGATATCTCTAACGGTTAAAAATATACGCAGGGTGGTTTCACCAGAATAATACTTAAACTACAGTAGAAATTGTTGCTCGGCAGAGATACAAAATCAAATTTGACGAAACAAATTACTTATTTGTTAACTATAAATTAACCTATTTCAACTATATCATGAAAGTGTACTTGAGGATTTTAGGGTGTTTTATGGACTTGGGAGTAGATATGACGAGAAAGGGGTGGTTTTTGAAATGTTCGACGTAGCTTATTTGCGGGCTACAAAATAGATACAAATTATGTCGCTTCATAGAATTCATGAACTTTAACATTGCAGGTTAATACTAGAGCTGCAGTAGCTACTGTTCCTCGCTAACGCGCAGAGTACAAAATCATATTTAACGGTACAAGTAACTACAAATTTTGCCACTATTTTGATGGTGGGGATGTGAAATTGCTACTGCAGCTCAATAGACATCATTGATTTCGCGACTGTGGTTTATGACGATCTATATCTATATCTGTATCGATTTATATCGATCATATATCGACTGTGGTATGGAGATCAGCGGCGGAGTTTTCGCCATCCTTTGTTCAGGAATGTTTTCCAATAGGATTTATACCTACTGAAATTTTATCGTTATAAAAAAATTGAAAAAAAAAATGAGGGAGGGAGAGAGAGAGAGGGAGAGGGAGGGAGAGGGTGAAGGAGAAAGAGGGAGAGGGAGAGGAAGAGAGGGCGAGGGAGAGGGTGGGAGAGAAACAGAGAGGGAGGGGGAAAGAGATATACAGTTATTTATTTTTCCATGTACAATATGTTGTAAAATAAGCTGAATTTAGAAATAATATACAAAAAGAAATATTCGCTTCTGTAAATTAAATAAAAATATTAATGCCAAGTAACAAAAATATACGTTGCACATTATTGTATATGCAACACACACCCCTGACGAACCGTTTGACTCCAGAGAATCCTATCCTGAATCTTTTTCACGAGACACTAAAATTTCATATTTTACACCTAAAGGACGGTAACTCAACTTACTCAAAATCTTGGAAATAACCAGATGTTCTTGTGCTCGACTCATTTTCCAAGATAAGCAATTGATTTTCGATGGCGTGGCGATTTTTTCCTCTTAACTTTTTCTTTTGCACACAGTGGATGTACTGAGGGTGGACCTTACAACATGCCTGCTTAGAAAAATGGAAAAAATCATTGACCGTATTTTACATATTTTTTAAGGTTGAAGCGACTTGGAACTTTCATAGTTTGTTGAATTTTTAATCACATCATATAAGAGATAGAAACTTCCACAATAAGTTATTTTACTTGATTGCTCTTGACTTTAACGAGTATATACCATTATCGTACTCTGTGATGAAAATCTGTTTAAATTGAAATTATCACATAGTTTCGATTGTCACGTGAATTTATGTTGAAATCGTAAAAATGAACGACACGGGCCATTGATACATAAAACATTTTTGAATATTTTCCATTCGTATTTATATTTAACAAAGGCGTATGTTGTAGACACACAAAAGCCATCGAGATGTCTTAGGAAGTCTGTAGAATGGGCGTAAAAAGCATTTACGTCACATTTTTGGATATTCGTGGGATTTATAAAAGGCACAGTCGTTTAATGGAAATTTCTCTTAATCGATTTGATTCATCATAAAGTGGTAAACATCCTTTTTAAGCGAAAACCACTATCCTAATCGACCTAATCAGTCCTTCAGGATAAATTACGATAAGCAATAATCGATGCTCCAGTAGTTAGCTTTTGAACTAACGAAGTGAGCAACTTGGGTGATGCGAGGGTTCTGAAACACTCGATATTAGTCGTCCGTACAATTTTGTCATGGAACTTACTTCAATGTTCGAAATACAAAAATTATAATTTGTAATATGTCACCTTCAACATTCCACCTTTTTGATAAAGCGTAACTAAATGATATCGATACGACCTCTACTAATCTTTACGGCGATCACAATGCTAATTGCACGTTTAATATACCACAAGTAATCGCTGCCTACTTACGTAATGTTAGAGTGTAGATGTGCTGTATTTTCATTTAAAACTAGTAATGAAATATTCATAGCGACGCTTTATGTGAATAATTCATTTTTCATACTTAGCCTACGTATAGTGACGTTGTCGTTATCTCTCAGCTCATTTATAAAGTTGAGGAATATATAAAAAAATACAGTTAAATGTAAGTAGTTAATTTTCATACAATTCATTTTGTCGAGTAAACCTACTTAGGTTTATTTATTCCCTCTAATGCTTAACATACAGTATGCAGCTTGTCTTGGCGGTTAATTATTTTTATTCAAAATGTAATTTTAAGTGAAATGCATATTTTATCATAAACACCATATTTATTTACCTTCCCAACGCGCACGTTTAGGCATGCATTAATTCACTTTTGGTCGCTTTGAATCCATACGAAGCCGTCTTTTCTTTGATTTTTATGATCAACAATAAAACAAACGAATCTCCGAATAAATTGGAACACTGCCAAGGTGGTTGGATAGTCGATAACATCTGTTGTTTTAAAACTAAACATTTGTTATTTACCTTTCAGGTCAGCTGGACGGGAAGGCAGGAACACGATGCGTGGTAAGATAATCCTTTGATGTCACTACTAATTTTTTGTCAAATGACGAAAATTTAATAATACATGAGGGTGGACGGCAGTCACGCTAACCTACCAGATTAGTTCTTTTACACACATGCGTTTTGGTTCAGTATACACGGACTTTTTGTGGCTTTAACAGAAAATAAATCATAACGCCAACTGGGTTGTTAAAAAGTAAAATCGATGGATAAGCTCGCGTTGCACTGAAAGTGCATTGAAAACAAAAACCAACAAATCGTAATTTACATCTTGATTTTGATGACCTATCATTGTTAAACATCCAAAGTGAATAGAGATTTCAAGGGATGTTTTTGACATATGTTTGATATATTGGGCCAAAGAAGAGGTACTATGATTTTAATAACTTCAAAACGAAACATTTCTGCAACATTACTTCTTGAAAAAGAGCTATTTTCATTTTGCTGACAGAAGTTAAATAACAAAGAACGTTACTAACAAACGGCGAAAACCGAAAACCATTGTGTATTCCTTGTTATTCGCATTTACGAGTACAATACCTTCACACAAAGAAAAGGCAAATGCGGAGCGAAATACTTCATAGATCCCCATTAAATAATCTAACGGGGAATAGGGGATAATCAGGCTTGTTGGATTGAAATCCGTTTCGGTTTTCCGACTATTTGTAAAGGATTATATGACATGAGTTCCTTTACATGAAAATTTGTATATGAGCAGCTAAGGGGCTAAGTTACGTGACGATATCATCTTACATTTCTTAGCCCCATTCATAATCGTTACACACTTTCTATTTCAACCTCACTTAAAATTATGTGACAATTACTACGAACCCTTCTCGAAAAAAATACGAGTCAATAAACATAAAGTAAATAAAGTTTAATAATATACTTTCGGTTAAATGAAATATTATGGTTAAATGAATATTTATGTAACTTCAAGTTTAAGTTAATCTAAGTTACTTGAATTAAATTTACTTTAATTTAAATAATTTACCCCAAAAACACCTCATTTACTTAACTAAATCTAAATTTGTCATAATTTATTTGTTTGAGTTAATTTTCTATTTAAAATTCCAAAAAGTGTGTTGTAACCAATTACTGAGCTACAGAAAATAGGCTGTGATCAAAAATTGATTTTTTAACAGTGAACATTCAAAAAGTTTCTGAGTTGTATTCAAATTCATTTAATTTGATTTAATAACTTGCTTCAACGTCATTCAACCTTTCAACTAAATCAACATTATACTATACCCTGTCAAAGAATGAGGCGAAGTAATAAACCGATTATTTCGCCGCTAACCAGAGGCGTTCTTAAAGAAATCAACGAATATTAATAAATGCATTAAAATTGTCTATGTAATGTTGAGTTTCCTTAAAACCGGTATAATTGATTTATTAAAAGGTAGGTATTACGACCGCGATTGTTATCATCTCAGGAACGCTTCCCTTTTTACCTGAATTGTTGTTAACTCGTCATTAATATAACATATTACAATATTGGAAATCGGTATTTTTTATAATATTTTACGGTAATGTTTTTTTTTCATACTGTTTGTCTAATAAATCCTCGGGATATGGAAGAAACGAAGAGATATGAACATTTCCTACCGATGTACAAAAGTGGGTGCTGTCTAATCGAGGTGCAGATAAATACTAAAGTTCGGATTATGTGATTAACTATTCCAAGAAGGGACAAGACGGCTATTATTTTCTCAGTAATTCTAGGTAAGTTAAAGGAACTGATTGCGCTTAATGCTTGCGTTAACATATCAGGTGGTTATGTGTATAAGATCGGCCCATTTATTCCATTTAAAATCATTAGTCAGTCAGCATTGCTTATAGACGTGTACGTGTGTGTGATTAGACAGACTTTGACAGTGACTTTCCTGTGTGTCCATAGTGGTATTTTTAAAGTACGGAGATACGTATTGGAGTATGGAGAATTTACCAAGACCATCGAAACGCCCAAAATTAGCGCCGTTCTCAGTTAATGAGAAAGTTCTAATTTTGAATTGTTTCGATTCCATCAAGAAACAAAATTTAGATGCGAGTGTGGATAAAACCGTGAAATTAACCGCTGCGATGCTGAGAGTTGGTAAGACATCAGTGTACAGGTTATTAAAAGAAAGAAAGAGTGGTCCTGTTCAACCGGAGAAAAAGTCTCCAGGACGTCCGAAAATTTCCTTAGACGAATTTCTAAAAAGGGTACTACGTCGAAAAGTTCACGCTTTCTTTTTCCGCAACGAACTTCCAACACTAGATAAAATTCTATTGTCTGTCCAAGAAGACGAGGACTTTCCAAAAATGAGCCGATGTACATTATGGACGATTTTAAAGGATTTGGGATTTCGATGGAAGAAGCATAATAGAAAATCTGTATTGATGGAAAGAGATGACATCATTGTGTGGAGAAGAAGTTACCTGCGCGATATTCGAAGGAGTAGGCTAGAAATGAAAAAAATTTTCTATCTGGACGAAACTTGGATTAACGCAGGACATTCCGTGCCAAAATTTTGGCAAGATACCAGTGTAACTAATCGAAGGCAAGCTTTTCTAGAAGGTTGGTCCACCGGTTTAAAGCCTTCGTTGGGTAAAAGGCGACGGCTTATTATTACCCACATTGGAAGCGAGGATGGTTTCGTTGAAGGGGGAGAACTAATTTTTGAATCAACTAAGACAGGAGACTACCATGAAGAAATGACTGCGGACATGTTTGAAGAATGGTTTGGTCAAATGATCGATCTAATTCCGAATGGTAGAAATGGTAGAATGATAGAAGAGAAATTACCAAATAGCTCTTGGCGAAAACAACGTATCGCAGAATGGTTATCCTCGAAAAAGATCGAATGTGCCGAAAACCTATTAAAAGTAGAACTCTTGCGTTTAGCCAATTCACGTAAAGGTGATTTTAAAAGGCACGTCGTCGATGGATTAGCCAAGGCGAAAGGAATAACAGTGGTTCGGCTTCCTCCGTACCACTGCGACCTGAATCCCATTGAGCTAATATGGGCACAAATAAAAGGGGACGTGGCGAGGACAAATACAACGTTCAAATTAGCAGATGTCAAAAATTTGCTTAAAGAAGCAATATGTAAAGTTTCCAAGGAAAATTGGCAAAAATGCATAAATCACGTTCTGAAAATAGAAGACCAAATGTTACAGTTGGATAACATTTCGGAGTCGTTGATAGAATCAAGTATTATCAACCCAAATGATGATTCTTCATTCAGGAATTCAGATTCCGATGTTTGGGAAGAATTCGACGATGGCAACGACGACTGAGGTTACCAAGGAGAAGGTGACGGCTGGGAAAAACTTTTCATAAACTGGCCCTTCTCAGGGCCGCAAAATTTCATAAATTAATGCACGACCATACATGTACTGAAGTGTTGTCTTTCTTTCCCTCTCTATCTCGTTCAAGCGCGCGCCCACACACAAACACACACACACACACACACGCACGCACGCACACACACGCGCACGCACACGTAATTTTTTCAGTTATCGATTATTGCACATTTCGTCATTTTTCCCGACCGTACGCCAGTGAGTGGTTCTTCGCATGTGCCGAGGCGTACAAAATAGCCAATGGTCAGGGAGAAACACTCGTAATATAAAGAGATTACGGAAGGTAACGTGCAAAACATTAGAGAACTCGACATATTTAGTGGGTGCCACCTTGTATCGGTTTTGCATTTATAATGAGTTTTTATTACTTCGCCTCATTTTTAGACAGACTATAGATTTAATTGAATGATTTACTCGAATGCCCAAAAGTCATAGCTAAAAACGTATACTCCATTAATTTATATGCCATGGCACATACTTAAAGTGTATACTAGTGTATAGAAGTTTCAAATTTAGCAAAATTCTTAAAATAATCATATGTGATCTACTTACACAGCTCCCAATGGCAACGGTTTTGTGCGAACTTTTATTGTTAGTTATACACGATCGATTGGCAAGGATATTACCATTCCACTCCTGTATGGCCCTTTTCTGCAAATTTTTGTTCAATCCGGGTATAATTTTTTATTACGTAATGTAACAAGGCATTAGATAGGATGCAGGTTATATACTGATTCTGAGCAGCAATAAGGAGAGCAGCTCTCGGAGAATTTATCTTGAAGGGGTGAATTTGGAAAATCGCAAGTTGCCTATATCATCAGCAATAAATTATCAATAAAATATGACGTTTGGTAGATATTTGCATCGTCATTGTTTCCGGAGATACAGGTGTGGATGACCTGACTTAAGTATTAAGCCAGATTATCCCCTTTATTTCGGCAAGGGTGAAGCAATAAAATCGTTTTTGGCATAATAAATTAGTAATAAATTAGCAATAAAATATAGTGCTATAAAGAATGCGAAATTATGAAATGGATGATCTAGCTTAATAGACGTATTTGACTTCAAGTGTTTCAACTACTTCAGATTTGTGTGGTTTGCTCTTGTTTACAGCCCATCTGATTCCATTTGTCGTCGATATTTCTGCAGCTAACTTCCATACCTAAGCTGTCCACTTAACCTGTTGCCTTGTGGGTTTCTATCTACGGTTGGGTGTTCTAGAATCTCTGACGCAGGAAATTGTGATCTTCTGAACTGGTTTAGACTTTCTTCAAATGTTTCAGTGTAGGCTTGGTCGTGTTTTTTTTTCTAGACATTGTGGGAGATTCCGTTATGCTCCTACAGATTGCACCATTGCTGTTGTTTTTTCTCTGATCCAGACTATGATTATAACATAATAGTTCTGAGGCGAAATCTTCTCATCACTTTGCTACTATGAATTTAATCCCCAGTTTTTTAAGACGCTATTACTCGTCATAATGCATTATTGAAACGTGTGGGGGGGGGGGGGTTGTCATACCCTGTACGAGTGTTATTAAATTTCTCTTAGGATAGTATCTTCCTTCTTAAACAGATTTTCTCATGAATTTTCTCTTTCTATTAACTTTCAAGTTATTAATTTTATGTTTATATAATACCCCTTCACCTGAATTCTGAAATTAATGAAGCGATAACGTAAGTTATGAAAAGCAGTTTTGAAACCACTTCCGTTCCGACGATATCAAATTCCGTCATTATACACCCCCGTATTTCGAATATAGAGTAATTTCGAGGTCCACAAGGCGAAATTACCATGCTGGAAAACGTGTCCCGTCCGAAGGTAATATTTTCAGAGTTAATCGTGGCAATAAAGAATTTTTACCTGAAATGCGCGAGGTCAGATCTGGAAACCTTATCTAGGCGACGTAATTCCGCGGGCGTACGACGACCAGGGAAAAATGAAAATACGCCCTAATAAGTTCAAAAAGCAGCTGAAAGGATTACGGTGTAACGATCCCCGAAGTGCTCGGAGGCACTGCCATTTTTAAATGGATTATAAGGAAATATGTGCGAGCCGAATGAAAATCCATAAAAATATAGTGATAATAAACCGGATTTGCTTAAGTCGGCACTAAGCTTCGATTCAGTCAATTTCATGCTAAGGCGACTATATAGTATAGTTTCTTTGTGCATGGCGCGAGTTTTTTCTTGGGATAATCGCTAATAAAAATTGGAGGATGTGAATTTATGCGATAATGCGCCGCACGTAGAGGCGTTTGGTTTATGCAGGAATATTTTAAATCCACACATAACTCCACCGTGAAATATCGAGAAGCGTAATTCAACTGTAATATATAATCGTAATAAATATTGAAAATTCTAACTTAAAGTACCAATAAAAGTATTTTGTGTGTATAATTTAATAGTTATAATTAAGGAATGTTGAAAGATATCATAACCACAAATTCGATTAGTAATTAATATGATCGTGTACTGTTCGAACAGAATGTGATTTTAATTTTTTTTTTTAATATTGACACTGTTCGTTGGTATTTCTTGAACCTTTACAATTTTATCAGTCAGACAATCTATAAATCACAAATCATTCTCGCTGGATTGAATTAATGGATGCTTTATACTGTACTATGATTTTGCCTTCACAATTTAGGGTTATTTACTGGGACGGTTGAAATCACTTTGCAATTACTTTTCACACTTCGAATTGAGATCGTCTTTAGTAACTTATAAACCTTTATACAAAACCATCCACAACAACAGTTTATAGATTAACTCGTTGTTCAACTTTAATTCGGAATGCTCATAAAAATGATTTTATCGTCACATTCTTGCATTTCAATACATTAATACATTTCATTCATTTCATTTAATTTCATACATTTCAATTAATTAATCTTCTATTAATTGACATACAATTTACTCAATTTAGAATACAGGTGGGGTACGGCGGATGGCTGTATAAGCCGAAAGCAGCTTTACGAAATCCGTTTAAAAAGTTTTTACATTACATCAAGAACGTCCCATTTCAGCCTTTGACAACCAACGTGTTCACACTCTTCACATCCAGAACACTTAGGGGCTACGATTCATGAAAACTTTTAAGTATTCTAGTTAAGGCTTTAAATGAAATCTAGTAATAAAATAATTACAGTAATATTCAATTAATTCTGTGATAATAGTATGACGTTGTGTAAAACGGTCTCTCACTGTAAAAGGCAGGATATGTATCCAGTCCAATATTCCTAACTTTATTCCTTTCTTATTTATTTTATTATTTCGCTGGAAACTGTAAATCTTGCTGTTGTTTCTGACTGTAACTACCCTATTGTATCTACTATGTTCGGGTGGAAACGAGACTCAGTTACAGCATATCTATAGGGAAATTTAAGTTTAACGAATAAGTTATTAATAGCTCAGAAGAAGGTTGTTAAAACCTTACTCGGAAATTCCACAAAGAAACTAATGACATGAATGTTTTACCAAATATAACACTTTCGTCATGTTATTTCTTAAAACATTTCAGAATACCACAATCCTTCAAAAGAATCACATTATCTAATATACAATATAAGCGGAAATATGTGTTTATGTGCATGTGCAAAAAATTTAGAGTTTTAAAATAGTTATGACGGTGAAATACGGGACACATAATAACTAGAAATGCACACTTCTATAGAGTTTCAAAAAATCGCATCCATAGAGTTTTGGAAAACCCTGGTATTCCTCCTGGGAACCAAAATAGAAATAGGGTATCTGGCAGATAAGGAACCAATTATGGCAAAATTTTTATGTCAGATATGTTGACATTTCTACTTTTATATTGAGTAAGAGGACCGTCAGAAGTTTTCGTATTGTAACTTAAAAATAGCGATTTTAGGACTATCCTCTTATTCTTTCGCATTTCATCGAATTAACACATTACGTTTTATAGAATGAAAATCGAATTGTGTGATTCGTAGGAGACGAATAGCGTATTCCAAAACTCTAAAATTCTCTTAACGAAGGGGTAGAATAGGGGCAAAATTATTTATGTGCCCGAATAACTGGAAACTTTAAAGCTTATCTCTGGAGGTCTCCAAGGTTGATCAGAATATAATTATAAATACAAATTTCCCTTTCAAATAGAGTGAAACTAGAAAGGTATGATTGTCGATACAATTCTTAAGTGATTGTCGAGTAGTTAGAACCTTTAATTTTGACATGAGGAAAATGTAAACTCTACGAGTCTCACTTTCCTAGGGAGTGGAACATATGATGAATTTTACGCAATAGATACGTTAAGTTGCTAAAAACTGGAAAATTAGTATGGTTACTAGAGGTAAAGAATATCGGCTTGTTCTTTTACAGAATATATGATCATATTCAGATCAACCAGAATTTTCACCAAACTGTATAGATTCAAAATTTTTTGATAAATTACCTAAAGAAATTAAATCCTATAGGATATGCAGAACTTTCAAATTCCATCTGAAATTGTTCCTAGACCAACTAGAACTGAACTGAAATTTATTTCATGTTATTTCATAATTCTCAAAAATCACAATTTAAACAAAAATTCCATTACTAGCTTTATAAGAGTAAATTAACCATACTTAATTACAAGAAATGTGTAAGAAGTCACTTTCATAACGAAAGAGCACATTAAAACACAAAGGAACAAGTAAACCTTTCTTTTTGTAGCAAAAGGCAAAATAATCGGAAATTCATTTGAATAGTATATTAAGCCACAGTTACCTGTTTAGCAAAGGTTTTGCACACACTCGTATGAAGATTCATTAGTCATATTTTTAATAAATCCTTATAAACTTTACAAAAAGGAAAATAATAAGATAATATAGTAGTTGAGTGAAGTGTGTTGATGTCAAATTCTTCTTTCACTGTTTTTTTATATCTAGATTTTTTGCTCCAAAATTTTTTGAATGCATGGGTAGTGATCGAAATCAATTTTACGGAATTTCATTGAAATTAGGTACTCTATACGCTCTAATGTATTTTGCTGTCACAGGAATTCTCGTAATAACAACTTTTGTCAATATTAAAAGTCAAAACTTTCTATTTGGTTAAAAACACTTCAACAAATATTTTGATAGTTTCAATAAAAGTAAAATTTTTCCCTTTATCAATTTCCAATAAACAGCTTTGAATTATTTTTTGAAGTGGATTAGTTAAAATTCTCAAAAGATGATTGGTATTGTATAAAATATCGCAAACTTCGCATTACTTAAAAAAACTCAACAGTAAAAGTTATTGAATTTTTTATTTTTCCGTTTTATTTTCAAAAATTTCAGTCTTTCTGAAGTTTGGGAACAAGCTGTAAAATCAAATGTAATTTTGCATATCTAGCTCATTATTACTACTTCCAATTATTTCACACATAATGTTGATAATACATTTCGATGACATTTCGGCTACGATACGTTTCTTGAAAGTTCACTTGCAGTAATAATTTAAAAATGGTTAGGAATTATTTTGTAATAAATTATACAGATGTATATAAATTACAAGGATTTCTTACTCCACATCTCCCTTGATGGACACTTCGATTCCAGAGAGAACGTTGAGAATAAAGCCAGAAAGGTTTCAAGATTAGCAAAACAACAACAAAAAGGCTTGTACTTACGAAATTGCCTCTTATCTTTGTATTAACTGAAAATTTCCGGTTGACGGTTCACAGGTAATAAAGGATATTTGCAAATCGTTTAGGAAACTAACTGAACTCGTTATTGGGTAGTGACCTAGTTACCTTCCTCGTCCTAAGTGTGCCTTAAAAGTTATAAAGTACTAGAAGTTTCCTGAATGGAAAGTTTGCGCGATACGTTCGTTGCACGTTGAATTTCATATTTTTGATTAGAAAAAAAAGGTCACGTCTGGTACGTCACTGAAATTTTCGGCATTAAAATGGTCCAATTCTATAATTTCACTCACACAAATTCGATAATATCATATCAAGCCCCTTTGTGTTTTAAAGTACCAATAACATAGTCGTAATCCACCCTTAAAATATTAGAATTACTAATCGTATATCCATTTAGTCTCCTAATTAAAAAATAATTAACTTTTCGAAGTTTGTTCCTCATTCATAAAGTTTAAAAAGATCTTGAAAGCATTACGTCTCTTACTTGCCATGATGATGTGATGTGGTGTGTGATTTGCCCATTAAGCCATTCATTTTTAATGAGAATCGTACGTATTGAGAACAAATTAGACGTCTGTGCACGTTATGGATTGGGGTTCATTAATAGTTGTTTATGTTGGTGAATATGTGTTGATCGGTGGGAGAATTTTATAAAAGCTATGATTCAATTTAATTTAAAAATGTATGGTGAAATATTCCACAAGTAGTAAATGACAATATTTCAATCTTTAAAATAATCTAGAAGTGGGTACTTAAATTTCGTCCCATGCTAGCGAATTGGATACCAACTACCAAATCCTAGCTTTCAATGTACGCTGGGCCTTTAAACCTTACGTACGAATTCCGTCCATGTGGGTGCGAAGTGTACTAATTAAGAGTTGCACAGGTGTAGGTGACGCCAAGAAAATTCTGATGGTAGAAAGATGGTTATTTATAGCTTGACGAAAGTATAAAATGGTGCTACTATTTACTGACTAATTGAGGAAAAATAGAATTCCACAATCCATGAACCATTCCCACTAAAAGTCAAAACAAAAATTACAAGAGAATAAGTAGAAAAGTGAAAAATTTAGCATACATGAGTCTCGGGGATAGACAGGTGTCATTTCGACAGCTACTTTGTCATGAGCATATAATATAATTATACATTTTAAGTTATTGATGTATACAAGAATTCATAATCGCACTACTATTGACACAGCCTGAACTCTAATATTTATATATCCCGTAATTACGAATTATTTCATTCATAATCAGTTATACCAAGTGTCAATGCATACCAATTTCCTTCCTTGTAGGATTACAAGCCTTCAAATTAAGACACCAAATTTGAAATAAAATATAATATCAATGCAATCCTTTAAGTTAGGTATTTAAAATTTGTTATAGATTTTAGGTGCACTGTATGCCATATTTTGTCAGTAAGAGAAAACTCATTAAAATATCGTAAGGGATTGATTCCTGGTGACCTACCGTTAAAACAGAACATTTTAGACGTCTACTTATTTAGATAATTTACATTTTTACTGTATCAGAAAAACCATTATAAATGTTGGTTACTCTAATTAAATTTTAAGGAAATTTGTATTTATCAACGGAAAAATGTTTATTACTTAGGAATCATAAAACGGAACAAGCTTTCCGTGGATACATTATTAGGGGAACTATAAAAAAAATGAACAACACTGTTTGCACCATTAGCAAACTTTTAATAATGGTACTGTTAAATTATGGTATGTGCATTTAACACAGTGGTGGTTGTGTTAGCTGAAGTATCAATTTAGGTTGTATTGACAATGTTGGCCAATTCTCATTTCGTGAAGGATAAAAACGCAAGTTTTCTACCAGTGTTACCGTTAAACTCAACCAGCTAGAATTTATCGTCCTAACTAATTCTAGCGCTAACAAACCATTTATTGTCACGAATTCGATCGCTGCTGTTACGAATTATAAGTTAATCAACTATTAGTTGGGGATGGTTACCAATGCCCTTCTTCTGTGTGTAAGAAATAAGTTAGTTGCGGGAACGACGGTTTATTTATTCATCAAATATGACGTAAAGAACGTCAAAGAAGACGTAAAAGAAGAAAGAAGTAAAGAATGACGTAAAAGAACTTCTCGATAGACTAGATTACAGAATTTTTCTATCGTCATTCGATAAGTGAAATGACGTACTTCAGAACGGATCAATTTTCTCACCCGCCGTGAAAAACTAGACAATATCCCGGCACCTTTCGCGTAGCCGCTTTAACACTCGCGAAATTTCATAAAACAACAAACGCGACCACCGCCTATACGCCAATATTCTCGAAACGCTCAAACTTTCATCCCAGAGATTGAGGGCGAACTTGTTTATTAACTTTTCCTCCGGCGAACTTTTCAGATCTGCTCGAAAAGAAGGGAGACCGTTTCAGTGATGCAGCAACTTTTCGGTTCCGGGCTGGCCCGCGCGCCATGCAATAAATTACCGCCGCCGCCGAACCCCGTTAATAGAAAGCGAGAAGAGGTTACCCTCTCCCGGAATGGACACGTCAGATCGCTATTTTAACGCGGCGGGAAAAAGTTTCTCGGCGACGAGGAAAGGGCGACTCGGGGAGCGGTGCCATTGTCGCGCAGATCGCCCCCGACGATTATTCCGCCCGTTTGCAAGGGGATTGCGTCGAGGGGCGAAAGGGCCGAGGTGGAGAAAGAAAAGGTCGCGAAAGGAAATGACGGGGTTGTAATTTGCAATGTAATCGGACCAGGGCGATATTGTTTGGTGATTTCAGGTCGTTTTATTGGTATCGCACTAATTAATGGAATTTTTAATGGTGTTTGTGTAGTACAGTCATGAAGAGATTATATGTCAACACTATACACTGAATCATTGTACTCATATTCTGCAGGTTACATAACCTTCATTTGAACTCCACTGGAAGCAATTTACTCAGAACAGTTCAGATCTATAATCAACGTAAGGAATATGTTTCCTTACAGCTTAGTACCTTTTACCAAATGGGTAAGCACGAATTGGGTAATATGTATCTATTTGAAGAGGTCCCTTGTAACCCTTATTGCGGCCTGTTGCCGCAATGGGGATGTATCGCCTATTTTAATCACAGCGACTCGTGTTAGATTCTCAGAAGTTTAATGCGGATAATTAGTGGCACGTATCTTTCTCAACTTGTTAAGGAGCCTGTGTAGGTGTCATTTTATGGAAATAGGTTTACGGCATTTAATCTTTTACGGATTGGACTGATAATTTGGTAGTGTACTTAGATCAATGTATGAAATCGTACCAAAATACCTATTTTTTTTGGTCTGAACAGAAGTGCACTTTTGAGTGTTAAAATTGAAAATGTGACCTCTTAGCCCAGTTTATAGTGTTTTTTTAGCAGATAAAATGTAACAGCAGACGGACCAAAAAACTTTGTTTGAAATGGATCAAAGATAATAAAAACCCAAAATTTAGACAAATCTGATATTTTGCGTTTTGTTTTTTTATACAATAAAAATTTTGAAAACAGGTCGTTTTTCACCATAGCATGAGAATTATTGGCGAAAATGCAATACGTTTTATGAACGATTTGTAGAGAATTAAAAGACCTTCGACATGAGTGTTTCTGAAAAGTGATCGAAGCATTTTTTACCGAGAAAACTAGGAAAAACCGGTAAAATGGATCCTCCTTCAAAAATTCACAGCTTTAACCAGTTTAAAGCTGAATTGCTAAGTATCCGTAAAATCTTAGATAATTATGTCTAATTTGAGCGTGCAAATCTTGGGTGCTGTCGTATGAACAGTTTTTGTACAATTACGTTTATTAACAATATACACCGAAAAGTTGCAAAATTTGGCGTATTAACTTAGATGGGCCGAATTTAATTTTTCAGCGGTTTTTAAAAAAAAGGACATCAAACCTACAACTTGGCTATTTTCGATTTTCATCTACGTTTGGAGAAAGTGCGAAAAATGGCCTCGAACTTGCCTTGTCTAATTCCTATGTTTGTACGGTTGATTGATGAAGGTCTTTATTCACTTTCAATCAACTTTTTTCCTTCATATAGCCTGCTTATAACGCTTGTAAATTTTTTTGTGTATCCTCTCCGTTACATTATAATTTTAGTCTGTATAAGTTATCAAATCTTTTGATAGAATCAGTATAATGTCTGTAATGTAATAAGTGTCTACGTTGAATTCTCGCATATATTTTGTGTGATGCGTTTAATACCATTATGCCTTCTTAGTTTTAACAATCTCCTTTTTTATAGAGGGGTAAAAGGGATTTATTAAATTTGCTTCTTGCTATTTTCGAGGGCATTTTCCAAATATTCAACACAAATTTTACATTCTAACGCCTGCAATAATTTATAATATAGAGGAATTCCACCATATTTGAATAGCTTCATATTTATGTTATCACTACCTGTAGCTTTTCTGTTGCTTAATAGCTGCTTTAATGACTTACGTCAGTTCGTTGGTATTTATATCATCTAAACTTTTTATATGTATCTCTTCTTGGAAGTAATTGTTATCGTTATTATTGTCGCTGTGCAATAATGCCATGCCTCTTTGTAGTGATCTATCCATTTCTGTTTTTCTATCGTATATGTTCGTACAGTACCTCTATCCTGTATGCCTAAAAACATGAATGTTTTATGGGCTATAATTTGTCTTCCTTGTATGTAATATTCTATGTTACTGAGAAAGCAATCCCCGGTCTCCTGATGTGCTTTTTTAACTGATCTCTTTGTTTGGTTTCCTTTCTATTTGTATCTTTTTGTGCTTTGTTCGGTTAGACCTTGTAGCCAGATTCTATATTCTGTCTGCTTTCCTTCGATTAATTGTTTTAGTTCAGGTGTTTAAAATCTTATACCTCTCCGTCTTTTAATTTTTTTTATCAATCACTCCATTTGTCGTTCTTGTCATTGGCAATTCTATTATTCCATTCTGTTTCTATGACCGGTTGAAACTAATGTTAGTTCTAGTCCTTGCCTAAGGCATGGTTGGTAGAGATGTCTAATAATTACTTTTTGGAGCAGATATATTTTATAGACTTTTGTTTTATTTTCATGCTGAGATTTTTTTGTCTTCGAACGTAAATACATTCCATTTCTCCAGCTACTATTTCTAATTGTAGTTTTCAATCATCATTTGTATTCCATTTGAGTGTGATCTAAAAATTTGCCCAAAAAACATTGGCCTTCTCTTCTCCTATAGCCCAAAAATACTATCGTTTCAATTAACTGACAACTTGATGTTCCACGCTAACCTAGCGGAATTGCATCCACGGATGAGGATGGTAAAATATGTGACTGTTATCCGTTTTATGGCAACACTACGCCTCTACACATAGCGTGCCACTGCCTCGTAGTACATTACTTACCTGTGGTGGTAATCACACAATCAGATAATGGAGGGAATTTAAAAATTAATAAACGTAAGCGCTGCGCCTTCGTCGTAAGTTTGCGCCTGTGGTTCATGGTAAATTTTCCATAGTCAAAATTGGAATCATTATTCAACGTCTTTAATGTTCAATTTGGGTATGCCCAGTCTTTGCCAACGATTTCATTTGCTATTGATATTCCTGTACCATTTCGTTTCGATGAAAACAGCTTCGCCTTAACGTTTCTGAATCTGGCGATGAATGAACGCTCATTTTGACGTTTCAAATTAGTGTTAGTAACGAACGTAACATTTGATTTAGCAAAAGGAAACAATAAACATGAGCAAAATAAACAGTTGAACACTAAAATGTATCGATTCGATTTCGGCAAACGTAAGCTGTTAACGAACGCGAACATCATTTAGCTTTTTATTCGTATGTCGATGGCACATTTCGATAAACATGTGGACGCCTGCGAATTTGCAAATTAATCGACGAACTACCTAAGCGCATCGAATCGTTATCAAAATGTTTAGCTATTTGCAAACACAAGTAATGAGAGAGTCTGTCGCTTCAAATTTAGCTTGGAGGGATAAAACGATATCTATGAGTTGATATTAAGTGAAGTGACAAATGAAATGCACAATTTAATAGAGAATTAATAACATGAGATCTTATTTGTACATTAAGTGTATCTAGAGAGGCTTGGGAGACATAAGTAAAAATATAGCCATTAGTAAAACTCGGGAAATATGCACTTAAAGATTCCAAAAATATGCACGCAAAAATGCACAAAAGCAGTCAAAATATGCATTTAATATGCTAATATTCATTTATAAAGTATTTTTCTAAGCTGCCTAAAGTAAAACTTTACCGTCTATCTGACAACATTAATTTGTAGGCGAAAAAACTGCGTTCTACTTCGCAAGAAGGCAATGGAGCAAACTGAAAATTATTTATTAGAGATGGTTTTATATCTAAATTAAAATTTGTACCATCGCAGAAATTTCCTTTTATTACATTATTTATATGCACTAGTTTTTGGTATCCTTCATTTTCCTTTTAAACCAATGCAGAATTTTTCCTGTATTTTGTTCCTTTCCAAGACGTTTATTTAGTAACTGATCAAGCAATATGAATAAAATTTGCCTGAATATGTGCTAACTGGCTTTTTAGTAATTGAATTACTTATTGATAATTTTTTAAAACATTTGCACATTTCTTTATAACATTACATTTATCGACGTCGAAAGTAAAAATTACAGCTTTAATTCCCTCAAAATTATTTGTTACGAAATCGACACAATTTAGTAACCACAGGTTCAGATGGTAAAGGCACATTAGGAAAACGATCTTTATACAACTGTACTCAAAGGGGGGCTTATAAAAATACGATGTTATGTTCAGTTCTAGTGTATTTATAATTCGAAATTCTGTCATTATAACTTCAGCCACTCGATTTAACGCATGTGCCAAACAAGTTACATGTATTAGGTAAAAAAAAAAAATTTTAAATTTTGCCCTGCTCGAATCATATATTCGCCTCATAAAATTTTTCCTTTTGGTACCAGTTCAGAAAAAAAAATTAGTGAGAGGTTCGTTTAAAAATTTGGATATAGTCGTGCAATTGTTTTTTAGCAATTCCGCAACAGAAACTAAATAACTGATGCTACATTCACTACTATCGTTTAAACTTCCAATAATTAACTTTGTAACATAACGTCCCTTAACATCGGTCATCTCGTCAACAGATATCCATATTGGGTTACTTCCAATGGCAATTTTGATCGCCCCAATAGTACATTGGTAAGTGAAATCGAAATATTTTTTTCCTTAAAGTCGTACCCGAAGACACATGAACATTTTTTTGCAATATTTCATTAAAAATTGTTGAAATAGCGGATTGTCCAATTTTGCAATTGAGATATTGCAACTTAATAGTAAAGAACAGAAATCCCTATTGAAATTTTCATGGTCTGAAATATTGATATGGTTTGTTGTGATGGATGAACTTGTGATGTTGATCAACTTGAAATTTCTTTTGGCAAAATAGTTTACAGAATGCAAACGGTCATTCTTATTTGAACACATTTTGAAAAAAAAAGAAATTTGTATTTTAGAAACTTTAGAATGGAACAATATGATTATAAAAATTTGAATCACATTTATTAAACAAAATAATTTTTAGTTTGAAAATAAGGGAATGGTAAATATGTTTTTAAAACATGAAACAATCAGACATAATATGACCTACCTTTTTGTCGCAAACTGTGCTAAATGTATGGTTGTCATCAACGATTTTAAAATCGGTTGTACTATTTATCCATTTCTTGAGAAGACCTGATTTGTTGGCACTTTATTCAGGCATTATCACTTTTCATTTCACTATCAGGCATTTCATTGGCTAAAAGCGGAAATCAACGAGCTTGCTCCCACTTATAAAAGCCGAGGAAGGTTTTTCTTTGGAATTTTCTATTTAACTAATTGCGAGAATAGAGAGCACTTTTCTCCAGCATTAATCATTACTTAATTTTAGTAGCCTTTCGACAACTATTCTTAACAAGATGGTACCAGCCGTTAGTGTTAAGAGCCTTTCAACAACAACCCTTAATGCTATTTTTATAAGTCAGCCGGCTTAACGCAAGCCTTAAGGTTACAACATAATACATATCTATTGACACAGAGATGTATGCAATCAAAATTTTTATTTTCTTGAGACTGCATTTCGAAAATCGCTGAAAATATGCTTTTCACATGCATTTATAGAATTTTGTCATTAGTTTTATATGTGATATGACTTTGATGATGATCTAAAATTCAGAAATATTTCACATTTTATTACGTAACGTTGCTGAAATAATTTCTCGGCAGAACTCGATGTTCTATGGGATTAATTAATAATTTCCGTTACTTTCATTTTGTATCCAGTATCCTTAAGTTTCCTTCTTTAGGAAAATTGATTGTGTGTTATACGAAGGGACCGTGTCCTACAAAGTTAGTTGATTAAGTAAACTTCCATTGAAGAGAGCGCGCGAGTGTGTGTCTGTGTGTGCGGACAACACCCTAAGATCAAATATTTACAAAATCCATCGTAACGGGCTTTGAATAGTGTCGGTCCCGAAATATCGGCCAGACGGTCGTGGCAGCTATTTAATGGACTTTCGCTCGATCGATGCCGCCAAATCTCTCGCAAATATTGGAAGGTGATTAGATTCCCCGTAATGGGTTATGACAATGTCCAAGATTTTACAGGGGATATTGTATCGATCGGACGCATGCCGTAGGGAATGTCCGATCGACGACATTAAAGATTTGGGAAACTTCGTGACGGTCTTCCGATGGGAATTATATTGAAGGTGGATAAGTCGGCTATGAAGTCGAAGTCATAGGATTGCTTTCCTAGAGGTTACGTTAGAGGGTAGCAAAAGTAAAAACATTAGAATTGAAAATAAATGCAGTGAAACGTAGGTAGTAATTAATATAAATTTCGCATTCACGACTCTTTTTTAAATAACAACACTCTCTAAAATTCATCGTAAAAAGTGGTTGTTAAATATAGATACAACATCAAAACTCGTTAGAACATAATTTTCTGGTATGAAATGATGCAATTATCGGTTTAGAAATAAAATAGGTTTAAGTACTTTAGATAAAGTACAAAATCGTGGTGCAATGGCATTATAAAACATTTAGTTGTTATCAAACACTAATGGTGATTTGACTCTATCTAATCTAATGGTTTTGATTTGATATTTATTCATTAGACCTCTTTGTGATGAGGGAATAGTATTTGAATTGAACTCCTCACATTTTTCTTTGCTTAAATATTTTCGACTCTCCCTATAATCTTATAATACATATTTTTATTCAACTATGCAGAAACGTTGACTTTCTCACTTTGCATATAAATGTGCCAGGATTATATTGGGTATACAAATAAGTTTCCGCCGTTTCCAAGAGATGGCCCCACTGACAAGATTACTTTGAAATCATCAGATGTAAGATGTCTTATAGAACACCTGGCAACGACACAACCTTAAAATATTATCTTTGAACTGGTAGTATACATTTTTTTTATTCGAAAATGTCGAGTTTTGTATCAAATAAGCGTCACTTGCGGGAAGTTTTGATTTATTTATTTCATTTAGAGAAATCGGCTGCTGAGGCGCATCGTTCTCTTGTAGAAGTCTACGGTGATGCTGCTTTAAGTGAAAGAAGTTGTCGTGAATGGTTTCAAAAGTTTTAAAATGACAAGTTTGACGTGGAAGATGAAGAACGCGAAGGAAAGCCAGTCAAGTTTGAAGACGCTGAATTAGAGACATTATTGGACCAAGACCCATGCCAAACTGAAGAGCAGCTCGCAGAAAGCTTGGGTGTGACACAGCAAGCGATTTCACACCGTCTCAAGACCATTGGTATGGTACAAAAACAAGGAAATTGGGTTCCGCATGAATTGAAACCCAGGGACCTCAAGCGCCGTCTTCTCACATGCGAACAACTTCTCCAAAAACAATATCGAAAGAGTTTTTTGCATCGATTAGTGACGGGGGATGAAGAGTTGATCCACTACGACAACCCAAAGCGTAGGAAATCGTGGGGTCAGCCCGCCCATGTACCGACTTCAACGGCGAAACTGAATGTTTATGGCAAGAAGTTAATGTTGTGCATTTGGTGGGATCAGCTCGGAGAAATCTGTTACGAACTACTCCAGCATAAGGAAACTATCACTGGAGAACCTTATCAACAGCAACTGTTGCAATTGAGTAGAGAATTGAAGCTTAAACGCCCCGAGTATGACAAAAGTCATGGCAAAGTGATTGTTCAACAAGACAACGCTCGGCCACATGTTGCAAAAGTCGTTAAGGATACTTTGGAAGGTTTACAATGGGATGCCTTACCCCGCCCGCCGTATTCACCAGACATTGCTCCTTCGGACTACCACCTGTTCCGATCGATGGCTCACGCTCTGGAAAAGCAACATTTTACTTCTTACGAAGAAGCCAAAAATTGGGTCGATTCATGGGTAGTCTCAAAAGATGAAGAATTTTTTCGACGTGGCATTCGAATGCTACCAGAAAGATGGCAAAAATTAGTAGCTAATGACAGACTAAGTAGCTAATTTTGAATAAAATTTAACGTACATTTTTTTTATAATCAATTGATAACTTTTTATAAAAAACGGCGGAAACTTATTTGAAACATTTTCTTTGATTACACGTAATATATAGAAAATTACTTTTCATATGCAAAAAAATTAATAAAACTTTAGTGATTTTTGATCAGCGTAATCTTTTCATTTTCGCTTAAAAAAATTTTGGTCCTTGAGCAAGAAATTCATGAACTTTGGTGGAATTATTTTGTTAAATATCTCTTTTATTCAACAATTTTAAAATCTGATATCAATAAAAATACTAAATTTGAAATACGAATTTCTTTATCATTAATCTTAAATTTAATCCTATTGTGAGGTGTGTAACAGGATATTTTTGACCCCCCTTATAGGAACATTAACGAGAATTAGTTATAGAGAGTATGCTAGGAATAAAATTTGTGACTTGACTTAGTGGTGCGTTAAATGGTATTCCCTTAGTTTTTCAGTCAGAAAAAATTTTAATTTCAAGATTTAAAAAGGTTCTTTTTAGATCACTGTTAAAATCTTTAATGAAATAACATTTTTTCTTCAAGTATTGTGCATCATTGTAGTGATGTTACCGATACCATTGATGAAGTGAGAAGGTTTGATGTTCTTCCATCTGTATTCAGTGAGAAAGGTTGCTCGGCTTAACTCGATTTAATAGTGTTATAGAACCTGGACTACATTTATACAAATTAAATGGATATGCTCAGTGTAAACCGTACTTGAAACGGCAAGAAACTTCAGAAATATTTATTTTTTTAAATTTGAGATGACTGATGGGCATAAAATGATTTAACAGAATTTGACAAACCTGTCAGATGACATTTTCATTTTACGTGAGATTTCTTTTTAAATGATCAATGGTTTGATTCATTGTGTGAATACAGTTGTGTAAATGTACAATACTGTATTATTAACTGATTACATATTTGTACCATTTTGTATTTTTTGTTTTAATTAATTTTATAATTCGATATAATTTAGGATAAAATCGAACTAAACTGGTGATAATGCAACTATTGCAATCTACAGTGTAACACTAATATACATTGAAAAATGTTGTTCCACTCCATGCAAAAACCTTCCTATTTGAATTTCCTCTCACAACAATTTGCATGGGCATTTAAATACTTAGCCCAAATATTTCAGTTTGCTATATGTCTGAGTATATCTTGGTTTATGTAAACAGTAATGTTAGTTACTTTTATGCTTAATGTTAAATGTTCAATTTGAATTGTTGAATTGTGAAAGGGTTGAATTGTTGAATTTGAAACTCAAATTGTTCAATTTGAGAAATGATATTTTTTTTCGGTAGATTTTCAGTTGGAGTCTGTATAAAATAGAAATGGTGTACGTAATTAATTGTATATATCTAATTAACGAAACGCAAATAGAAAATATAACGAAGGGAGTCTCTGTTCTACAGTTGAAATATTGGATTGTAAACGAATAAACATTAAATAGTTTAATTTGTTATTTGAACGAGGAGTAAATATTTTGGATCCTTTCTATCGGATTGGAAAGTTGCCCAGGGGGTTGTTTACATAACAGTATAATGTCTAGGGATTACTTTATCCTCAGCATTGAATGGATTTATTTCGAGGTGAGAGGGTAAATACCCCCATACGGTTGGTCGAAACACATCGAATGACGTTTTTCCATAGATGATTGCGCACCTCTCCTAATAAGCGTCCGCGCGTTCATATCTTACGATAAAATCTGGGACGGCCGGCCGAATCGTGACGATAAATCCGGCTCAGGACGCCCCGAATGATGAATGCCCCCACGTTACCTCCGCCATTTGTCAGGATTGCCGGTACCTCTTTGCGCTGATTGCGTACTTAGCGTCGGATGCTGCCTTTCCTCTCTCCTTCCAGTTTACTGCCCCCCGCCCTGCCCCACCCGCCCCAAACTCCTACCGACGAATCTTGCTCTCGCTCCGGGAAGGAGATTTAAGATGAGAAGTTGCGGCGGTCAACGGAAACGATGAGAGGCCGAGGGGATGGAGACGAGATGCTTATAATTAGGGAATTTCTCGGATGCCTACCGAGAGGGACATTTTTAATATTTAATGCTTCAGTTACTTTATGAGACATTCTTTCTTTTTGTAATTCCTGGGTTAGACGACGAAACTGTTATTTAATATTCAAAGCAGAAAGTAGGAATACACTACAATACAATTTTTTCGACAAGCCATAAATGTAAACGGCCAAATCAGCACCACCGAAGCCCGGTAATTTTTACAACATCCCACCAGTTAGACCGTCTTGTCAGCAAACACCTTTACATCCATTGGTTATCCACTGCTTATTACGAGTGCCTTATTAATACAAGTATTTGTTTAAAAATCTTTGAGGAAACAGATAAATCTAAAAATAATTTGGCGATAATGTTCGATTGGTTAATAGTTATGAGTCTGGTGGTCAAAAATTGAGCAGCCAAGCTATAAATAACATATGTAATAGGAAAGCAATGGATGATCTGTGTGCACTCATCTATAAAATTATGAATGGTGATATTGCCACTATATAAAGAAAGTTAGGTAATGGGAAATTTAAGACTAATTCGCCATAACATCAATCGTACTCGCTTGATCATTGCCCGCTTTTTCTAGGTTAATTGTAGACGAGCATACAGCTGTTCAACGACTTTTTTAGTAGATCGTAATGTTATCATGAGAAAACCCTCCAGCTACCTTTGCAATCACCACTTGAAAATTTGAATTTAGGACCATTTTTTAAAAAAATACCTTTTTCTGAGTCGAAAAATGACATTTCAAATTTCGCCATAAAACTTTGCTGCTATGTCAAAACCATTCTTTTTAGTTTCGTAACGAAGTTTTAACCTGCCAACTTCAATAGTTTTAGAATTATGTCTATTCCATGAAAGAGAATGTCCTCGCTACGTAAAGTTTTCTAAATTTTAATTTCAATTTACTGTAAAAGGGGATCAGTTTCCGTATGGAACTTCAGACCTATAATTAAATTCGATACTCATAATAACTCATGGGAACTTATGGTTAAAATAAATAACAAACCTTATCATCATTCAACAGAAAATTATAGGTAAAAGTTGACAAATAATACAATCACAGGCCAGAAAATACAACAGCGTCCTGTTCTAGCATCCCCTCGCCCCACGTTGTAGGAATAAATAACACAACCAGGGAACTATTTTAATTCATGTTAATCACTCTAACCGAGGGAAAAGAATAAAATTGTAATCGATTGAATGTTCGACCGAACTAACGAGCACTACCTTAAAGGCATCTGTTTTTTTTTGCTTCCTTTATATAATCTGAAAAAATGTATTAAAGTAAGTTGCTAAGTAGAAATACAGCATAATTTTTTTCAGATTTTTCCGGTGAAAATTGGTGTCAGGAAAAATATTAGAATTTTTCAATGATTTTTTAGTTTATGAAGGTCGTATTTGTCTCACATCTTAATAACAGTTTTTGAGGTATGTTTGCTAATACTTTCGAATGCCGGAGTTGAAATTACCATTTTCAGATCGACACATGCTCAACTTTAAAAAAACACATTTTTCACATTTTTCTCTTGTTTTTTTCACACAACCTTAAATTTAGGTGGTCTAATGGTTCTCATACATCCAAAAATACTCAGTGAATTTTCTCAGAGTCTAAAAAGTTTGTGTTTTTACAAGCAAAATTATTACTTCGCTCTAGCTAAAAAGTGCCTCATCCAACCACATACTAGTACGAGTATAGTATAGTGTAAAATAATGGTACCTATAATTATATAACACATTTACATCTAAATATTTTTACATCACACCAATATAGAATATTACAAATTAATACGGATATGATCTAAGTATTAGTGAGAATGTATTTAAATTAATTAAAAGCTAAAAGTAATTAATCAATAGTGTATATACAGTCTACGGAGTACTCTATCAAGTACACGTATTCTCTAAAACACTCAAACTATATCCCAATAAAGGTATCCAGTAATGTGTAATGACAGTCTGTCGGTTTGTATTAAGGAGGCACAAACTTAAGAAACCACAACTAAAGTCATTTGCATAAAACTGAAATTCTAAGCTATAAGAAGACAATATGACTAAAGATTGAGGACAAGCATGTTACGGTGAACTCGGTTTGAATAGCTTAATTGTAATAGAAATAATCGGCCCATTAGGTGATTTTCTTAGTTTTTCAAACAATTGATAGAATTAGAGTTTATCAGAATTTCCAGAAATTCTAGGTCAAATAAATTTCTAAGGAGGATTTCAAAATGTAACGGTTTGAAACATAGGTTTGAGTGTCTTTGGGATAGGATCTTTCAATATAACAAAATTGATCTCTCAATATTGCAAAACATTAACATTTCAACTTGTCAAAATGCAATCATTGGACATCCTATTAAAAGAAATAAGAAGATTTTTGTCTTTTTTAAGAATCAACTACTGCCTCAATTATGGAACTCATCCAAACCAAGCAGTTTCATCTTATCAAATAACGGTTTTATTTTATTGCTAAGCAAATCAATTGCAAGTATGTATTGCTGCAATTTCTGCAATTCCTATAACTCCCGCATGCAGCAACGCAAACACTAAGCATGTGATATTTCGAAGCAGTACAAAATTAATGAAAACCAGAACTAGGACGACAGCACCAAGTAACGAGTTTAATTAAAGTGTTCAGCATCTCCCTTTCTCTCTGGTTTTCTGCCTCTTTCCATCCCTTCTCTTACTCTACATTGGTTACTAAGGTAAGCACCATGGAAAAGTTCTTTCAAGAAAAAAAACCAGCCACCTAAAAAGAACGTAAAACTCGTAAGCCGACTTAAACAATGCCCTCACCGCAACTTTCCAGCAATTGTTCTGAATGTGGTGCTGATGAAATAAGCTAAGGAGCTTATTGTCGAAACAGAATGGAATTTCCAGGTTATTTGAAACAATGGTGGGATAGAATATAATTTAATATTTGCACGTGAATTCATCTCGCGGATTTTCTTCTTCGGAATTCTACCTTTTGTCTGAAATGTTATTAGCGTTAAAAATCTCTCTGACGCGAGCGAGCAGACGGTCTTCTGTTTACAGCTTTGTTTGTTGCTGACGTTTAAATAAATTTAAGTGTAAGGAGGGTAGGTTCTAAAGGAGGGAAAACTTATCGTTTTGAAATTTTTGCATCTTTTCTCAAACTCACACTCCTGGTTGGTAACAGCTAATTAACTGCAACTTTATTTTTTGCGGGCTTGCAAATACCGAAGGCACTGCAGTAAACTCTTTCGAAGTACTCGTAGCTTATATTTAATTAGGGTTTTTCTTCGACAAACTTTCAATTAACTTGGGAAGTTTTGCGCGTGGTATATTTACATTGTAACGTAATATATTTAAGGTTATTAGCTGAAAAGTACTTCAAATATTTTTGTTTCTTTAAGCAAGGTTTAAATTAATTACATTTGAAATAATTTACAAGATCATTGCAGGAAATTTAATATGATAATTAATACGCCCGCAGCAGTGTATATCCCTTTTTGTGTAGGGATCTTCGAGATTCTAATACCGGATAATTAAATTTATTACACTAAAAGACGCCACTTCATTCATATTTACCTCAATTATTTCCTTTCCCAAAAAGTACAGGTTCAAACTATATATCCACTTCTGATATACAGTTTATTGCTTGTATAAGCTGTGTGTAGCAATTTATTTTTTCAAGGCATTTCGAAATATTTCAGATAAGGCCGTGTTTTTATTTAACCTCCGAAGGTAAATTCTCAGCAATAAAAGTTAAAAGTTTAATCTGGTTAAATAAAAACTGACTATTGAACGAATGATTTTGGGGTCGTTACCAAAATTTAAAATTTAATTTGAATTATATTTAGAGGTTGTGTTGGGGCGAATTGAAAAATATTAGATGTAATTTAATGTTTTATGCCACTTTAACTCGTATAGGTGAAAACAAATTCAGGAATGAAATTGGACCGACGGAACTTTATTGACTTTTTGGCCTGGAAGTCGATTCGTTTCAAATGTCAGCTGATAAGATTTATTAAATTTAATAAGGATTCATTATTTTTATCCGCTTTATAAATTGTTTGGAAAAAATTCCTTCATATTGAGCGACTTTTCCTGATACTTGTTGTAGGTACTCAATATAACAAGCGTACCTAAAAGATTCCATAAATTTTAATTCTTTCCGTTAAATAGGATGCTTTAATAATTTTACAACACGTAGGTGTAAGGCAACACATATAACATATAAGGGAACTAATTAGTTAATCTTGTTGCACTACAAACATAATAAACAAATCGTTAAAATCGTTATTAACATTGTAGATATACGGAGGATGATAATTTTTAAAGTGAAAACGTGCAAGGGTTTTCTAAACTCCCAATAAAACACAAAATCACTTTAGGTCCCGACTGATACCGTAACATTGGGTCTGGCTCTCTCCCGTAACTCAAGTCATAAAAATAAAAAGGAAGAATCCGGAGGAAATGTGCTGAATATACAACCCGAACTAACAGAAAATAAATAAGGAGAAAATTGGCCAACGATATAAGTCCCATGTTTGATCAGTACATTCTAAGACGTAATAATTTCAATTTAAGTCGGATCCCGACCGACGTATATATAAAATGAATGTAATAGTATATCATCGCGATCGATAAAGTGTCCCAGAAATTCGCAGTCGCCTGTCGTACGCCTACGGACTTTACGATTTCGTTAGAGTAACGATATACTAAAACTGACCCGGAGTCCCTGAGTCCACGAGCCGTCGCTCTTTCCTTCCTCCTCTTTCCGTTGCCGCTCCTCGTTTTGTACCTCAAACGTATCCAACGAGCAATCAATATGGACCCAATATTTTCAAACTATTACCGATGCATATGGAACGAAAAGCCAGAGGGAGAGGGAGAGGGAGAGGGAGAGGGAGATGGAGAGGGAGAGGGAGAGAGAGGGAGAGAGGGAGGGAGAGAGGGAGGGAGAGAGAGAGGGAGAGAGAGATTGATTGATTGATTGATTTATCGTTTATTAAATATTCTAGGGCAAAGCCCTTTGGAATACAAACTAACATTAGTACAGAAATATACAGTATACACATATAATTATACAGTAATATAAAATAAATTCAACTACATAATTCGATTTATAAATTAATTTCAACTGATCGCTAAATCGAGCCTAGAAATTTACCTATCGAGCCTAGAAAAAGGAACAAAAAAAGAAAAAAGAAAAGAAAGAAAACACAATTCAGCGTCTCTGTTTATTCTGTTTGGTCTCAATACTGCTCATGCTTCGAATAAATTGCTAGTAATCTCTTAAAAGTGGTGAGTCAAGAGGAAGATTTCAAAGGAGTGGGTAAGGAATTCCATAGACGTGTTGCAGAAAGTATGAAGGATTTAAAATATACGGTAGTTCGATGGACAGGTATGGAAAGTTCTAGTGGGTTTATTCGAGTGCTTCTCGTGGAGATATCTCTGACGTAGTGAAACAAGGAGTACAAGTAGGAGGGACACGAAGTAGAAAGAACTTTAAATAGTAAACAACACACAGACCTCTCACGCCTTTTTTTAATTTTAGGCCAGCCGAGCTTTACGTAGTACGGCGTTGTGTGCGCATCATATCGAACATTGAAAATCAATCGTACTGTTGCATTAAGTGCTCTCTATAAGTGTACCACTATCATATTAAATACGTCAGATAAGCGGGAAAACACAACAAAAAGAGCATCTTCAGTATATATGCGAGGGATATTCCTGAACTTACGACAGACCTGCAAATATTTAGATAAATGTGTGTTTATTAGTATACAAACGTAGAGTATCTTTAAGTGTTCAGATGACTTGAGAACAGGCAGTACAGTTTTGTTAATACTGCCAGCTGCTGATGACAGCGGATAGCATGATGACTGATGACGGCAGGACGATAGAATGTTAGAGACACAGGGGCGAGAGGTAATGGAAAAGGAGAAAATAAATGGAAGGTCACGAGAGCAATGGGAATTGACAGACGGGAGATATTGATAGGTTTATAAGATGTGGATGGAAATGGGGAGTAGAGTCACAAAAGAAGAGCATATCCGAAGCAAGAGACGATTTGAGAGTGCTGTGACAAGAATGCACAGAGCTTCCAAACCCAACCAGGAACGATATTAAGTTTGAACAATACCAAGTTATAAAAAACGCTGAAGATCCTCATTATTGTTTACTACAACAACAGTGTCCCCTTCCTTCTTCCGTATCAGGACACGTCCTCTACTCACCCAAAAGAATTTGTTCTTGTTATCCTTCTTCAAAGCTCGGGCCGTGTTGTAGAGTTGGCGATAGTAAGGGATGAGAGATTCATTGACATATATAGGTCGGGAAGGCCACGGCTGCGATGTGTAACTCAGGTTGAGGGCAGTAGTGTTTAGGTCCCTTTTGACCTTACGCCTTCTGATTAGCTCCTCCTTGATGCTGTGACGAGTGAATTTGGCTACTATGCCAGGTGGACGTGGATTTTCCGGAACCGCTCTCATTCTAAATACATCAGAAATGTCTGTCGGCTTCACAACTACATCTAGGGACCTAGTTACCTCCTTGATCACCTCCACAAAGTCTTCAGTTGGATGAGCAGGGACTCCCTGTATTTCAAGGGCAGTAGATCTGGCCTCCTGTTTAGATATATGAAGTCTGTAGTTGAAATCTGCAACCTCCTTCCTTAGTTCTACGTTTTCCCGTTCCATTTTGGAGCAGTTCTCCATCAATTGCTGCATTTTATTACAGAGGGTACTCAGCTCCTCCTTGAGCGCTTTTATGTCGCTATGTGCAAATTCCAAGCTATCTTGTAAATTGCTGTTGTATGAGTCCTGATTCTTTAGCAAGAGATCGATTTTCACACTCTGCTGCTGGATGCGTTCACTTAGATCGTTTGCAGGTATCGTGTGGTGGGACTGATCAACAGGTTGAGGAGTGTTGGTGGTTTCCTGAGTTTTGGCACCGTTGGTCGCTTCGCATGTAGCGCAGATCCAAGGCGCTCCTTTACCTTTCAGAGCTAAGACATCGTCGTAGGCCACAGGCGGAATTAATTTTTCTAAGCATTTCTTGTGAAATTTGAGGTTAGAACTAGAGCAGCATGGGTCCTTATCAAGTGTAGAGCATTGGTATTTACATACTCCGCAAGTACGCATTTTCTAATGGTTTACGAAAAGTTCGGCAACGCAACTGATACACTTTAATCTCGTAGAAGCAAAAACGGTAGGAGATATGGGGGCAGAGAAAAAGTATTTAGGAATCTGATCCGTTCACTCCGCTACGGTGTAAGCTATAATTTTACAGTATTACGCTTACTTTACTACACTTCCTTCAATGGCCAAGTGGGTTGCATCCACAGTGAAGGAACACGAAGACACGGAGCTGGTATTACGAAGCTCTGGAGATGGCGATTGAGGTCTCCAGGGAAGTTTGAGTACAGAGCAGATTTAAGGTGACCGTATTCGACGAGAGACAAACTGAAACTGAAACAAGAGAGAGAGAGAGAGAGAGAGAGAGAGAGAGAGAGAGAGAGAGAGAGAGAGAGAGAGAGAGAGAGAGAGAGAGAGAGAGAGAGAGAGAGAGAGAGTGAGAGAAAAGGAGAAAGACGGCTAACAAAGCCCAAACAGTTCTTCGCAGTGTTTGCGGAATCGAACACATGCAAATCGGTGCAGTGATTTTCCGAGGAAGTTTGATTTCCCTAACTTGTAAGCGGAGGAAATTTAATACTTCTCGTAGACGTTTCGGTGATTTTTCACGAACGGGGAGTATCCATTTTTGCACTTACTCTCTTTGTTCCGGGTTTATACTTTCTCCTGTGCGAAGGGATGACAAGTTAAAAAATTGATGAAGCGGTAAAATTTTACTTGCCGCGTTATCGCTCATTCAATTACCTTCTGTACGGATTACAATAGAACAATTATATGATAGGTCGTCTTGTTTGAGACGTTGGATCACACAATCCCTGGATTATGTGATCAACCAGGATCAAATACACTTTGTATTCACTATGTAAATTTGAATTGTCGGGTTTACAGATTTATAATTTGTTATTTTTACATTTCCCTGGCCGTTGTTTTGGAAATAATCTACGATAATTTAAATAGTTTTACGGGAACAGCCATCCATCTGGACAAACAATAAAGCCGTCAAATCGGCAGTGAAATTGCAGTGGCGTATTCACTGCGTGATAAGCGTGAGGACCTCCTTTGCTTATAGAATTCGGAAGCACAAAGCAAGTTAGCATTTTATTTGATTTTGGGCCTAGCAAGATGTTCGAAAACAAACCCGTCGCTGCGTTGCCAGGCCAATCAAAGAAAATACTAACCTAATTACTACCTAACTTTTTTAAAATTACAATGAAATTTGTTATGCATCAATAAACCATCTAGTTTCCTGTGGCTGCAAAATTGGTAGTTAAAGTTTCCATAGGAACCTGTAGAAAAATTAGTTTAGATTGTTCAAAGCTACTAACGGTTAGGATTGGAATTGTTATGTGGGAAATTTCTATAGACGTTATGGATTTCAATTTTAAACCCATTCTCTCTACATCTTTCTCAAAATAATATCTAGAAAATTTCCTTAAAATGATTCACGCTTTCTGTAGTTTCAACTTATAACGTTTCGGGAACCTATCTGAAAATATTTAGAAATAATCAAATTTTTTCCACATTTCTTAGAGAGTGAAACAATTCGCAACTTGCCTAAACCTTCTAGATTCGACTTTAAGGCACTTTCGATAATTTAAATTTCAGAAAAATGTTTATTATTAACAATATTTTGTTAGTATGCTATAAAAATTTCCCTTGGTGACGAGTTTGGATACTGGTGGTCTAAGAAGGATATCTAAATTTTTTTTATTACTATTATTATGGAAAATTTATAAACGAAATTGATGTCTTTGAAATTTTCAAAAACCCTCAGGGATTCATAATAGCCTTCTAAAATTCTAAAGGAACTTTTTCTTTTTCCTTTAGGATTTTCTTTAACATAATTCAGCTGAAATATTTTCTCTCTCTCATACTCTCTTTCCAGGAGTCCGAACTTTATAGCCTACTTGCCTCTATACATCTTCATTTTTTTTTATTTTGTGAAACACCCTTCTTCCAGTTTTTCAAATTTTGTTTTTTAATTTGTGGATTGCCCATCTCTCCCAGAACTAAGCTGCTGTTAATCTTATTAGAGTTTGCTATTGTTTTGTCTGCTTGTCCTTAAAAAAAATTCTGTGATAATTTTATGGAATACGCTTCATTTGCTAACCTTCTACTTCTCCATCACCTTCACATATTACTGTTTACATCCATTCCAGAGTTCGTGTTGTACACATTTTACTATCTTATTTGAGCTACTCATGTAATCGGAAAGTAACAAATTTTTGTCGATACTTCGAATCTGAGATATTGACTTTTCTGGACGTTTTGAGCCGGAGTCCGAAAAATAATTTTTTGAAAAATGCCTCTATGTGTATGTTTGCGGTCGATTTTTCTCAGATATTGTAAAAAGTGAAAGTTGAAAAATTGTATTGCTTGATCCTCTGAAAACTTGGAACCAACTGAAACCGTGCAGTTTCGGCTAAAATCGGTTAAAGGCAGAGGGTACTTTACTCTTGTCATTTTTGTGCCATATCGAAAACCGGTTTTGTTTGGAAATCGAAAATATTTTTTTCGAACTGTTTGTTCTATTCTTTAATCCACATCGGTAACCATTATCGTTATCATGAATGATCTGTGAATGTCCCTTTAAGATAGTGAATTTCCATTTTTTCTCCATTTTCTCCAACACGGTTTTAGCTACTTTTTTGCATTTACATATGGAGTAATGGGTTAATTGCGTACAATCTTTATTCTAATGGTGTCCTAAATGGTATTTGACTGTCGAAGAAGTTTCCTTTCTTTTAATTTCCTCTCGAATGGCTCTAGTATTTTTGTTTTTACCTTCCTAACATAACTTATCTATACCATATGATACATAGAACTCTTATCGGAAATTTTTTTAGCGCCTCCTAAAGGACACGTTACTCTAGAGGATTTTTAAATTTCCTTAACTTTCTCCTAAAAACTTTAGAGATTTATTTTAAAGTACGTAATTTGATTTTGCTACGGTATATTTATATCTTTTATTTCAAAGCTATTTTTACAACTATCGTAAAGGGCACTCTACTTAGAAAATATTTAGTTTTTCTTAATTTTCTCAACAGCTCTAGTGATTTCTTTCAAACATCGCAATTTGACACCTATATAATTTGTCACTTTCATTTGAAATATTTTTGTATAAAATCGACAGTAAGGGCATTTTCCTCTTTACAAATTCCTTAAGACTTTTAAATTTAATGCCACATTTGAAAAAGTAATAAGGTGCACTCTTCGCCAAATTTTCCTATACTGCAGCTAGTGAGTGTTCTCTCTTTTGTACCCCAAATAATACTCGTTGATTGTCAATATGACCATGTTTAATAAAAATGGGCCGACGTTTCCACAAGGATCTCGGACATACTCATGGCTTCACTAAGATACATTGAACTGGGTAGGTATTTAAGTTACACAAATATTTAAGGTAGTAAGGGTAGGTATTTAAGTTGTACAAATATTAACACTTAAATTTTATTTCCAGTTGAGCAAATCTACATTTCTATTCGGTGTTCAGATTGAATTCAGTTTGAGGGCCATTATTTTTTATATTTATTGTGCGAATCTTCTCGTATAATCAGTCAGTTTTCTCTTAAATTCTATATTAGAAGTTTTGTAAACGGTATATCTCCTTAAAGTGAGTAGGAAGCTATAAGGAAAGAGTAAAATGTTTCTAGATATTCTCCAAAAAAAATTAATATTAAATAGTTAAATTAAATATGTAACGGGCTCGGAAGTAGGGATGTACACTTTTTACTTTAAATACTTTACTTATTAAAATTATGAAAAGTTACAAAGTCACTGTCGCTGCGGAGGTAGCCTCTAGGGTCGAATCCTTACTCAGTTCCCGGGGGAAGGCAGAAGCAGGTACCCTAGCTAGAGGTTAGTCCGGTTCTCAAGGGTAGGAGAGAGTTCCCGAGGGAAGGCAGACTCCTAGATGGCTTGAGAGCGAAAGTCTCCTGTCTCACGGCCAGGGTGGTTAATTTATACAAGTCCGGGGTGCGCGACAGGGTCGGGCGCAAATCGGTGGGCGCTGATTGGTCGGGATTCCGGACGGCCGCGTAGGTGGTAGGGGTGCTCGATCGTCTGGTCGTGCGGGGGATGACGACGGAAGCGCCATCGTAAGGGGTATTACGGAGCGGAAAAGAACTAACGTATTGGGGTGTCGTTACAAATATTATTAAAAAAATTAAATATTAATTTATGATTAGTTTCATGAGTGTATATTTCCGTCAAAGGACATTGCCATCCTTTGTTTGCTTTACGACACCAGCAGACTCAATCGCACTAACATTGCCTCTAAAGCATTTTATTCTCTTTCTGCTGCTATTTAACTATAAGCTCTTCAAACAGAATATTAAAACAAATCCATTTTAAACAATCAATAATATTAAGCGCTTTAGAATTTGTTACCAGTGGGAAAAAATCCAGCAATAACTGTATTATTTAGAGAACTCGCGTCTTTGTAATTACTTATAAACGTTTTAAGAAATATTCTTTACCCCACTGTAGGCTGTAAGTCCAATGTTTTCTGTCGTAACGCTCGATAAATAAATTAACAGATCTGCGTCACCTGCGAGGTCGATTCTAATCTTAGATTAATCTTCAGTGATTAAATAATACTGTTTTAGATTTGGTTTCGAGATATTTAATACCACAATTGTACCCAGGACATTTTTACGACGGAGACAAAAGCGCTTACATTAATTGCAGACTCACCCGTTTTATAGCACATAAAACGATAAGAGATTCAACTTTTTTCAACTTTTACTGTTTACCATTAGCGCAGATTTTAAAATCGCAACTTAAACTTTTATTATTGCATTTACCTATTTGCAAATATTTTACTTCTCTCTCTTTCTCTGCAGTAAAACGAATGGAATCAAAATTCTTGATCAAATCTACGGGCTAGGCAAGTGAGCGATTGGAGAAAAGCCATTCCGGATTTACATAATGGACTTAAAAACCAGTTCGATGTTTGAACTGCATAAGAAAATAATTCCCATAAAACCGCCCGACCCACTAAGTAGTTAAGTCTGGCCGGGAGAGCTGCACACATGAAATGGGTTATTAATTTTACAGACTGCATTTTGTGGATGGAGGAATAGGAGAAATTCAGTTGGTAGCTGTAACGTTTCCATGCGGAGTCACGGATAATAAAAGGGTAAATGTATAAAAAGGACGTTACAAATTTAATGTAATGGGGAGTAATATGAACGCTTTGTGTCTCTGGTAATGTCCTACTACGGACGTATAACTCTAAATCAGTTGTACCTTTAATGGAGGCGGTATTAGCTTTGGGCTTTATGGGATTGAAATAGCTCGACGGATTTAATATAGGATTTTTAATACATTATTTTACATAACTTCACATACCTGTCCTAGCTGTATGGACAGATGAAATGAAAGTCTTAAAGAAATATGTGGAAAACCTATCGAATAAAAGTGGCGGTGATTTTCAATTTAATCGACTCCTTGTTGAGTTCTCAGATAACCCCTAGATCAGTTTTACAATATAACGAAAAGTCAATAGAGAGAAATCGGATTTATTTTCGTTACCAACAGAAAGTACCAATTTCATTTTTTGGCAATGTTCACTAGTTTCAAATTCCTGAAATCAATCTAGAATTAAATGTTATTTTAATTTATCCAGGAGCAATTCAAAATCTTCTTTATGGTCATTTTGAGTAGTCGATTTCTTTACTATAAAGTTTAGTATTGGCGTTTCTTATGGCTTCGGCAAAGGAAGATAATTAACCAACCTTAGAAGTTTAGTGTTCGAAAGTGGGAAAACAAATCGATATAGCTAATGTAACAATCACAGAACTAATTCTCATACGGTGTGGAAACATCTTCAGAATGCAGTTTTCTTATGATTATACATATCAGTAAGGGCATTAAGCTTCTTAAGTAATCTTCAGTTACCTTCAGTCGTAATGAAACATCCTAGCTTACTTAGTGGTACGTAGTTTATACATTTAAACACTCATTGCTTCCTTAACATAATATCTCACCAAATGATTTTAAAAAGGTATAAAGTTAATTTAAGAATTAAAATGAAAATTTCTAAAGTAGATTTCTAAAAAAATAATAAAATAAATTTCTAAAAGGTACATTACTGTATACAATTTCTTGCTCCTAATTGTTTGTGAGCACTACCGGTCTTATTCATAAACGCATAGTAACGTTAAGATGAATTTTAGCTTAAAATACGTTTAGAATGTGTTTCACTAAATTAACTATAGTTATCTCCGTGTTAAAAATGCATAGAACAACACACTGTAATTACATCTGTGAAACACATTCTAAACGCATTTTAAGGTAAAACTCATTTTGACGTTAAAATGCGTTTATGAATAATACCGTAAGGGTTTTCATTTTTTAAGTAATAAATTAACGGGATTTTTCATAAAATTTCAATATTCAACCTATAAAGATTGTTAGTCCAACTCTTAGCTTTTAAAATGAGGCTTGCTGAATCTTTTTTACTACAAAATGGCCACTATACCTCAAAAACTAGGCGTACCGTCGCCAAAGTTGTGGGGTTTTCACCAGACGAAATAAAAAAGTTTGTCCAGGTTCTCAAAGTGCGTCATGGTACAAATACAAGAGACAGAGAAACACCATGTTTTGGCAACTAGTCTAATTAACTGTATAATAAAGTACCGCGACCGGATTCGATTAGTTAACAGTCCCTTTGAGGCCTGTATACCTTTACAAAAATTCGAATAAATTCTACAATTATGATTTAAAAGGTAAGTACATATTATTTCATCCACTAACAGATTGAAATTTTTACACTAAATATCGAGACCATGGTTCGAAATTTAAAACAAAGAAAGATGCCCACATTTTAAATCACATGTTATAACCTCTAGATAACCGTTTTAAAACATGAGTCTATTAATTTAGCTTAAAAGAATAAAATGTATGCGTTTTTCCTTGTTTTACACTTCGAACTCCATCATGGTGTCAGTATTTTTCCTACAACAAATTGTATTAGCAGATTAAATGGTATATAGTCACCTTTTAATCCATATTTGTAGTAGTACTTCAATTTTTTATTTATTTTTATTTTTATTTTAATATTTTTATTTAAATGATTATATTATATATTATGTATTAAATTATTAACTACTCAAAACTGGTTATGGTTGTTTTTTATGCAACTATTGTAATTAAACTAGTTGGAGAGACGGCGTTCCTCATTCATTTGAAGTGACATTTCGCAAATACTATTGCACTGACAATGCCTATCTTGTGCATGTTGTTTAAGCATATGAAAACTCACGCCACGAAACGAGCTTCATTGATTTTACATTAATTTTTTCAATGTTATGACAATAAAAACACCCGTTTTTCAAAGTTTCTTCGCAATAATTTTTTTATTTTTCACGGATATTAATTCACAAACTCATATTTTTTTGAAAATTTTATTGTGCATATTTCATGTGTGCAACACTTTCCGCTAATATAGATAGTTTTTTCCGATATTTAGATAAAACTGTCTTTCGATTTTATTGTTTATAGAAAGTTATAGCGCTAATTTTTTTTCGAAGATCAGAGGCCTTTTTCATTATTTCTTCTATTATCATTTTTTCTAGTATTTTCTATTATTTTTTCTAATACATTCAGGCAAAATCGCTATAACGAATACTTTTATTCATCGTAATTACTTATTCATTGATACACCGATTGCGGTTTCATGTGGATTAAACGATACATTAACTGTACAGTGTTTGAGATAACCGTTGAACTAGTTTTCGAGATAACACAAAAAAATCAAGAGTAAGGCGCACTTTTCCTTAGCCGATTTTTATCACAATCACATGGGTTTGAGTTTTCAAGTGACCAAGTCCAAAGATAAAGTTTCAGCTTTTCACTCCTTACTGATCCAGAAAAAATCGTGCCAACATACATACATACATAGAGACATTTTTCCAAAATAAGGTTTCGGACTCAAAACGTGCAGAAAAGTCAATATCTCAGATTCCGAAAATCGATTCGATTTTCTCCCCGATAACGTCTCATTATATAAGCACCTCATATGAGAAAGTAAAAAGTGATTAAGTATATTGGTATGAGCAGCACTCGATAGATAAATGCCCGGAATCTACTGATGGAACTTAAATCGGCCAAAAACGTTTGAAATTTTCGGAGACTGGTTTGCAGTCTCTTGTAAATATGCCTCTGTTAATCATGGCTAGCATGGCTCCCCTACCCCCAGTTGACTCAAAACTTTAATATTTTCTACGCCAGTTGAAAATGGAACAAAACTTCATAGAAAGAATTTTGATTCATTCGAACTATATTATAATTGATCTGAAAGTGCTATTTGCAATTCGCTGAAATACCTCATATAGATTAAGAAAGTTTGTAGACGAAAAAGGAGGTCAAATTCAATATTTGTTGTAATAGTTTCAGTTTTCATTCAGTTTTTCAGTTTTCAATTTTTTCAGGTTTTTCAATTTCAGTTTTTATCACGTGATTTTTATTCTTTCAAATATGCTTCAATTTCATTCCTTTAGTTCAATCTATTTCAAATTGGTATTAGATTGCATTTACATATAATTACCGATAAATATGAGAATGACGCATTATTATTATATTCAACTTTTTTTTGAATTAAATATTGAACCCTATATACAATACTATATAAAACTATACACTATCCTGTACTGTACAATACTACACATAACTATATACTATATCCTATACTATACAACAGTATAAAATTTCAGCGAGTATCATAAATAAAATAAGGAATTTTGACTCCTTTTGTGGATTGTTTTATTTCATTTCATAAAAAATTACCCCACGATTTATTCTCGTTATCGTGCAGCCCCTACACTCTTACATTCGATCATACTTTTTTCTTGCTGATAATTAGTTAGATATTTCCTGTAGTGGTTGCTTCATATGGGTGTAGAATACCTATACGCTTTTCCTTAACAAATACAAATAAATTCACTTTTTACCTTTGAGCCAGTGCCACGAGTTCCGTTGACAAATCTGGGGACGAAATTTAGTCGATAAATCTGATATTGCAACAAGAAAAGTGTGTAAAAGTATAAAATATATTATTACTGTTTTTGCATATTTACCAACTGCTCTAAGTCATGTAAAATGTCACAGTATCTATCGCCTTACCTAAATCCTTACTTCTTTGACTATTTTTTCGACGTCATTTTGTCTGCTGAACTTCATCAAATAAACAAACGGGATAAACTCGCGCCTAGGCGCTGCACGCGTTTTCAATCAAGTAATCTGTACCGATGGCGAAACCAGACCAAATAAAATTTTATTCTATTCGCGGGATCGGACCCCGGACAAAGGCAAATAATCAAAACGACGAGGTAAATCGTAGAGATAGAATCCATTCGGGGCTACTAGTGTCGGTAGAACTGTGTTCTATAAACTTCATTAAGTGGAAACGAGCGAGATGGAGAGAGGGGCGAGAGAACGAGCTAGGGCGTGAGCAAAGAAAATCGACGAGTATTAAGCAAATGTTTGGTAACTTTAGTTCCCGGAGCAAATTTGCAAAACTAATTGGGAGTTGATAGAAAATTTTCCACGCCGGTGGAATCCATTGGAGAATTAAATCTCGTCCGGTTTGTTTTCGAGAAAAAAGTGTTTGCCCTTGCTCGGGAGAAAATCAAATCTACAATTCTATCTGTGCTCTCAGGTATAGTCATTCGAGGGTTCAATTCGAGTCAGCCTGTTTAAAGTCGAAGGTAATTCGATCTTTGGGGATTTATTTATCGACTACAAATTAGAGATTACATACAAATGAATCGAAATTCAATTCGTTCAATGATTTCAAATTCGCGATTCGAAAATAACGTATGAAAACAAAAACAGGACTGTTCGAAACCAAAACATTATTCGTTTTTCAAATATTGAATTTTTATTCCCTTTAAAACAATTCCGTCTTTTATATTCATAAAAAGGGTATCGGAATAACCTCTTAACATCTGTTATTATTGCCTCTCATTTTCTTTCAGTCAATCGTTCTTGTTTTAACAAAAAATAATATTAGGTTACAAAGATAAATGATAGCTGAATTAACAATCTAAATATTTTCATATCAAGTGAAACGGAATCAAAATTGAAAATTGACTAATTGATTATTACGCACAAAGTAGAATATTTTTTATTGACCTGAGAATCAAAGACATAATGACGTACTAATAAAAAAGATTGTTTAAATAATACAAACATATACATAATTTCATTGTATTGCATGTAAACCCACTATATACTCTCTGCGATCAAGTATCTGAATATAAAACCATTAAAATACGATTTACTATTGTATGTAGCGTAAGTAAACAAAAGTCACACCTGTATTTGTCGTTGTAAATGTACGTACTATTATTTATATTCCAAAACAACCTTCATCGATATTACATATTACATCGAATACATCGAATTACAATTGACTTAGTATCAGCATTACTTTCTGAACTAACGAAGGTTTATTTAACTTTTGAAGGATGAACACATCAAATCATTTCGAAATTCAATCAGATAGATTTTCATTTCGACATATTATCCAAAAGTTGGGTACTTTCCTATAAATAAACTTAGATCCTTCAGGACCCGAAACAATCGCTTCTTTTCTTAACAACAATCTCGTCTCGAGCGCTTCAACTCTAAGGCATCGCTTCGTAGAGGACTTTTTGCACAAAAGTATCGTTTCCAAAATGGAAAACTTGAGGACCGCCCGGAGACGCGACGCAAGTTCTTTGGGGACTTTGGGAGATATATTGAACGCAAACTTTAAATCTATTGAGGCGCATAACAATCAAAACATTCTCGCGGCCCATCGATCAAAGTGAAGGTAAACGATGGAGATTTGCCAATATGCAAAAAAGTTTTATAATAATAAGCAGTTGATGGCGAGCGATTGCGTCAAAGGGGACGGTCATCGGGAAAAAATTGTTCAACGTCCAGATCAAAACGTTAAAGAAATTCTTCCTTGAAATTTCTTGAAGTTCTCTTGAAATTTAAACTATATACAAATCGGTAAGAACTCGGTATACAACGCAGAAGGAGCGTAATCGATTATAGTGAATTATTAAATAAACTGATATGCTAGCAGGAAAAGGTTCAGTCTTAATTCTTCCAATCGAACGCTTTCCATCCTAGCCCTGAAGGGTATTGCATATAACAGTTTAAGTCATTGATTTGAAATAAATCAAAGCGTGGAGATGATGGTTTCTGGGCTATGTAGCCGTGGTCTTCAACAAGTTTTCGACAACGTTTCGCCTGCGGCTGTGACAGGCATCTCCAGCATGGATTTCTGGAGCGACTTAGTATATTCATAGCTTCTTCCCTGAATATGCGAAACTGATTTCGAGACTAGTTTGGTCCTGGTATTTATGTAGATCGAATCTGCTTTTTGTCCTGATGGCTTTGTTATGATCGTTAGGCAGGTTAGAGAGAAAACAAGATTTTAATATTTTCGTTCTCATCGTTGGGCAGGTACTGGGTAAACAGGATGATAATGAGTTGCGTCCATACTAAGAAAGTTGAGTTGATAATATGTCATCCTTTCCAGAACTAGCATGTCTCATAGCAGAATCAAAGAAGTAAAGTTCATCAAAACTCGAAAAGTAGACGAAAACTGCACATGGATTAATGGAGAAGTTCTTGACATCATGAAACTTAGAGATAAGCTGTACAAAAGAAGAGAAAAACAATCAAGTAGGCTTCTGGAAGTTAAATTTAAAACGTTAAAAAATAACATAAGTTTCAAAATATTTAAAATTACTGGCGAAATTTATTTAATACTGCTCAAATAGATAGAAATTTTAAATTTGTCACGTTTATAGTTTAGACCTAGAAACCCATGAAGGTTTTACCTTTTTGCCTGGATGGGGTGAAAATATACAGGTGAATTTCATTAAGCATTACCTGTACCTTTAAATTGGGTACGGTTACAATCTACGTCTCCAGGTTATCCGAAAAAATTAAAGACCTCGAATTCCCTATACTCAAATTATCATTTTTCCAGGCGATGTATGTGGTCAGTTCCCGAGCAAGGCCTTGTTCATCGGTGTGAATATTAAATGTTTGAAATGTTGATAGTCAACATAAATTTAAGCCTTTGTGAAATATTTAGAAATGGCAGGATAAGCCAAAAAAATTAATTTGTTGGGATAATTGTGAAAGGAATACATTGTCAATTTATATGTCGTTTAAAAATTGTAATTGTACACATGCCCAAAATTATTGTGGTATGAGTTTTATATTTGTTAACAAGTTTGGGTTAATATAATTAAAATCTTGTTTACTTTCATGCCAACGTTACAGAAAATTAGCAAATGAAATAGATAAAAATGTATAAGGTGCAATTTTCTAACCAACATGCACTTGAAATAAACAGCACATAATTTCTTTACCACATATTCAAAAGAAAAATTAACAGCTTTCCTTATTTGTAACATAAATGAATTTTAATTGGTAAACATAATTTTAATTTACTATAGTAAAGTTAAACAAACGAAGGAAATAGTACAAAGTAAATTTTCTAATTATACTGAATTACATGCTTTTATAATCCTCTTGCTATAATATTACTGAATTCTATTTAATATATATATATATATATATATATATATATATATATATCTTTTATTTAACGATGTGTATGATGCGGTACTAGAAAAGCCAAAATGAAATGCAAAAGTAAAACTAATTTTCGTAATTGGAATTAAATGCAGGCTTCAAATAAAAGCGTGGGTGCATATTTGACGTGACCATCAAGCACTATAATAAAACTGTGGGTTTCTCATGATCTCCATGAAAAGTTTATATTCTAATTAGAATCAATTTATACTATAAAGGGGTAATTATTTTTATTAATAATTATTTTTACTAAATTATAATTTGAATCATACTTCAACATGAGTCATATAGTCAAGTGCAGGTTAAAAAAAACGATTTTATTTTAAAATTCGCCCAATATATTAAAAAAACTTATTGGGAATATACCTACACTTTTCAGTTTGCATAAGTACCTTTCATTAAATTGTAAGCGTGAAGTTTTTAAATCAATTGTTTTAATTCCAGGAGGATCAATTATTGTTTAAAATTTTTAGGAATATTTTTCCTATCACATCCACGGGAATAATTAAATACCCAGGTGCTTTTCAGCTCACACATCTACACGTGGAACACTCACGGTATTATAACTAAATAAAATATTAAACAGAGACGTCCTATTCGTACGCCAAAGGGAAACAAGTGGGAAACAAGAAAAAATTTACTCCGATTCCTATCTCGAAAGCCGACCCAAGCAATAATATTAAATTTTTTTCCGGCAACGTTGAATTTTTACCTTCGAACTTTACGCTGTGTGTTTTTATTCTCAACAATCTCCCAAACGAGCCCCTTGTTTGCTAAAGGTTTGTTTATTTTTCGGAGCGGTCGCTTTGAATGTAAATGAAAATTTCATGTAAGTAGTATAGGTTATGTTTCTTGGATAATTAATCGAGCCAGCGTGCATTACACGAGGGATAAATATAATTGGGCAGCTTGTGGATCCGATCGGCCTATTTTGTAATATTATTTTATTCCGTGTTCGAATCCATACAAAAATCACTGCCGTAGTACCTCTGCCTAGATGGTTCATTAAGTAATATGAAATTTTTCCGAGAAATTAACCAGATTACGTTACGAACGTCAATAGTGCGGCGAGGGGCGCCTCTTTGACTTTCGAAAAATATTTAAGTACACGGTAAATTCCCTTTCGAGCAGATGAATGGAAAACTGTAACACCCAAGGGTTACATGATTGGCGGAGCTTCGATAAGAAACTTGTTGTCGGATTTCTGAAAGGAAAATGGGAAATAAATGGCAGGAAATTGAGTTTCTCGTTATTTTTCTTTTGTGGAGGAAAACTGCGATTTGAAACAAATATTGAACGTTTTATGAAATTGCTTTACAAAGAACACAACGAACATATGCTGTAAATAGAAACGTGGTATATACAGAAGCAATAAAAAGGAGTACATAAGTCGTAAGTGAAGGAAATATTTACACAGCAATTCAAGTTTTATTATTGAATATCTCGTATTGACTGGTTTTTGAACAAACATCGGATTCGGACTGGGTCGGGAGTAGTATACTTTTCAGATTTAACATAAACAAAAATGTTCAAAATACAATTTTATATTTAAATAACTGGGATAACTTTTTTTAACGTGGCAAATATGAGCTCACTTGTGAGTAATGATTTCATAACAATCTTTCCTAGCTAAATTTCATATTACTGGAAGTTCTTCGCAACTATCTGCTAAATAAGACATATTCACTATAATGGCTTATTAAAATGCCTACCTCGATTCGGGATTCCTATGAATGACGTTGAGTGATACAAATGATTTCAATTTAAATGTTTGATATTCTACAACAACCGAATTTAACAACCGAATCCGCTCCCGTGTTAAATTAGGTAAAGCGTCGTAAACACCACTGACAGTTAATTATAATTATTGATACCTAACTCTTAAGAGGATTCCTACCATTTATAAACGTCATTATTCAGATCTGTTGCCGAAGTGTGTGCTGGAGAACGAGTAGGTGTACATTTAAATTTTGGAAGAAAAATATGTTTGATTATACAGAGTTCTGACGAAGTGAACCAACAACCGACCCTAATCAAAACAGACACAATACAATGGAATATAGTGTTTTATTTACATTTTTATATTTAATTTATTGAATTTATGGTCTAATGGTGGAATACTGCCAATTTCTAAAGATGAGATTGGGACACGGTAAGCAAAGGAAAATATAATCAGTGAGGATTACCTTTACTATTTTTTTTTGTAAGGTACTTGAGACATGTAAGACGATCATATTTTAATAACAAATTAAATCGAATAATTCGTGAAACCGAATTAGACAGAAGTGTTATCGATGAATTGTGTCTATTTGCATGACTAATTAAATAGAAAAAGTAACAACAAATTCAGTTTTCAAAAAAACTTTTTGACTTTTCAACGACATATTTCAACAAAATTTGATAACTGTAATATTTTCCGTTAACATTGAATAAACAAATCTCGTAAAAATATATTGGGTAGTTTTAACTGTCTGGGCATCTAAAAGAAATGAATAAATTAAAGCAGTCTTCATTCTTTGTACTAAAAATATAGTAACAATCTTGGAGTATTATCTTGCAACATTAGTTTCGCTGAGACGATTTGAAGTGTTTTATAGTAGAATGTAGCAAATAATGTGTGGAATTACGAAAAAATAGAAAACTTAGGAGATCATTGACGTACTGGGACCCAAACAAAACATTTATAATCAGTGGTATACAAGGAAAGTGAAACTCAATGTAAGATATGAAAATTTTAGCCAGTATGTGAAGATATTAGAACCCACGACTAAAGCTGTGAGTTGTGTCAACCTACGAGTATTTCTAGTTGAAAATAAAAGAGTTTTGGTTTCAATCCAACACCATCCAGAAGACAGTTTGAGATTGTAAACAGTACAAAAACTGTAATAATTCAGACGGTCCTCCTTTATCATCTGCACTTCTCTGAAATAGTTCAAATAGTTTTGAACAGATCCCCGAAAAAGTCCCCAAACTCCATGTCCAAAAATAGATTATTTTCAAAAGAAAACTAATCATTCCCTCCTAAATACTACCGTTTATCATTTAAAATTTTTTTTTTTTAGAGTTAAACGTGCAGTTACATCCCCTGTAAAAAGTTGATGAACAATCCATCATTTTTCAGGCTGTAAGAACCTTAAGAATATATAAAAAATTGTGAAGATTTCACAGTATCGAAATGACTATACTCAATATTCTTCAAAGTTTTCTCATCGAAATCTAGCTCCCAGGCTGTAACTATAACGCATTATTGCCTCGTTGCGCAGTTTCTCACGCGCAATGAGGCGCCAACTGATAATGGGACAAGTGACGATTTTCGGCTTGTCCCATCACATGAGTTGAAAATCGTGTATACAATATTCATAGTGTGAAATCTATTTCTCATCCGAAAAATTGTAAACATTTCCATCCAGTAAGCCTACAGTCAAATATCATTTTCTGATAGTATTTATACATGGAAATATCATGGGCTATATGATGCAACGGGGACTTTTGAATTTACTTTTAATAAATTTCCATAGAAAGCTTAATATGACATCTGCCAATATGTTAGAACATAACAGAAAAAATGTAGATGAAAATGATAAAACTAAATTCAATAACACAATCACTCCTTTTGCCGCCCACACTAAAGTGTCACCACGTGGTGGCCGCAGTGCATGCCTCCTCCCTCCTCCCACTGCGCCCTGATAGTTCTAGGAACAAAGAATAATATATCATCTCTTATAATACCATTTAGCCATCTAGATAATCATGATGTAGAATTTACATAAGAAACTACAAGTCTTACTGAAATGTGAAGTGCGTGTACTCTTAAAAGATCCTAGATATGCTGAGTTCATATGGATCATAGGAAAAATTGTCTCCAATGAATTCTACGATTTCTTGAATAAATTTTAAGGTATATCTCGTGTATTTGGGATGTAATACATTCGAGAAAATGTCAATATGTCAGTAAATCCAGAAGAGATACCTTGGTTATATTCTCTTGTTTTGAAGTCTATAACATGCTCATACCTTTGGCCGCCACGGAAAGAACCTTATGATATATTAATTTCTGTTTCAAAGATTTTCGGGTCATACCATTTCTCTTTGATCTTTGAAAGATGGCTACAAAAAGACGAGACGAATTGTCATTTGGAGTTTTAGCTATGTGAGATCGTACGTAGATTTGACATGAACGTCAATTAATTTAATAATTCACACATCTTCGCTTCCTAGTTTATTTCTAATCACGTTCTGAGTTACCATCATGTTCCTAATCCGCCACATATCACACTGCAATAGGAAGTTTTTCATTAAGAAATGAAAGGAGCCAAACTGAATCTTTTAGCGCGTACTAAAATTGTTAAGGCTGTAACAAGTGCTGAGTTCTTTAAGATTTTAAAATGTACTGACCCGAGGTGCTTGCCTGTCGTACATCTATTTTTCCTTTCTTTTTAGTACAATGAATTTTGACTTTACTCCACAATTTTTTCCCCTTTTAGCTTTCAAATTTTACGACTCCATACATACAGCTGGCGGTAAAAGTAGAAGGCAGTAGTGCTTTTGTCTCCCGGTACTGGAGGTTTTATTGCCAACAGAAAATCGTCGGATGCCTCTATTGGCATTTTGGCAAATTTTTCACCAGATATTTAAATTTAATGACTTTATTTTGTTGGATTTTCGGAATAAAATACTTTTGGGAGTAACAGACTCTTTTAATATGTTATCGAAGATTATAAAATAATCAGGCGTCCGCTCCTGCAAAACAACCTCGTGTAAGTGTCGAACCTTTGGCGAATTCGCCCATCCTGCCCCTTAATAATATACAGCTTCGTGAAGTGTATCGTTCAGATCTGCAAAGCCCATATATTTACTGAGAGTATGTTTATTGTTGAATTTTTTGCAGTAGATAAATGCTTGACTATAAGTTATCTCAGGTGTGAGAGTATTTCCAATATTTGTGAATCTTATTGTCTTGCTGATAACATCCTGTTCCTGATTAGCTATTGAATAGATCACGATTTCTTTTTTTTAACAAAAATAAAACTATTGCAAAATGCGACACCTACTATTTCACTATAAAAGAAAATAAGATGTTGATCCGGTAATAGGAATTGATCATCCCAAAAATAATAACACTAAGTAACACTGGAAAAAATTGTAAAAAGAATATTTCATATTTATCTGAAGGAAGGTATCGTAAAATATTCGGTAATAAAAAAGATATGATGGTAATAAATCACCTTGACAACAAGTCATTCATAGCACTGCCTTAATGCTTAGAAGCTGGGAATAATAACAAATAACGACAAAATATTTTGAACAGCGGTTGTACACACCTAATATTTTCTTTGTTAATTAATTTATTCGTATCGACGTAATAATCTCCTGCCAACTTTAAATTGATTACTAATTTTATATTAATACACACATACCTAATGATTCAAAGAAACATTTAAATATTTGAAATTATTTTCATATCAGTAACGTCAAAAATACCTATCTAAATTCATATTCCCTTAGTAAATTATTAAATCATTGATAACAAGCACAGAAGTTAATGTATTGCTTCCATCCTGAATATTGAGGAATATTTATCCTGAGAATGTTTTGATGAACTTACCTGCCTAACATATCCTCCTCCTTACTTAATTCATTAGCCAAGTAGTTGTCATTGTCAGGATCAGTCCTATCGCCCATTTTATCACATGGAAATCTAGGCACTAAATATTATAGAATTTCTATCTATTTAAATTCACTTTTCCCTATTGGTCTTTCTTCTTAAACGCATGACAACAAAAATTTGTTTTGCCTTCACTTTATATAAGGTACAAAACCCTAAATGGCTTTTGTTTTACAATGTTGACGAAAGAAGTTAGTTATATTTGTATTGCTCTTGAGTGCTGGAGAGAAACGGTATAGTCCGGTCAATAATAAACAATTCTCCCTCATTATGAAGAGAGACTAACGCTGCCTATGTCGTTATTCTCTCCCTCGCACATGGGGAATAGATCATAGTGTGGAACACCGTCTATCCCTTAATATGTTTATAAATAGAACTATGGCAGTATCGTCAGCAGAAGACAATATGGTGCCTGCCCATCAGCAACTCATCATTGATATATGGAAAGAACAAAAAGCTTAATAGCTAAATAGTGCAATATTTGCCCTGCTTAAATTGCTGCATGCGCAATGGTGAATAACTGCTGCTTGTTTTCTGTTCGATAGTCTTGAATCTCATCAAATACCATATATATGGAGTTGATTGCGTTAAATTTACTGTAACAGTTGTCAGTACTGGATAATAAGTAGGGTGAAGCGCTGTGGAAGTATCCAAAAATGAAGCAAAAACGGATTTTTTGTCTAGCTTTTCGTGGAAGTATTGAATGGTGATAATAAAAGCTTTGTTTAAGTCTCTGTTTATTATTGGAGATCAAATAGAAAATTTTAATAGAATTCCATTCTCAACTATTTTGATTGTGGCTTTAAATTTTCCACACAGGTAATATTAACAAAATGGCCGAATATCACTCTCCAATTTATCCTTTAAACTTCAATGGCGTCACTTCAAGCGTCGCATCTGGTGTAAATATTCTGAGCCCCTGGTATAAGTTCAATGTTTATCGGAAACTGAAATCATTTCTGCGCACGCTCAGTCTAATTCAAAAATAGTTCAGGTACTCGTTGGAATAAGCTTTATAAAAGTTGTGACTATGTGTTGTGAAAAGTGACTATTGTGTTGTCACTATTTTACACACCCATTTATAAAACTGTAGCATTCTCACTCACGATAACTAATTAATTATCATTGAATTATTACGCTCTTTTTGATCAACAGATATATATTTGCCGTGCGTCAAATTCCATTTAAATAAAAACTCATCAAGTACAGGAAAGCTTTCTATGTCACAATTGCGATTGCCCTTTTCATTCACTTGAAACGCTTTTAATTATGTTTAAGCCGTTCCACTATAAATATGCGACAGTCACACAAATAATTGTCATAAACGATATACAGCGAATATCGTTTACTACCCTTCCAATTCACTATTTCCGTCCCAGTCATCGATACGAAAACATGTTGATACGTCAATGTACACACATCAATCTATTATGGAATTTCCCGCTTCCCGATACAGATTTTTGAACAGATCCTGGCAGGCGCGCGAGAATCGGTAACATTATTCGGCCGTGGGTGATTCAATCAATCTTGTTATTTTTTCCAGTGACTTACACGGCGTAACGTTTATCGAAATTTCATGTCCGTTTTAGAGTTTTTGATAGTGCAGCTGGATACACGTTTCCTGTAGTCGAATGCAGTTGAAGCTTTATTTTTTTTTAAATAAAAGTTGGGATATGCCTACCTAAAAATTTCGGTTTTAATGGGGTTTTGTCGGAACACACGGAAATTAACGGACCGTTACGTTTCACGGGGCACGGCTGGTGCTGTAATTGCCATAACGAGGGGAAAGGGCAGGATGGGCTCGTTTTCTCTTAGAATACTACGAGCTTTGAAAATATTTTCATTTTCATAAGATTGCATAAGATAGGAAGATAAGATTTTCAAAGAAATACGTATTTCCTTTTACTTCTATTAAAATTTTCTTTCCACATAGCATCCTCACCAAATATTTTAATAGATTTATGTTTCTAAAATACAATGAAATAAATGCATTCTAGAAAATAACCGGACCCGAGACTGAAGATACTGCGAAAAAACCTTGTTTAGCTATTACCTATTATTTTTTTTAGCTATTAGCTATTTTAGTTTAGCTATTATTATTTACGTTTTTATTTGAATTCACATATTTACTATTCAATCATTTTCAAAGTAGAATGTAGCAAGGCAAAAATATACACAGATCATTAAAATTGAAATAATTTATTAAAACACTTTACCAAAATATGGTCACGAGGTCTTACCGTGTATCACGGCCGCGCGAGGTAAGGGGTTGGTAGCTATGGGGGTAGAGCTTGCCATTGAAGAAACAGGTTTAAAGCAAAAATGGAGAAAAGGCTTTATTTCTCGCAAAGGGCGGAGAGTCTAAAGGTCAGGGTAACAAGTAAAAGAAAATGAGATAAAACAAGAAAATGAGGCACAGCGAATCCCAAGGGCTGGAGCGTGAGAGGCGAGAGAGGTGACTTACAAGATCGACTGTCGTCCGGACCTTCTGACTTCCATAATACGTGAGTTGGCGGAGGGCATCTTGGTAGGGCGGATGGTAGGTTCTTCTTTGGGCGTTCGGCTGTTCTCTGGACCCTTCGACGACGGATCACAGTCTCAGACCTGGTACTCTTTCTACTCTCTCTTCTTCGATCAGCCGTCCAGCCGGTCCCTTAAGGGACGGCCTTCTTCCTGGCGGCCCCCCTGGACAGCACTTGTCTTAGTCTGCACGTCTGGACCCAACTGGTCCTCTCCACTACTTTCTTCCTTCTATTTATACTCCACTTTGTTTTGCGATCTTTCCTCTTGTAGTTGCAATGCGTGTTGTTTTCGTAAGCATTCTCGCTTTCGTTGTTGGAACTGCAACACGTATCGCCTTGTCCTCGACCGTGGACTAATTCATTGTTTTCTGTGTGTGTTCGTAGAAATCTCGTGTTCGTGACAATATGATTTTCAGAAACAATTATAAGTTCATAGATGGAAATGCATCACTCATACAAATTAAATCTTAAAGTATGTAGGTATTTACCCTTGCTAAACAACTGAATTTCTGATACAAACTGATATTGACATAAGTCTGCAGATAAAGTTGCTGTTAATAATTTTATGTAAATGAATAATTTTTGCCATATATGCTCAAATATTAGCTTTGAGGTACTATTATCGCCTACTAAGCAGTATTATGAACATCCACCACAAAACTGAAATATTTTCGAAACCTTTGATTTAAGACATTCCATATTGTGAACACATACTCTAGTTTGTATCGTCCATAATATATATATATATATGGCCAAGGCCAATTACACGGCGACACAGAATACATAATTACAAATATTTGATATAATAACAAAGTAGAATTACAAAAATTAACAAAAAAGGCGACAAAAAAGTAAAGGAAATAAAAACGATTCCAATGAACAGTACATCCCAGTATGCTGATGTACGAAAGATGAAAAAAAAAACAAGCAAATTCAATATGATGTTTTGAACGTGTTATCGTTGAACGAACATCATGATCATATTGTCAAAAGATGCTAACATGTGCTTGGAGAATGTGAGTTTGGCATTATATATATATATATATATATATATATATATATATATATATATATATATATATATATATATGTACTATATATGTATAGTACATATATATAGTATATGTACTATACTATACTCTTAATTTCCTAGACATATAAATTCGTATAGAACGCGTGCTTTATACGAGGAAAATTATACAATAGACAAATCGACAATTTTTTTTGCATGTTTTTTAAATTTTCCGCCTTAACTGTACACTTTGTTTTTAACTTTTCAGCCTTCTACCAAAATATTTCTTAGATCTACTCTTCCCCTTAATGCGGATACCCTTTTAAGAGACTATATAACATATTTTACCTAATAATTCTCCTTCTTAGATAGTTTATAAGGATACGTATGTGTTTTCCTTATTTTACAATGCTTTGTTGTTATAATACACCAAAATGTCTAGTTGTTCATATGTCATGTAAATATGAACAAACTCTAATAGAATGTATTGTTGTCAATAACCAAATTTTTTAGTAATAGCTCTTCTACAAGTCGAGAATATTTCACAATTTCAATTGTTATGTAAAAATGCGGGGACGCTGTTTACTACAAAATTAAAAAAAGTTGAACCTTTCAGTTATGCTTACTATAAGAAAAACTGACAAGAATGGCATGTTTTTTTGGGATTTTAAACCATATTTCACCGCATTTAAAAGTTTCGAAATATTATTAGACGCTTTACAGCGTCACCTTTCCTGTAAGATTATGAAGTAGCTTTATACTCTAATATGAAGTAAGAGTATAAATCAAAGGAACTTTTGTTAGGATTACTGGACGAGAATGCCATACCATACCATATCATGCCATACTCCACTCATATTGCACAAACTATGATAACATCCAAGACAACTCAATTTCAGCAATTACACAAATTTGCATAACATGTCTGGTTTTTATCGTTTCTGACTTCTTCGTTCTCGATATAAGCATTTAAAATTTCGAAATTTCGAATTATTGTAATATTATTGTAATTACTGACAAAATAACATGTGATGTAATGAAACACATAAACCATCGCACACAGCATCGACGCAGACCAGGTAGAATCAGTAATCCGGTAAGTAAACGCGACACGACAGCTAAAGGGTAATTCTAATCATAAGGGTATTTTCGACGCTAAACTTATCTCGTACTAGTAAACATGAGTCCAGCGTTAAAACTGACCAAATTTGCAGACATCGACTATTTCGAATTTTTGTAATGAACTATTTTATTAAATGCCTACAATTTTTACTTGAAACATAGCTTTCCAAACGCACATTAAAGGGCACTCCACTCTTAAGATCTGTCAGTTCTATTTTTTCCGTTTTTTTTTTTATACAAACGGCTCTCATGATTTATTGCAGCCTTCGCAATGTATTTATTTAATTCTACAAAGTTTATTCGAAATATATTTTTTTCTAAAATAGCCATAAAAGGCACTTTACCCATGTCATATTTCAGTTTTCCTCTTTTTCTTTTCAAACCGGTTTTAAAAAATTCTAACTAAACTTTACATCTGAATTACATTGACACCTACAATTTTCCCTATAGGGCGCAATACTCTGGAACATTTTCTGTTTTTCTTGAAGTTAAAAAGGGCCATAGTGATTTACGTCTACATCCGAAATTTAACTTATTAATTTGAGACTTACAACTTTACTTCTGAATATTTTTTCTGTAACCGTTGAAAAGGACACTAAGCTTTAGAATTTTTAATTTTTCTTAATTTGATAATGAATGGTTCTAGCGATTTATTTCAACTTTGATAACTTGGTATATCTTTAATACCCATAACTTGTATTTAAAATAATCATTTCAGAAATTGACCTAAACGTATTATTTTGACTATTGTTCAGTTATTCTTAATTTTCTCCAAAACAGTTCTAGTGATTTATTTCAAATATCGGAATTTAACTTACCTATCCCATATCTATAACTGACATTGGCAATTTTCTTTTCTAAAATTACCTTAAAGGCTACTTTACCCGTGAGAATTTACATTAAAAGCTAGCAAATGTATATAGAAAGGTATAAGTGTATAGAGAACGTATAAGTTGGGTATAACGCCAAATTTTGAATTCACGTATGGTGTAGCAGATATGGCGTAACATATCTCTATATTTTTAATAACCGTATCTTAGGATATATAAAATTTCCTATAACAACCAATGTTTTACCACGTGAATTTTTTATTACTTGAGCCATTTCTTTAGAAAGACGTATGACACATATTCCGGATTTCCTCAAATTTTCTTGGTTCGGTACAAATTTTTCAAGATTCATACTCAAATAGGTTATTATGTTTCAATGACCCTCCGACTTAGCGTCGAAAATACATGCTGGATTAATGGACCAAACCCGCAGGGCAAGATAGTTGGCGTCGAAATTACACCTCCAGATTAAATCTGAGATAATTTATAAAAATTTATAATAATAACATACGTTAACTAGACGTAAACACGTTCGTTATTTCTTATATGAAGCTGCGGTTATAGCAACAAACAACATCCATGACAAGAAAAGCTTACTGCTTGAAGGTAGTGGTAAATTAATTATAAGCGAATTGCCCCGTTAAAATATTTAAAAATTGTCCACAAATATTAGGAAACAATTGAAGCTTTTAAAATTATCTAGAAACAAACAAAAAGAAACATACCTAGAGTAATAAGCAAAAAGGACACGTGAAAAGGGGCAAAAAATAACACAAGTAAATGGAAAGTATTTCAAGGCATTTTTCTTTTGTAAAATGAAACCAATCGTCATTACACGTGTTGTGTCACCCAATGATTATATTTTTTCAAAAAAATGATCCCAGTTCACTATAGTAGCCATGAAGTAATAACGACACTAATCAATAATAATCAATAAAATTAGCTGTAGTCAACGGGTATTACATGAACTACAATATTTTCCATAAAAAAGCTAAAGGAACACAACAACAAAAACTGCTGCGGCGGCCAATCTGGAGGTCATACTGATTGTTCTTTGAAAGTTGTACCGAACTGGCAAATTTAGTGGCAAACAAAGAGACCTGCCCTGCTGGTTTCGTGGAAAAATTCTAAACTTATTTTTGAGCCGATAAAAAGGGCAGTTTACTGCGATTTCTCATAAAAACCGTCAAAGTTGGATTTTTCTATTCTTCAGTAACAAAATGCTAGATGGCGATTCCCTGATTCCAAAAATAGAAGAATTTCGTTGCTAGTGTGTTCGAACTCTCGTGTCGAATTGTTAATTACGAAAAATTATTTCCTGGATTTAAAAAAACTCGATATCTCAAAAACCATTGGTACTAACAAATTAAAACTCGCCACGAGCCTTGTAATCGACTCAATTAACGTACACCCCTAGTTTCATTGCAAAATTCTAAAATTAAAATTTTTGCGACAAAGAAAATGAAACTTTTTTCCAAATTCAATCTAAATTTGAATTTGGATTTTTACTGACAAACAAAGGAGATTCGACAATACCAGAAATGCAAAAATTTCGTTCGAGAGAATTTACTTTCCAAATTATTAATTACTGGAAATGTACGTTATTTTGTCATACGTTACAAAATTAATACTCCTGATACCTATTATACACGAGAAAATCTTAGTCGGTTCAATTCTCGGTCCTATAATTAATTTACCTCCATAGTATCTGTAATGTCATTATGTAATAAATAAAGTTAACCGATAAAGTCGATTTTAAAACAACGATCAGTAGACGACGCATCAACACAATTTTTCTGAAACAGCAGGACTAAAGACTAATGTGACACTTCTGGTGTCTGTTGCAGACAATCTTCGACGATATTTTCGATCTTCCGTCATGCCACATCGGGGCATGTCCACATTCACTGATTTAGAGCGGATATAATAATGTTACAAAATATATTTCTGACTTTCACCAAACGAAACGGAGAATGTCGACGTACACCGGCTAATGGCGACATTCATCACTTTGAGTCTATCAGAGTAACTTATATAATATGATAAAAGTATAACTTTCTGAATAGAATCAATACTTGTTTCGTAAATTCAAGTAATTCGTAATTTATAATAATTACGTCTAGTATAGTTTCTGCTTCTTTAGGTTTTAATACTATTTCTTGGTTTTTAGGAAAGGCGTCCTAATTTTTCTAAAATATTAAAGTCTTTTATTGAGGTAGCAATCAATCTATAAACAGATAAATTGGTAGATGTTCGCTAGACAACTTTTGTTAAAGCGTGAAACTTTGATTCGGGAAGAAATATGCAGCCAGGTCAGAGTAAGGAATGTACTAGATAATCAAATCGGCAAAAGTTTTATCATTATATTCATTAAGTAAGCAGAACAGAATTATTGAATTTTCTTAAACCAGTATTGAGTTGTTTAAAAACGACCACCAATCATTATGACATTCGATCAAGATTGAATAAGATCTTGGTGAATAAATACTGAAGATATATTGCAATAATCTATAAACGTAACATTAAATTTATTCCTGTGCATTTGTTAATTCAGTATTGAATACAGTGGCATGAAAAAAATGGATTTTTCGAGCAAGAGACAAAACACCAAAGGATTATATAGCTAGTTTTCCAATCTATTCATTGTGAACAATTGAGTAAATTATTTAGGAACGTAAGAAAAGGTTTCACCATTATAATTTTTTTTTCCAATTTACACAAATCCTTTAAGTTACGTGTACAAAAAGCAAATCATCTAAACTTTTATCAAATCCAATATTTAAAAGAAATATTCATTATAACAGCTTAATGTATGGATTGGATTAAGAGCCATCTAAAAAACAATTCCAAATTTTGTAATGGAGAAGCTTACGATCATTTTTGTTTTGTTTTAGATGTTCCTTCAAATTAATACACCATCAGACATAAAGTATTGTATATCCGAAAATATTGTCCTTTATTACAATCTTTCAACTCTCGCACTATTAATCTGATTTCATGCTCCAAAATATTGTCCAGTGATTTTCTAATATCTCTGAGAAACTAATTAATGAATGATCTTCTTACTGCTACAGCATGAATACGGTCATTTTTCGCCATAATGGTAATTAAATTGAACGAAAATTTTGCGACGATTTCAACCTTATCTATTTCTGCGAAATTATAGCAATTGGGTAAAAATAATTCGCCCAGCATTTTTTTCACTGCACAAAGCATTATCCTTAAAGCAAAAAATCTGACCTTGGCCCATTTTACGTCTTTTAGGTAGTATGCTTGCGGCCCGAATAATTATTTTTTAATAAGGAATTTTTAACAGGGATTTGTAGGGGATGTTTCAAAATGCCAACCATTGTCAATCATTCCCCGGTTTTACTGTAAATAAGAACAACCGTAAAGACAGCCTATCTAAAAATAGAGTATGTTTAGAAGACCTTATAGCATGTGGAAATTGTTATTAAATTTTCCAATGAAAGCTGGAAGTGAAAAACTGCCCGAAAGGACTGGAATACTGGATTGCATTTGCTTGTTCAATTTAAAAACTTCCAGCAACAATTTTGGCAGTTTTGTCACCCAAAAAAATATACCGAAATATAATATAGTAAAATTAAGTTACAGTTTTCTAAAAAGTGAGAACAAACTTCTCTGTAGTTTATACCGATTTCATCAAACTGTCCACCAGAAATCCATATGCTTTCCAAGTTTTATCTTACGATAATCCTATATGCTTTCTCTAAGAATCTAATAGAATATATAGCATGGCGTCCATTAAACCTCACTAGGCCCCTGCCGTCACGCTTCCTCGATTCCAATTCGACCGTAACGTTTTCATTTAGCTACAGATCCCCTATAAATCTGAGTGAATATTTTTCCATGTTATTAGCATATTACCCGTTTTGTCTCGCTCCGAGACGCCCGCGAATGATTCATTATCCGGTATTTCGATTCGTACCCGTCCATTGTAGGGAACGGTCGCGTCCAGGAAATTTCGACCGAGACATCCCTCATCCGCGGGACCCTCCGCCGGAATCCGTAGCAGATAATGGGGGGCATTATGCTCGCGGAATTCCGAAACACACGCGACTGCCGGAATATATTATTTATAACACAAACATACACAAACACATACACGGAGATATGGAAGGAGGAACTTACGATATGAAGAAATATAAATTCTACGTAAACAGCTCTTTCGTATTGCGACTGTCGCCCTTTTCATGAAACTCTATAAATTGTTTAGATAGACACAACGTGTTACTGAATAGGAATACGTACATCTGCATGACAATGCGCCGGGAATGCAAGGCGCCTGGGAAAGAACGAAGGGGAGGAGAGGGAAAAGGTGCATGCCCAGATTTATTTAAAAATTATGGAATATATTAACGGTAGTCGTATCGTATCGTTTTTGCGGAGATATGTTCAGCCAATCTGCTATTGTATACTTAAGTGGGCCTCTAAATATGTGCATACATGATACGGAAGATATCCGATACGATCCGAAGATACGAAGCAAATTCTTTCGCTTCCTTTTGAAATGGCCAACAAATACCTACATAAGGTCTTTCACTAATAAAAGCATTCCATGCGGTTAAGAAATATAAGTGGTTATCAACTGAAATGATTTATCCTTATTCTAATTCCTCAAAACAAATGATAATGATGTTTTACTTAAATTTGTACAAATTGAAAAACTGAAACCCCTAACAAATTATGTCAAAATATAAATTATATGTTCCTTATTCACATAGCATATTTTTATTTTTATTATTACAAGTGTTTCTAACAATTAATAATCGTCACCTCAAAACAAAACGTCACAGAGATTTCATTCCATATCGAATAGCAAATGTTCCCAGTTGTCCTAAGTTCCTTAACAGCTTTAATTACAGGGACAGATTCATGTTTAATGGACGTTGTCTTCTAACATCTGGGTTCCTCAATGCTCCAAATTAGCATCACATCTAGTTAATATATTTACTACGATAAAGGATAACAATACAGGATGTTATCGATGAGGTTTGTCTTTTGTATACTAATGAATGAGGCTCGAAAAATATGTACTAATAGTGTATCAAAATATGCAGGCACTGTACGCGATAAAAGTTGAAAGATATGCATGAATATATGGACTACTTTGCCGCCATATAATTTTTTCAAGAACCCTAACTCATATAAGACATATTTGTTTGTCGTGAATACATACAATTTTAAAATTAATCGCGATAAACTCAATATGCTTAAAAATAAGTGTCCCTTAAGTCAGTTTTAGAGAAAAATGATCTCAATAAAAGTGATAGGTATTCAATATACAGTGTCAGTCTCTAACTTGGAATAATACAGTAAATCAAAGAGAGATTTTTTGTTACAAATATGTTCAGACAGATAGCGTATTATTTTGAATTGGGCTCTTTTTCACTTAAAAAAAGGTTTTGCAGGGTATACCAAATTTAAGATATGACGTCATGAATTATTTTTTTAAATGGCAATACTAATTTTTTATGACTATTCTTAATGGGAATATCACGCTACACATGTTTATCCAATATTAAATTTTTATTCCTTGTCGTTTAAAAGATATTTATTAAACTTCAACTAATTCGAAAAATGTAGGAATCTGATTCAACTCAACAAAATAACTCAATTTAAAAATGGAATATAAAGAGTTATTTTTTATCATTTTTTGACAAACTGGGTGGATGATGACAATGTCAAACAAAAAAAAATGAACAAATAAGGAGAGTAACATCGGATCGTGAGAGGATATTAATTAGTTTGTCATTTTGTAAGAAATAACGTTTGGTGAAATATCAAACAGAATATCATACTTAAGTGAATCTCACAAGATTAAAATTTTAAAGATGATTGGCTATGGAGATGGGAAAATAACACAAAATGAATTTGTTCATTTATTCAGAGAGAAGGACCTGATCTACCGTACACATCGCAGAGCACCATAAGCAAGACTGAAAAACACTATCGGGAAAATGGGCATTTAGGGAAAATAAATAAACATCGTCAGAGTGCCCTCGATGAAGATGTCAAAATGAATGTACTCCTATATGTTCAAGAAAATCCTCATGTCCCCACTAGACAAATAGGTAGGGAACTGGAAATTAGCCAGTCTTCAGTGACGTGAATTATTCAAACCCAGAAATTTCATCCTTATAAAATGACTACACAGAAACTACACTATACTACACAGAAATGTTGCCAACAGAGAAAACGTCCTGTTTTTTGACGAATCAACGTTTACGTTAAATATTGATATAAATCGTCAAAACTGTCGTTATTGGGCACAACTCATACTGGGTGAGGGAAGAACACAGTCAACATCAAGAAAAAGTCAACGTTTGGGGTGTTTTGTTGGTGACCGAGTTATAGGACCAATTTTCTTCCAAGGAAATCTCAGTGGAACTGCATATTTAGAATTCTTACAGGGTGAACTAGTTTCGAGTTTGGCTACTACTTTCCTGATCCGGATCAAGCCGATGCCCCGAATAGAAACATCTGGTTTCAACAAGGTGCCTCCCCATTTTGCAATACCTCTGTGTGTATTTGGATGATGTATTTCAAGGCAGATGGATTGGTAGATGAGTACCTTTAGAATGGCTTCCTGGGTCTTCGGATTTAACACCAATGGACTATTTCGTATGGGGGTATTTGAAAAGCAAGGTTTATTAGACCAAACCGGGAAATATTGAGCAGTTACAACAACGAATAAAACAAGAGTATAGGCTAATTTCCTCCGAAGTAATTAGAAATGTTCAAAACGAGTTTCAGATCCGTCTAGGTTCTTGTCAGTCAGTTAATGGACAATAATTTGAACATTTATTGGAGAAATCAATTATTTGAGTTGAAGTCAGATAGTTGATGTTTGTTAAATATCTTTTAATCGGCAAGGAATAAAAATTTGATATTTTAAGCGCGTGTGTAAATTGATAGACCCTTTAAGAATAGTCATAAAAAATTAGTATTGTATTATTGTATTTGTAGTATAATATTCTCTTACAACAGATAGAACACAATTCAAAATACTATATTAAGTAGTGAAAGTTGAAATATATCACTGGTGCGCCTTTAATGAAAATTTGTTCCAAATAAAAGTTGTTTATTGGTGTTTAAAAGTGTTTATTGTAATTCAGTTGTAAAATTTAGTTAGAATATATAAAGCCGATTTAGTACAAAGAGAAATTCTGAACTATAACAAGGGTAAATTGCCTTTTAGTTTTGGAAAAAAATATTTCGAGCAATCTTAAATGCGTGAGAATAAATACGTTGCAAAGGCTGCAATAAATAACCAGAGCCGTTTGTATAAGAAAACTGAAAAATCTCAAGAGTAAAGTGTCCTTTAGGGCGCGTTTAGAAAACAATGTTTCAAACAAAAATTATGAGTAATTAATATAGTAACCTAGGTATATACTTTCCGTTTCACGTCGAATTTACTTAACGGATTACTGAATCTACGTGATTAGTGTCGAGATTACATCGTCCCACTCTCACTCTGATATAATTAATAACTTATTATTTGCTTTACGTTGACAGATTATATTATATTTTTGTTTCAACATCCATCTGAGCACATCGGTTTGGAACTGAAAAAAACATTTTCGAATATTTCGGACGTACGCTGGACGAAATGGAGAATGTCGACATTCACCAGCAAAATCAACATTCAAGGCATTTCGCTCATCTAAAATACACTGCTTTGTTTGGTAGCGTGCTTCATTGAAGATTCATGAAGAAGAGGTCTATGAATTTTTTTAAATGGGAGAATATGAAGTACGTATTATATATGAAGTTTATAAGAAAATATGGTACATTCCATCCTTTTACAAATGTTTAAATTTTGTTACTGTAAGGAAGCATGCTATTTCCAAATGTTTGTATTCGCTAAAAATTTATTTTAAATTTTTTTTATAAATCAGTACCTTAGCCGAAAAAAAAAATGTGAACTTCCACATATATGACAATTTTTTGTTCGAAGAAGTAGAATGGTCAAAAATTAATCTACAATGGTGGTACAATATCGTTTTATACATCCCGAATGGTAAAGTGCTGTTCTTATTCAGAAATATAAAGTTTCATATTTACCATGAACTCAGGTCTTTTTTGTTTAAATAATAAAATATTCAAGTACTGCCGAATAGACTGACGAGCTAGGATATCACCGCATATTTACACATAGTTAGCCCCCATTAAACTAGAGGAACGTTTAATGGATTGCATTTATCAGAGCCTTATGCTATTTGAGGATGTTACGTTTAATCTAGCTCGTTATATTGCAATCATTAAAACACAAATTATAGGAATAATCTAATGCGTTAAACTGCAGTCAATCTTAAGCAAAGGTTACGTCTGAGCTATCTTGTTAAATAGGTGAACCCTATTAAAATATTATCTCTTTAAATATAGGGGTTATAGGTATATTTAAAGGTGCAAAAATATATGACTTTTCCAACGAAAAAATGCATATTACATTTATCACCCCAGTAATATTATCGAATTAATATTAAAATCCGACGGTATTGAATTCAAAGTTTTTTTTTTATGTGCACTAAGTTTATTCCTCGAGGTTAAAATCCAAAAACCCTAGATTTCTATGAAATTACAAAATATTTAACAAACCTGCTGCTGTTTACAAAACTGTCCCAACAAATTGTTACCGATAATATGTTAATCACATGTAAAAATATTCATTGCGATTTAGAAGGGAATTACGGACAGGCATATACATGGAATTTAGCAGAATTTCAACTGGTTAGATGTATCATTTTATATTTTTTTTATTATCGGTAAGGATCGATATTCAATTTGTGGCTAAGCGTCGCACGGATATCACGTAAATCAATGGATACAGTTTTCCCCTGATTTTGTGGAATTTTATGCAGGGAAACGTGTCGAATGTATTTATAACGCTGTCGAGGCCGAAGGATGAAACGCATCTACCATCGTTTCGTTGTTGAAAAAATACAGAAGTAAAAAATTTATATACTGACAACTCAAATCATTAATTAATTTTATTTGCATGAAAAATTTGAATTTAATTTTTGTACTTCTCAGACTAGTGGATAGTTTTGGATTGAAAATTTCACTGTAGTGAAATATTACTTCCCCACTTCTCAGTTCTGTTGTTAGAAGTTTTACCGTGATCTAATTTTTAAAAATTGATTTAACTTCCGACAATTTCACGCCAAATTGCGATACAATCCTTTTCGATTAGATCGATAAAAAATTCGCCGTATCCAAAAAGGTGATTTCCCAAAAGGTTAACCCTCCGTCAGCTAATATCGCTTCAATAATTAGAAGGATATCCCGTAGGTATCCCGTCCTCCTGCCGGACCATTCCATCGCAGGACAATAAACCAACAAACAGTCAACCGGGAATGGTATTGATTAAGAGTTTTTAACAAGTCGATGTAACACAAGTTTTTTTATTATTTACGTACCCACTTTCTTTTCTATCCTTCTTTTATCATCATTAAATTCCTCTCGAAGGATTTTATTCCGCCCTTATCGTCCCGCGTCTATCTTCCGTTGCGGGAAGTGGAGCGGTTGCTAAATTTTTCTGGTTTTAAATCGTCCCGTTTTTTCTCCTTATACTATTCGACGTTGCATTTTCGCAAATTGTCAAGTGAAAGCTGAGGCCATTACCGCGAAATTTCTCCAGTCGTAATGTCGTTTCATAATATTATAAAGGAGTTTAGAGCGTTAGGGTGTTTTGGAACAACTCTGGAAGTGGGAAGTTTTCGCCTTTATTGTATAAATATTGCGGTTTAAAAATGCCATAACGCCGTTTTCTTTTGTAGACGACAGTATTTCTTATATGAAATATTCGTGCTTATGGAATTTAACAATTAAGTGGTTATGTAGCGTGGTGCTACGAATTTTTAATTAGGTTAAAAAGTGTTGTTGTAGCAGAGAGGGTACACGTGAATACAATTTCGAAATAAAACTTTTTAAGGACGGTTTGTGTTGTTTTTACATTTCGGGAAACAAAAAAAGTTGACGATTTAATTTTATAATTCAATGAAATCAATACAGGATGCGTCATTTATTGCTGTTAAATTTATTCCTTACATACCTACAATTTGATTTTATCTTAAAAACAACGAAATAGAGCAATCCTTTTTCTTTAATATTGTGAAAATAAACAACACAAAGTGTGGATTAAAATTTTTTTTAATTTAATTTTACACTTCTTTTAATTTTTGTATAACTGATTTCTCTTGGTGGTTGATTATGAGTTTCAATGCTACTAAGTGACCAGAGGAATTTGAACTAAATATGACAGGGACCTGAACGTCAAGTTGTCACTTTTATGGTCTTATTATTATTATTCTTTTACATTAAGTGTTAAATTAGCGTTGCCAAACTTCACGAACATATGGAGTAATAAAATGGAGGAATTTCAGTAATTCGCCGAAGGTATGAAAATTATACATATTCAGTTTTTCCTGTAGATATACGAAAACCCACAAAAATGAAGCGATTAAGTATACATTTCTTGCAAAAATATGTAAAAATGCAAACAGAATAAAATAAAATAATTTCCAGTTAATAATAAAGAGGATACCGCCGCATTTCCTTTGTGCTGCCAGTTTACTTGTACCAATGTAATGAGCGTGCTGTGCTACGTGCATACCATTACTGAACATAAGTACTTTAATTATACACTTGGTTTCTGGTATATTAATGGTATTTTGGTATATTAAGATTTGTTAATATTTTGGTGCCAATATATCAATATGCAGGTTAAAAGATTAGTTACAAATCCTCTAAGGAAATTGTCGCTCTAAATAAATTTGTAATAGGCACTTTCGTGAAATATCGTAATATTTGCTTTGGAGACTATGGCATATTTTTGCAAATGGGTTTGGAACCATCGCGAATTCTCGACTCAAACTGCCACTATCACAAACATCCTCTATATAGTAAGCGGTCGACCATTCATTAAAAATTACCGAAAAGAAACAGGTTTTTGACATGCCAAATTAGATAGAGCGCTATGGCAAGTGGAGGCGAATTGCATTAAAAGAAACCCAATTTATGCTTTTTTTGATACAATATCACTAGCAATAGCAATATCACATTATTATCTTATTTGTTTAACCTGAATCACATTCTTAAAGAAAACCATATTTTTTGTTTAACTTCATTTAACCATTCCTTGAGTCGTATGGTTCTGATATATTATTTATCAATAAACACAAAAGACGAAATAATCGGATAACTTTCACTGTCATTAAATGAGTAAACTACGAAATTGTTCCTTCGGCAGCGGTGCCACCCCATTATTAACACCACAGTTTCGTGACTTCTAGTATAGTTGAAAAATGTGTCTAACAATTTCACTGGATTGAGATTGTTTACTTCTAACTGCTAATTGTTTGAAAACATATAATTCTTTCAAGAAAACGGTCTACTTTTTTACCTGGTAATCCGAGAAATGTTTTAAATCAAGTCTAGAACACAGAGAATTTATATAACTTGATGATTTCAAATGCAACCAGTGAGGGAATCAATGGTCCTTTTCCTATGAATTTCAAAGAAAACTCTTCATTATGAGACGTAGAAAATGATGAATCTGAAATCGAGATATAATTAACAGTTTGAGAGTGAAGGACATGGTAAGGTGTAGAGTTGAGGAAATCTATACTAGAAACTCTAAACCCTCATTATAAGTGCATTTAAACAGAAAAAACCATCATTCAAGTATCTAAAACAAAATTAAATGCCATTTTTGAACTTACGGTGATGTTGAAATATTTCTTCATAAGGGTTTATATATTGTAACGATTTCGCACTAAGTGACGTACAGACGTTTTGTTCTCCTAATATCGATATTAACATTCACGCTTTTTTTTCCACATAAACAGCTGCAACAACATGGAAACGCTTCCTCTGCGGGGTCTTCGTTACAATATACTTGAGCTAAAAAGGGGATGAACCAATTTTCACAACCAGGTGCTACAAGCATAAGTATCACTTTACTGGAATAAGTTTTATTGGAAGCTAAACCAAAAATTTTCAAAATATTTATTAATAAAAGACAACATTGTCGAAAATTTAGTTTTTCTAAGATGTAATGGACTCAACTGGAGATATGTTGGATAGAAATTAACCATTTGACTGGAAAACATGACCGCATTCTCATTAAATAATATATTACGGTAGTATACATTTGAATAAAAACTAATAATTTGGAATTCCTAATCCAAACAGAATTATTTGAACCTGTCATTTCTCTTAAGATATCATTAAGAATTAACATAATTTTATAAACAGGAGCAAGTCTTATGGGACAACATTGTTTATTTATTTTTATCAGTTCATACCATATAGGAGAAGTAAAAAAGTAATTGTGAATATTTGTTAAAACCAATTGCTATAAGTATATTTCTATTTTCACTATTCAGTACAGTTACAATTTTATTTCAAACAATCATTAGTGTTAATACTACGTTTTTTTGTGATAGATATTGGCGTATATTTTAAGTTCTTTGTGTATTTCGCTATTTAGTTTTCACAAGAGATTTCGTCATGTATTTATACTTTCTGATATTCTGATCATTTTAATTTGTAACATCTAAGTGTTGAAATTATGGCTTTCAACTTTTGGTCAACGTAAAGTTAAACAGAACCAAAACCTGTGGATATGTGCGTGGATAATTTGATTGACAAGATTAATTCTTTTACAGTTACAATTACACTACATATTATTTTGGTTTAATATGTTGTAAGGAATTAATACAATTGTATTCCTCTTTTACATCCTTTAGCATCCTCAAAAATAATCGTTATGGTATTAACGTAGCATCCAAATGAGTTGCGGTAGGTTAAAATTTTTAATTATCATCTTACGCCTCTTGTTGAGATTTTTGCTAGCGCCTCTGGAAGGTTTTTCTCGTCCGTTCCTGCCAGCCGAAATTTGAGAAAGTTGGCGGTCTAAATTCTGCGAATGAATTTAAAGTTTCCCCGCGAGTGAAAAATGAAAAATTAATTCCCGAAACAAAGATTTTTATACAATCCCGAAACTTCCGTACAAAGCGTCTCCGTCAACGAGACACGGCTTTCGTTTTAGCGAGACTGCAACCTTGTGTCTCATATTTTAAAACGGCTTTGTCGAGAATTACTAAACTACATTATTTTATTAGTGCCGCGAAAGACTCGAGCATTCCTTGCAATTTTTGCTTAATTTATTACCTCGCAAAATTTAAGCCGACAGCCCCGGCTGGAAGAAGTGGCGAGAAGAAAATGACAGCTTTGGGGAATAATTTAAAAGTTAGTGCGCGAAAATTCGAATGACTCCATCCCGCGGACCAGGTGAAATTGTACCATTCTGTGCAGAAAACTCGTTTCGATGCACTTTTTGTTAACATTGTCGATGGGAAAACGACTTTTATAGCTCCAGATACGGGGCTTTAAAATTTTAATTCTACGGGTCAAAGTTTCGTAATGAACTGTTTCACTACTGTAGTATACTATTAAATAAGACAGGCAAGGGACGTGATTTCATAAAACATAGTGTGGGTAGTTGCAAACTTGAACTCTATCCTAGAGTAGTTATGCATTCCTATTGCGTTGGGAGAACTAGCGATATTAGTGGGGGTGATTTATATAACTGAAACTTAACTTATGTCTCTGGAAATTATCTTTTGTCTATTATCTATATGTCTACCTTTTATGTATAAGTAACGACCTACATGTCCTTATCTTAAATATTACAGATTACAGGACTATCCACTGTAAAATTGATGTGAATAATACTATAAAATTAAACAGTTTAAAAACAAGAATTTTCTTTTCTCATTTAATAAGTTTATTTCAGGTATGCGACAGTTATAATGGCATATTTTCTACATGAATATTATTTTTATGAAAAGTCGAACCTTTAGCAAATATCAATTCTTTGTCATTCATCAATCTCAATGTTGTCAATCAATCTCAAAGTCAGGCTTCGCCTTTAGTCAAATCTATGTTATTCTTCTGACAAACAAGCTATATACTTATAACATATAAAATCAGTAAAACGCTTAACCAATACGTATTAATCTATGGTAAAATTATAAAAATTTCAAACTGGTAACATATTACTTGGAAAACTTTGGAAGCACACCATATCACTACATCTATTAGAAGAGAAAACTTGGTACTTATATGTTTAAATCATAGAAAAACCTCTCGAGAAGCTTGTTTACGCCTTTAAAAGTTAATTAATCTTTATGCGGTTTTCAATGAAACTACTTCATTAAAGGGATCATTTAAAGGATAAGTTTTAGAAATGCCGTCTATAAAAAAATTCATTTATTATTTCCAAATTCAAATTTTGACATCAAGCAATTTATTTCGCCTTCTGAACTATTTTCGATTACAAAACTTAAGTCTCAGTTAAACCTTTCCAAAGTAAGTAATTTCCATTTCTTAAGCGTTTCTAAATACACTAAGATTTAGAAATATTTTTAAACTGTATGAAGCAACCCTTAGCATATTTTTCAAAATATTTTTGACTTTCATCAAAATTGAACCTTTACTTATATGAGCATTTGACAAACCCTCTAATATATTATTAAATTTAATTTTTTTCTAGAAGTTTATACTACGCTCTCCAAGACTTATACTATTTACGCTCTCTTTTAAGGAAAAATCTAAGATTACGCTTATTCTTCCAAAAGCAAAATTGTTAGTTTTCCTCAGGTACCTGTTAACACACTTTTAAAATATTTTTAATTCACGAAACAATAGGTTCAAATAGAATCCAGAAAAATTCCCGAAGTTTGATAAGCAATAACTGTTGGTAAAATTTTAAAACCTTCTAAGGTTTTATTTTATATATTATTTCGATAAAATATGGAAACATTTTTGAATGATTTCGCGCAGCTCTGATCACATCTTTAAAACTTTTTCAACTTACAATTAGTAAAATTTGGTTAACTGGTTAACTAATAGTGTTCAGAGTTCAAATGCGAAATTTGAATATTCTCCATGAACCCAGATTCTAAACATTTCAACTCACAACATCTGAGAATCAGGTGAACATGCTTTCGAAGCCGTTTTGAGTTAGGAAACCCAAGAATCAGACAAGCATATTTTTAACTCAAATCAAAAGTTATTCAGTAAAGAAGCTTTTCAACATCGCTTTGTTTTTTAACAATAAGTTGTCAATAAATTAATAAATTAAACTTAATAAATTAAGATTCGGAAAAATCCTTGAATAATCTAATACCCTATGGTATTGGGAAACAGTTTTAACTTACCAAATTTTAAATAATGATTATTAAACTATAACTAGCTAAATAATAACAAGTTTTTTGTGCTGCCTTTGCTTGTTTTTAACAAGCTTATAGTACGCTTTTCAAAATTTAATAGCTGCTATGACATTTCTTACTACATTTCTATTCACTCGTTTTTGTTTCCTATTGCTTGTACAAATATTGTAATCGATTATAAAATAACTTCTCTGAGCTAGAGACGTAAAACTTAACATATCTAATCATAAATATTACTCAGGGCTAAATGACAATGCAACATTAGCTCGCTAGTTAGATGGATATTCTAGTGAGAAGAAAGAAAAAAAATTGTTAAAAAAATACATCCGTAAAACACAATACATTATTGAAAAACTTGTTCTATGGTTGTTATAATGACAAATATTGACATAATCTGTTATCGATATATAGTGATATAATGATATATGTAATAGTCTCATCAAGGTGTTTAAAATAATTAACATAATTTTAGATATACTAGACTGAAGAGCATGAAATATTTCAACTATAATTTATATTGTAATATGTTTCTAAAATTTATTAAGTGTAACATTTTCTCCTAGTCCAATACAGATTTGTCACCTCACACAGACTGTCCTGACAATATAGAATTGTGAATTTGTAATAGCTGTGAAAATAATTGTAGGAATGAAAAATAAATATATGAGGCACTTCCATGCATAATTTCTCAACACAGATTCCTAAATAACCATTGTATTCGCCCCAACAGCCTATCTTTCTTTTTAGAAATTGTGTATCCTCTGCCTTATAGCTGCTCATTTATTCTGTCGTTCAAGTTCCTTAACTATGGTAGTTAAGTGAATCGTTCAGTCATAAATATTATCTAATCTGCATTTGCAGATTTTGCCATTAGCTATCGCAAATTATGCATTCCCCTCGTAGCCAGTTCCATAAATATTTAAACTCGTAAACAAAATTGGCTGTTCGGACCGAAAACAATTACGTAAAAAAATCTGCTGGGGGTTACCATAACTGTATTAGCACGAAAGAAGTTGCCTCTTGCTGTAATATTTGAAGTATGCTGTGAATATGATGGAAGTAGCGTTATGCACGTAACTCAAATATCGCCAGACCGAATCTCATCTCCATTTTAAAATATGCTGTTTAAAAATTCATTATTTCCCTTCTCATAAACAGCGAATTTCTAACACACAATATGTACATAGGAAATCAACACGTATCGACTATTCAAATCCCTTTTTCGGGACAAGCTCCGGCAAGACGAACACAAGAGAAGCTTCCTATGAATAAAGCGGATTTATAGGGAGAAATATGAAATTTTCACCAGAAGGTGCCGAAAACGTTGGGAATGTGTATGCCAGAGGGAACGGAATGGAGAGAA